>CM053791.1:551190347-551525347 GCA_028749045.1 Cupressus sempervirens | reverse complement strand
GATATTTATGTACATAGATCATAGAAAAGTGAACAAATAGAAATACAATTTTATTAGGGTGACAAAGAAAAACAACTAAGGATGACATCCAAAGTTAAAATGACTTATGGGATATTCAAGAAAACATATTGTGGAACCCTAATTAGGTCTAGGGAAGTGTTAAGGATGAGAGAAGATATAAAAATGATCAAGAGTGAAAATGTGTGGTGTGTATATGTGAAGATTTGGTGCATTACTGAAAATTAGAAAGTGAAGAACACATGGATTACAAAATAGAGAAGGAACAAAATTTGACGAGCTTTAGGAGAAAGCGATTACAGGTCAAACTTTTGTTGATTTATTCGTAATAGTTTAGCAACAATATTTGAAATCCTTTAACCAAGAAGTCTTTAACATGACTTGGAAGTTATAAAATTAACTTATTATAAATCCTTTAATCAAGTGAACAGTATATAAGTGGGATAAAATATCTTAACAAAGTCGTATTTAATAGGACTCTAGGCACTTTTAATAGGGTATTAGTTACTCCTAAGATGGTGAAATCATTCAAAAGATGTATTTTATGTAAAGCTCTTAACCAAACACCTTATTATTGTAGTGATGAGTTGTGCAGTAGCATCTCGAGGACATTTTTTCCCTCTAAAGAAGGGTTTTCTGTTGGACCAAAATATTGTGTTAAGTTTTATGCATATAAATAATTATGTTTCATGTAAACAAATTAAATTTTGATAATAGGTGATAAGTTATCACATATCGATGAACTTATTGATAAAACAAAAAATATCAATTAAAATAATTTATGATTAAAAGTGAAATTGAATGAAATTTGCGAGGTACTGATTTACCCCCCTGGTAGTACCAAACCTGGATCTTTCCAACATATAGGTCTAGAACATTAAATATGGCTAAGAATCCAATATCAAGGGAAAACTTAATAAGTTAAATACTATTCCTGCATTTCTTTAATAATGTGTATGGCCCTATTTTCTTCATTATTAGTTTTGTGTGCTTTTCCTTGAGAAGCCTTTCTTTTTTTAGATGAGCCATTACTATATCTCCTAAAAGAAATTGGAGATCCATTTCCTTCTTATCTATTGCTTGTTGATATTTGATCACAATATGCTTTAAATGCTCCTTGAACTATTGATGAATCTCCTTCATTGACTCTAGAAAACCCTCTTCTTGGGCACTTATTTTCTCCATGTCTTATATGCCTCTAAGTTGTAGGATACCTTTGGGATGAATTCCATAGAAAATTTGAAAAGGATATCTACCAGTGCTCATATTTACAAGTGATTGTATGATAGCTCTTCTTGTGGCAATATTGCATCCCATGATTCTCCACGCTACATTGTAAGACATATTAACAAATTTTTTAGTGATATGTTTATCACCTCTGTTTGGCCATTAGATTAAGGATCATAGACTAAAGAGAATGACAAGTTGGTTCCAAGGTTTTTCCACAAGGTCCTTTAAAACTGACTAATGAATTTTGAATCCCTATTTGATACAATAGAAAGTGAAAATCCAAGGAGTCTAACTACCTCTTTGAAAAATAGACCTGCTAAATGGGAAGCATCATGAATTGTTTTACATGGCGCAAAATGGGGAAATTACTAAACTTGTCCACAACAACATACATATTTTCATACCCTACTTTGTTTATTGGAGGTCTTAGGACAATGTCCCTATTTATGTATTCCCATGGTCTTCTTAATATATGTAGGGGAGTGTAAAGCCTTGCATTTTGTAGACACTTAAAATTGTCCGAAACAGTATATTAATTGATTTAATATCTCCCTTGACACTATAATTATTTATTTATTAATTAATTATATTTTTCATATTCCTTTACTTATTTAATTAAATAGGTTTACTTTCTTAAATTATTTAAATTTATTTTAAATGCATCCCCTCTAATGTGTTAATTTTATTTAATGTATAGTGCTCCATAAATCCCCTTTTAAATAAATTCTAATCTATTTAATTTTCCTCCACTTTATTAAATTCTATAATCCTATGATTAAGTTAAATCCTATTTAATTTAATCCTAATCCCACCTAAAACCTAGTCTACCACCCATCACTCTCATCCTTCTAAGTCTACCCACTAGTTAATCCCACTTAATTATCCTAAATACCCTCCTAAACACCCTTTAGTTCCTAAGTGTTTGCTCACACATGTGTGAGAAACTCAAGATCTAAGAAAGCCTCCCTTTTATTAATTTATCCAAAGAGCCTCTTACACCCTTACACACTTGTCCCCTTTCCTTTCTCCAAGGTTACTCACACATGTGTGAGCAAACCTTGAACCATCTCTATCACAAAAGGGCTTATGTTGACCTTTTCATGGCTTGTCTCTTTAGCCTGTGTGTCTCTCTTGTGGCACCTATGTGGATGCCACATAAATGTCACCTTCCCAAGGCCTCTCTCAAACCTATAAATAAAGTCCTTGTCTCAAGCATTCATCATCTCCTCCATTGCATTGTTATCATGCTAGTGTAGTTTTAGAGCTTTTTATGCTTGAGCTAACCTTTGGTAGTTGTTTGCATTCTAGTATTAGATATTGCATTCTCATTCTAGATTTGCATTGTTAGTTTGATTATTTTCATCCATCTTCAAATCCTTTGAATGCTTTCAAGCTTAGTTGCTTCCATAGCTATTGCTTGAAGTGTTCTCCATTCATCTTAGCATATTCTCATATCATTGATCATTCATCAAATCATGAGATTCATCTATAGTTGTGTTTGATGAGAGAACATCCACATCCCTCATCTTAAGCACACCAACAAGGCCTCTTATGGGTGTCCTTCTTGAGCTTCTTTGAGGTTGCATGAGAACTTTTCTTTACGATAGCATTAAGTTTTAAAACTCAAGCATATAATTAGTTGTGTTTTACATTATTTAAATCGTTCATATACATGTGCAACTAAGTTTTCTTGTTTATGCATGCTCCTGACAGGTTAGGTTTTCTTGTATACATTTTGACATGCCTAGTGGGACCCACATCCCTTTTCCATACTAAAATTTGGTCAAAATCTCAACATTTCCTATAGAAAATAGTGCACTGCCATCTCCATTAGGATGTAGTGTCATCTGCAAAGATACCTTGTCATCTCTATAGATTGTTGTCTCCATGTTTTGGTGTAAGTGCCAGCGACATACTCACTAACCCACAAAAAAATTGCCAATTTTTTAAAATTTTTTTTTTGTCATCTCTGATGTGTGGACATCTTTGCAGTTTAATATTTTGTTGTCTGTGTTGTGGGTGGCTAAAAATTAGTAGTTTCACTTGACTGTCGTCTCCACCTTTGAACTGAAGTCTCTACATTTAGACTATTGTCTGTAATTTCCTGACCACCCACTATTTTGGCATCTACAATTTGCTGAGAAATTTGAGTTTTGTTGTTTGCAATTTTTTTGGTAGCTTTAAGTTCTTTCGTGTGCATGGTTTGGCATCTTTGCTCTGCTATTGTCATCTGCGATGGACTAGAGTAAGTATTATGTATTCACTGTTTCCTCTTCTACCATCCTCATTCTGTCATCTCTAAAGTTTTATCATCTGTGCCTGCAGTTTATCATCTGTATTTTTTTATATTTAAATTTTAAAAAAAATAAAAAAATTACAAAACAAAAATTTACTTTTATTGGTTTTGAAGGATATGAGTTATTCTAAGTTGATTTACATATATAAAAAGTTATAAAAAAAAGTTAAAATTATTTTTTCCATAGTCAAGCATTCATTTTGGGGATTTTTGGTGATGCTAATCAAGTTGATTATTTGCAAAATTATAGATTGGAGCATTCTAGAAACAATTAATCATGTGTCTTGCAGGTTTTCCTTAAGGTTTTTTAATTCTTGGAAAATAAACTTCTATGCTTAAACACTTGTCTTGGAATGTATGTTGCAATTAACTTGATAAATCCAACACACTCTGGAATTACTAAACTTAAAATAAGAAAATCCAATCTTGAATGCATAATCAATTGAACAAAGCCTTTCATTTGGATGAATGCTCTTAAAAAACAATCTTGAATGCCATAAGGAAATTGAAATTTTTCATGGAATGAATGTTTAAGTACAATCTTAAATGTCTTAAAGGAATTTACAAGCTTTTCATTGGAATGGATGCTTAATTAGATAACAAAAACACAATCTTGAATAATTAAAGGTTCAAAGAACATTGCAATGAACATTTGGATTTGGTGCTTAAAATGAAAACTCATTCAATCTTGAATGCAATAAAGGATTTTTCTCTATCCTATCAAAATTCTTATGTTGATGTTGATTGATTTATTTTTGTTGAAGAACTCTCAATTTCTTATGTTGATGATGTTGTCAAGTTAGGAAGAACATTGTATTCTATAAACATGAGTGTCTTCAAAAATAGATTACAAAACATAAAGCTCTATTGGGAAAGAACAAGTGTCTTTTAAATCCAAGACCACTTACGTATTCACTCCTCTCACACCTTTAGGTGATCTTGAGTGAACAATAAATAAGTGGCCTTTTTTAATACTTCTTAGGAGGTCTTCTTGGGGATTTCATCACCCCTTGGGATGACCTCAACTCTAGCATTCTAGCAGAGTATAAATATTGGGAGTTGAATCGAAAGACACCTCTCTTGGAAGTAAAATCTTGTCACTCTTCGCTAAGCCCCAAAGAATTTGATACCTTTGGGAAGTGAAGGTGGATATTTTGGTTACCGTCTCATCTCGACTGTGTGGCATCATTTTCTTTCATCTACAGAATTGGGCCTCATGTACCTTATGTATATCAAGGACACCCCTAGTTTAGCTTGTATATCCTAGTCAAAACCTTATAGGATTGTTGGTGTGTTTAACGTTCTTGAGTGTTTCAAACCCTCCCCAGTTGAAGGGGACACACCATATAAAATTTTCTTGTATATATTTCATTGTATGTTTTGCATGTTATGTTTCAGAAAATCCAAAAACATCATAAAAATTCAAAATCCAAAAACATTTCAAAAAACAAAAATAATTAAAATAAGCTCTTATTTTCCACATCACTTCTTCTATCCATAAAATTCATCACCACCATGCATCTCTTGTCTTAATCATTCAAATGATTCCTCAAAATCTTAATCTTCTCTAACTATCCTAATCATTACTTCATCTTCTTAATCATTCAATCAAATTCCTAGCCTTCTTTCTAGTCATGATTCATAATGCACATCAAGATCCAATTCCCTCATTCAATGATTCATCCTCATGATTCTTAATCAAATCCCTTGTCAAATTCATTCCTTTCTAGTCGATTCCCAATTTAATCCTTTTACATCTTCATCCAAAATCCATATTTCTAATTTCATCTATTCAAATCTTCTTCTAATTCAATTTTTTCCATAAAATCTTCTACTTTGGACATAGTAGCACCATCATAATCCTAGTTATCTTGAATGACCCAAATATTATCATATTCAAGATTGAATCAAATCATAAGGTTTTTATCTAAATCAAGGTTATCTCAAACTTTCATCTAATATCTAATCAATATCAAGTCAAATCCAATCCAAATCAAATAAAAAAAAAGTCCAAAAGTGCTTGAAGTCCTCAAGTCATATTTCATACATCATAAAATATTTCACCACTCCTCATCTAAGCTCCATGGATAAGAATTGGCTTAACCAAATGGTTGAAGATCTTCAAAGTAAATCTGGACTTATACTTCCCATTCAACCTACATACCAAATCAATCCTCAAAATTGCATGCCCAATCCTAATCCATCTCACATTCCTTATTCTTCCACCTTTGACAAGGGAAATCCACCTCATTACCCTTCTTACACATATGATTCCAGTTATAGCCCACAAAATCCCTCAAACATAAATTCCATTGCCTAAGAATTTGAGTAACTCAAGAATTATGTTATTAGCCTATCAAATGGGGGTCAAAAGAAAAAAATCTACCTTCCAAAACATATGTCATCTTCCCCCATGCTTCCAAGTCCATAATTCTCATATTCCATCCAACCCAAATCCTTCATGTAATTCTCTACACTTTGTGCTTAATATCCACAACCATCATCCCAATACCCTACCTAATCCTTAACTCCACAAAATTCTAATCCTCCAAAATCAACATCACCCCCACCTTGTAATAAGTATGTCTTTGTACCATAATCATTGGTAAAAATCTTGTCTAAATACAAAACTAAAAATAAAGTGATCCAATCACCCAATGCCATCTCAAGAAATTGTTCCAAAGCATGCCATTATGGATTCCTGTTCTCCTCTAGATCAAAGCAATTCCCCATCCCATAATTCTCATATACCTCAAAATCTATTTATCCCTCTTAATCCATCTCATGATCCCCTTCCTAATCAAGATCAAGACATTCCATGTACTATGCAAATTACTAATTTTCCTCCATCTCATGAGTTAGCATCCATAGATCCTCTACCTCATGAAGATGTTCCTTCCATTCAATCCACTAATAATCTTCCATGTCAAGCTCAAATTACTCCATCTCATGTTTCCATTCCCTCCACTCCATTATATGATTCTAGTTCATCTAAAGATCCAATCATTCCACCACATAATCCTCTTATAAGTCAAGATCAAAGTACCTCTTCATTTGCATTTCATGATCCCAATCCATTTGAAGATCCTATTATCCATCATAATCCCCCTCATGATTCTAATCCTCCACATGATCCTATCACACCTTCCAATCCACTAGTACTTATCAACTTGATATACATGGACTCACCCCTTGTATTGAAAATGATAAACTTTATCCCATTCGGTAAAGAATGTCTGAAGATGTTGGTACACCTTCCACTCCTCCAAATCTAAAATTCCTCCATCCAGACCTAAATGTTCCCATCATCCATATTCTAAGTCCATTTTGTGCCCTTATATCCATAATCCATTTCATTCCTCATTTCCATCCATTTTGGGTCCTTATGTTCTAAAACCAAACCATTCATCCCTTCCATCCATTTTGGGTCCTTACATACACCCATCCACCATATCCAATTCTTCCACTTCATCCCCTCATATACCTATTAAAGATGAAAAAATTCACACATCCTTGAATTCCTTTTAATGTTCACCATCCATAAGCTCTCCATCCCATTTTTGCTCATGTTATCATAACATGGCCAATGGAAGCAAATTGGATGCCAAAGATAAAGTTAATCAAGCCAAAAGTCTGAAAAAATCCAACGATCAACATGTCCCCTCTAAAAGACATGTCCAAGAGAAGAAAAATACGATCCAAAAGAAAAAAAAATTAGAAGGCCACGAAGGCTGAAAATAAAAAATTCAAAAATCATGTGGATTCCAAAGCTACTTAATGTAACAATTATTCTAAAAGAAAGATTCAAAATGACATCAATTTTCACTAATCTAAAGGCTTCCTTCATCCATAAATCCTCAAAAATTTCATTTTACAAATCCATTTTGGGTCCTTATGTACCCAAATCCACCATCCTAAATCCACCATATCCATCATCCATTTTGGGTCCCTATATCCCAAAATTCAAACTTTCTCTAACATATCCTCCAAAATTTCCCCCTATCCATCACCCTTTAAGGTGTGTGTCACTGATGATCTTTCCACCTCCTTCATCCACTCATTCACAAATCTTCCAACCTAGCATGCATCAACCATGTCTTCCTCCCAACCATTCCACCCCCTTAATCCAAAATTTTTCATAAATCATTTTCCTCCATTTCCCAGCCCATTTCATCCTTCTTTTCACCATCTATGTGAAAATGGTAAAAAAAATAAAATTCCTTGAAAATAACCAAGCAAGAGAAATAACTATCAAGGGATACCATCCATGTCCTCCCTTTATTTTCCTATCATGTATCCACTGTCTTCCAATTCTACTTGCACTTGACATCGGGGGCAAGCTCAATCCATACTGCATTGCCTTAAATATCTTACATATTTCCATCTATTGTACATCATCCTTTCCATCTTTGATCTTGACTATCCTATTCATTTCATTCATTCATGCCAACTTTTCATAGCCATCCACTATCCTACATATTTCCATCCACTTTCATGTATTTGATCTTGACATCCTATCAATATCTTGCATCCCATAGTCCTTGGCATTTTCCTTTCCTCTATCCTCGTCCATACTCCTACATACTTCCATCCTTCATATATCCTTTATCTTGGTTATCCCATCCATTTCATGTGCCACATTTCATCCATACTCTTCATATCATTATCCCTATTTCATATCCTCCCTCCCATATCCCTTATTCATTCCACTTTCAAGCCTATGCTAGTGATCATTACTAGAGACATAACAAAAAAATGTTCATACATGCTTTAGAAATAATTCACAACCCTCTATTTCCTCTATGTGTATCCTTTATACACCATATTTCCATTTCCATGCATCCTTTCCCACCATATTTCCTTCCATTTCCCTATCCTTGGTATGAGGCATTTGAACTCCCTTGAAACATGGTCCTTGGCTCCCCATTGTCTGATACCATAAACTTTGGTCCCCCATATTCTTTCATGCTTTGCATCCATTTATCGTTCCTTGGATCTCCCCTATGAGTGGTCCTAATCTAGTCATTTTCATCAATTCAATCAATTGATTTATCCTCTAATCTAATTAAATTTACTTCTTCAATCATTTTCTTACAAATCAATTTCCATTCTATCTTTTTCTTCTAACCCAATCTTATCAACATCATTCTACTAATTCAATCTAGTTCTTCCTTCATCCATAATCTTGTCAAACTTCTTCTATTCATCATCTAATCTCATGACATTGAGCTTCAACTCATCAAACTGAGCTTATCAAAATATTAATTGTAAACAACACTTACACAAATTCAGACTGAGACTAAATGATTTGAGAATCTTGTTCCTTTCACATAGTTGCCAGTGAACAATCGAAAACATTTCAATACAATTTAATCAAACAATCAATTTTTTCCTTACAAGATCCGTCCTTCCTACATAGGCTTGACAAATTCACCATTAGAATAACATTCATGGCAAGAATTGCTGATTGCATGACTACTTGGTCATAAGGTCTTTTGTTGATTTTATCTTTGTGTGTCAGTGATAGTCTCTCCAAGTGTGCTTCGATCTTCAATATCTTGGTATCATATGAACAACTTAACCTAATTACACAGGTCATTTTGGGATATGATCTAGTTTCATGATTATTTAGCACATCATTGTTAGGTTTTGAGTTATGGTTATGCATTGCTCACTAGAGACAATAGGTTAGCACACTTTGCACCAAGATCCCTATAAATTTTTTGGGTGTACCTAGACCTCTCTAGTGCGTATATGTAATTTGTTCCCTCATGACTATAAAACCTAGACCTATGTTCTTGAAGTCTCTATTGTGTTTGAGCCTAGTCCACACAAAGGAATCTTGTTATAAATGCTACTATACCATTTGGTGCATAACTCCTTTTGCAAAATCAAACTAGGGTGTGTTGTCTCATATGAACACAACTGAATTCCTTAGTATCATGTAGTTATGATGCATTTAGATTCAATATCTAGTTCAATCATTATACAATTCACCCTACTTCATTACAATCTTACCAACAAGTCATGCAAGGCCTTCTTTCAAGCCCTTTCTCTTTCCCTTTTCCTTCGTGTGTCTATTTTTGAGAAAATGGGGTAAAATATATTCCTTTTTCACCCCATTTCCTTGAGGGGCACCCTCCTCCCTTGTCATTGCTACAACGCGACTCTTTCCACTCCTCTCCTTACTCAGGCAACCTATATTTTTTTTTTCCTTGATATAATGTTGTCCCAACATCACATCAAAGAGGGGTAAAATATAGACACTTAAAATTGTCCTAAACACTATTAATTGATTTAATATCTCCCTTGACACTATAATTATTAATTAATTAGTTAATTATATTTTTTATATTCCTCTACTTATTTAACTAAATTTATTTAAATAAATAGGTTCACTTTCCTAAAGTATTTAAATTTATATTCAATGCATTCCCTAAAATGTGCTAAATTTATTTAATGCATAGTTCTCCATAAATCCCCTTTTAAATAAATTCTAATCTATTTAATTTCCCTCCACTTTATTAAATTCTATAATCCTATGATTAAGTTAAATCCTAATACCACCTAAAACTTAGTCTACCACCCATCACTCTCATCCTTCTAAGTCTACCCATTAGTTAATCCCACTTAATTATCTTAAATACCCTCCTGAACACCATTTAGCTCCCAAGTGTTTTCTCACACATGTGTGAGAAACTCAAAATCCAAGAAAGCCTCCCTTTTATTATTTTATTCAAGAATCCTCTTACACTCTTACACACTTGTCCCCCTTTCCTTTCTCCAAGGTTGCGCATATGTGTGTGAGGAAACCTTGAGCCATCACTTTTACTAAAATGGCTTATGTTGACCTTTGCATGGCTTGTCTCCTTAGCCCATGTGTCTCCCTTATGGAACCTCTGTGGATGCCACATAGATGCCACCTCCCCAAGGCTTCTCTCAAGCCTATAAATAGAGCCCTTGTCTCAAGCATTTCCCATATCCTCCATTGCATTGTTATCATGCTAGTTTAGTTTTAGAGCTTTTAGAGATTTTTATGCCTAGAGCTAACCTTTGGTAATTGTTTGCATTCTAGTCTGAGACATTGCATTCTCATTCTAGATTTACATTGTTAGTTTGATTATTGGCATCCATCTTCACATCCTTTGAATGCTTTCAAGCATTATTTCTTCTATAGCCATTGCTTGAAGTGTTCTCCATTCATCTTAGCATAATTTCATATCATTGATCATTCATCAAATCATGGGATTCATCTATACTTGTGTTTGATGAGAGCACATCCACATCCCTCATCATAAGCACATGAACAAGCCCTCTTGTGGGTGCCCTTTTTGAGTTGCTTTGAGGTTGCATGAGGACTTTTCTTTTCAGTTGCACTAAGTTTTAAAACTCAAGCATAGAATTAGTTGTATTTTGCATTACTTTAAATCTTTGATATTCATGTGCAACTAACTTTGCTTGTTTACGTGTGCTCCCTACTGGTTAGGTTTTCCTGTATACACATTTGAACTAGTTGCCTTAACATTTTGACAAATCAACAAGTTTCAACAAAATTCCTTACATCTGTCTACAACTTAGGCCAAAAAGAAAATCTCTTAACCAATTCTAATATTTTATAAACCCCAAAATGACCTTCTAGGATACCATAATGTTTCTCCTTGATGATATTTTTCTCTTTATACAATTTGGTATATAGATTTGACTACCATTAAAAAGAAAACCTTCTTGTACTAGGTACTCATAAAATTCAGTGTGATACCCATTGAAAAATTTGTGCATACCTCATAGGCTTCTTTGAAATATTCATCATTCTAGTACATGTTCTTGAGTGACTTAACTCCCATCCTCTCCAATTGGATTTTTTGCACTATTAGGACCCTCCTACTAAGTGCATCTACTACTTTATTTTCAATACCCCTCTTATGCTTAATTGTAAAGGTGAAAGGATTTAATACTCTAACCATTTGAAGTGTTTGTGTCTTAATTTCTCATACATGTACATAAAAATAAAAGCATTTTTATCAGTGTACACTATAAACTTCTTGGGAAGTAAATAGTGTCTCCATTTTCTTAGTGCCTGCACCATTGCATATAACTCAAGGTCATAAGATGAATACTACTATTTTAATTCATTAATACTTTCAGTAAAGAAGGCTATTGGTTTTCCTTCTTGGCTCAAAACTACTCCTATTTTCATCTTAATAACATCACATTCTATGGTGAAGAACTTATTAAAATTAGGTAGAACTAGCAAGGGTTGTTGCGATACCCTTTCCTTCAAGTATTCAAAAGATTTATTTGCATCCTCTACCCAAATGAATTAACATTTTCTCCCCCCTTTTATTGTGTTAACCACTAGTGCACACACCCCACTGAAATATTGAATAAAATTCCTATAAATTTTTTAAGGCCATGAAATCTTTTTATTCACTTGCACTTCTAGGTGTTGGCCAATTAACAATGGATTATACCTTGGATGGATCCATATTCAAACTAGCCCTTGAGACCACAAAAAAATAATATTTTAGTTCCTCCTGTAAGAAAACACATTTATCCATATTTATCCATTTTTTTCTTCATGTAACTTCTTCTAGATTGACCACCACAAATTGATTAAGGAAAGGTTTTAGGATCTCATTCATGAGGCACATAAAGGTGATTAGTGAATTAGATAGGTCAAATGGAATGACCAACCATTCATAGAGACCCTCATTGGTCTTGAAGGAAGTTTTCCAATCATATCCTTCTCTTATTATAATTTTGTGGTAACCACTCTTTAGATTAATCTTTAACAAGTACCTTTCACCTTTTAGGAAATCCAATAGGTATTTTATCCTTGGAATGGGGAATTTATATATGATTATTATCTTGTTGATGGCTCTTGAATCAATACATATCCTACATATAACTTCCTTTATAGGAGCTAAGAATGTAGGGATTATACATGAGATTAGACTTTTTCTTATGAACCCTTTCTCCAATAATTATAATTTTGCCTTGCAATTTTCTTATTCTAGAATGGTGTTATTTTATAGTCTACCTTAATAGGTAAAGTGGCTTTTGGAATGAGGTATATCTGATTATTGATGTCTCTAATAGGGGGTGAAGTTTTGGGTCCACTTCCTAAAAAAATACCCTTATAGTTGTTTAAAAAATCTTGGAGGACCTACCTTCTTTTCTTGGGATTTGACAACTAGTTTGTATTTTGGTTTCATAATAAGGTAAAAATATGGAGTATCCTTCTCCTTGAGAGTCTTGATTAACTCCATTTTATTAACTAAAATGATATTATTTACAATCTTCTTTTCCTTACCATCATCAAGGAGAGGGGTCATAGCATTGTTCCCACTACGCTTAGTTATATTATAGACATTATTCTTTCTTACATGATGGGAATCAATATCATATTTATATAGCTTTCCTAATAGAAGATTCAAATAATCCATTTCAACAATATCACATGCCTTGATGGTGAAGTCGCACTTTGGCTATCTTCTTCATGGACTAGTTGAACTCTTCTATCTCCTCCTTGATTACTAGATCATTGCTTGTGTGGACACCTATATGCTGGGTGGCCAATCTGATTTCAATTAAATCACATTCCTAGGAAGATATATGGGCCCCTTCCACCAAATCTTCCCCTCCCAATAGGTATTCTTCCTTTGAAACTTCCCCTTTGGCTTGATTCTCCTTCATGTTCTTAACTAATCTCTCCTTTTGGATATTGTCCTCTTCCTCAAAAGTTTCCTTTACCTATGGAATTATTCCATCTTCCCTTTCTATATTATTCTCCCTTCCTTCTTTGTCTCTCCTTTATTTAAAGAGACATTTGAAAATACTTGAAAACTGTATTAGGTGAGAAGAGGATCACTTAATCTTGTATAATATACTTTAGGACATTTATATAGCTGGCCACCTTTTTATTTTCACTTTATGATTGCTTTTCTTTGAGGTTCAATTTGTGAAACTCCTCAGTATATGCACTTACATCCAAATCCTTTTATTTGATATTATGAAGTTTTCTATGCATGAGAATCTCATAATCATCAGGTACACTTTAAAAAAAAATCTTTGTCACCCTCCTCCTCCATGAGGATATGGGATTATTTTCTTCACCCATCCTCTCATTTTTAATGAAATTCCACCAAGCTAAGACCCTTTTATCTTAATTTTAGTAGTATTCACCCTTTGGTTCTTAGGGACTTCATCAAACTCTGAATGGTTCTCCAAATCCTTCAAGTAATCTATCACTTCCTCAAAGTTCACCTTACCTGTGAAAACATGGATGTCTTCTCTCTTATCTTTCTTACCAAATATATTAAGGGAATCTATGAAATGTATCTAAACTACATAAATATCCACTCTCTCCTATACAAGGATCTCTTCTTCTTCCCCTTCTTCTTCTTCTTCTTTGGAGGACACTTCATCTCTCTTCCCTTTCTTCTGACTTTTTGACCATCTCTTCCAAGGCCTTGTTCTTATCCTCCGCTTCTTTTAGTTTCTTAGGAATATCTTCTTTCATCCCCTTTGGAGTAATTTTCCTAGTCTCTCCTTTACCCTCTACTTCTTCTTGTAACATGTACTTCTACAATCATTTTCCCAAGGATCACTACTACTCTGATACCACTATGATAAAGAGTGGGCATGCAATGAAAGATTTAGTGGGTTTTGATCAAATTAATTGATGAAGAACCAACATAAAATTACAATGATACTTCTTAGTCTTGTATAGACTTCATAATTATATTTTCTTATCCCACCTTATGTTTCTTCAACTCCTTTAAGAATGAGAAACACTACCTTGATCACACTTGACTAGTAGATCCTTTTACCTTTCTTCCAATATTCCAATCTTGACATGACTTGTGATCAACATGTAAATCCTTGGACTTAGGGTTATAATAGGGTTAAATGTATCCTACAATGTCAATTCAAGACACTTGAAACCTTCCCACAAACTTACTTAGAACCTAAGAGCAATGTTGCATATATAGGCCTAGTGGGTCAGGCTTATCTAGTAGCCTTTTGACAAAGGTTTTTCCAAGTTAAATTTTAACTTCTAAAGGATCCATAAAAAATCCCACTTATGAGTACCCTTTTTTGAGACACATTAAAACCTAGAGTTTTAGATTCCAACTTCAACCCTACACCCCTAGACACTTATATGACTCAAAAACCTAATAGGCCTAATTAGATTTATGTTTAAAAGTAAGTCTTCAATAGTAAAATAATAGGACCAAATTGATGCTTGGAATAGAGTTAGATATATCTAAAAATACCCAATAAATAATAAAATGGGACCTAATTACCCCCTAAGGCTGATTGTGCACAAATTTGCAATCACAATGATCAAGCACATGGTCTTGCCTTGTCTAGGGTTTGATAGCAAGAATAGAAAACCAATTCCAAAAAACCCATACTTTTGGAATATTAGTATACATCATCTTTTCTTTCATTTCACCAAAGGTCATGAGAAGCAAATGGTAGAAATGCAAGTTAGGTCTCCATCTTCCCCAAACCCTTATTGAGTGAGGGTTTCAAGTAACCTACATAAAAATATGGATATCCTCTACCAAACTCTAGTCAAACTAAATGAATTAGGACCAATACTCACCCTACTACCCAAATATGCAAATAGATCAATCCACTCAATCCCTTATCATTCGTACAATGTAGAAAAGTGAGATAATTGATAGGAAAAATAGAGTGTTATTGCTTCAAATTACTACAAAACATACACACCGTTGTATATTTTCACCAAAATACATTTAAATAGATTCCCTCCAATTTACATAACTACTTTTAAAACTTACTTGACCATTGGAGGAGTAATTTGACAAGTTTACACTTTTGTAATAAAAGTTGCAAAAGTTGCTAGTGCAACTTTGACAACTTTTATGTAATTTTTGTCAAATTTATTCCTTAAGAGCTCCTAACACTTAAGATAAAATATTTTGGATGTAAAAACTCCTAAGAAACCCTAAAACATAAAACTCATCATTTTTAGACCACTTTAACTAAGTTTGACCACAAGGTTTATAAACACACCTTGTATCAACTAGCCTTACAAATTGGATTCTTTTATTATAATAAGTGTCCAATGGACCCAAACTCCTTTTTGACTCCTATTATGCCTCTAGACATGTAAACAATGATACTATCTTCTCATGGTGGAAGTGCTCCTACACCAAGAAGATATTGAGATACTTATTGAAGCTAGTAGACAAGATTTTAATATTAGAAATACTATCTTACGAATAATCATTGTAGATACACAATGTGTTCATGACAAGACTATGAATAAATGGAAGGATGTAGAGGTTTCACAAGAAGAATTAGATAAAGACAAAATTGATGAGAGCATGTTGGATAAACCTATCATATCTCAATCTTACATTCTATATGAGGTCATTGGATAAGTAATGAATGATACACCATAAGAAGAACAAGTCAGGAAAGAAAGAGAACAAATAGGTGATGATATAATGATCATAGAAGATATACCCTACGAGGAGGTTGATCATACATTTAAAGCTCAACCAATCAATTAGTTACATAAAAAGGTGTAAAGACAACAAAAGAATCAATAACAAGGAAAATAAAGGTGAGTTTCAACACTACAAGTGAAAGAAAGAGAATTTGATATTGAAAAGATTGCTATAGAAGATGAAGAAATTGAGAATGTGGACATAACAAATCTAAAAGTAAAAGTATTATGAGAGTTTTCTGCAAAGTTGGAAAGAAAGGAAAAAAGGGATAGTTTGAAGGCCTAGAAGAAGAAAGATAGAATAATGGAAGCTACAAGATTTATTCTTGGAGAACTTGCAAAAGTTGTTGTATATGATATGAATGCAACCATTGTTGATCAAATAGACATGCACATTAAAGAAATTGTAGGCCAAGTACTATAATTAGAAACAACTGCACTAAAGGTAGAAAAATATAACTGCTAGAGGAAGAAAATAGAGAACTAATAGACAAAATAGATAAGGATAGAGTCACTTTATGTGTAGAAATTAGTGAAGAAAAGACAATAGTAAATGAAGTTGGACAAATGACGATTAAAGTATCAAATACAGCTGACTTAGAGAAATGAAAACAAATAGATCATAAGAAAATGGACTCATTATCTAAAAGATTTGATCTAGTAATAGGTTCAACAATGGAATATTACTCAAAAGTGAAAATGAGTTAAGTTCTAAGGGTTGAAATAGATGCAAGAAGAGGAAAGGAAAAGAAAGACTAAACTATTGGAGCGACAATCCTATCTATCACCTACTTTGGAGAAGATTCAACAAAGTGTTAGAGATGCACAAAAAATTATCGATTTACTTGATATGAGCACATTGGATTCCATGGGGGAATTAGTAGGAGGTTTGTATGAACAACTAATTACCCTAACATACATGAATAAATTCTTAGAGGCGTCAATGGAGCGATCTAGAATAGACTTTAGAGAAATATTTGAGAAAATATGAAACATATTTGTCATTGATGACAAAAAGGGGGAAAATAAGGAATAAGTGAGAAAACAGGACAAATAATAGAAAAATGATGATCTAACATGCCCAAAGGGATAAAATGATAGCGAGTACCCATATATGATGATGTAAAATGAAAGGGGGAGTTATCATCAAGATAGTTTACTAAGTTTAAGAAGGTTTTTCCATCAATGCCAAAGAGGCATATTGTTGGCATTTGACATAAGATTGTAAGGTGAGATTGTTGGAATGAGTCAAAGACAAATAAAGGACAATTTGTTATGAGGTTGTCATTGATGGAAACTAAACTTAGTTGTAAAAGCAAGGTAAGTATTAATAGTAACAATCATGATCAATGACACTTAGTCACGATCAATAATGTAAGAAAAAGTGGAAGGTAATGTAAACCTATGATATGTAACATGATCAAATTATTGGAAGAATTGATACAATAAAAAAATAATGATAGTGAATTTTATAGAAAGTGGAAATAATTCAAGAAGGAATCACATCAAGTTAACCAAGTTTTGACTTATCTTGGGAATTACACAAGAAGATCCAATAATGATCAATGGCAAATAATGGAAATGGGTCAAGGACATAGAGGTGCATGAAGAAAATAACATACAAGTGTGAAAACCAAAGAATTTGAATGATGGGATGAGATTAAGCTGGAAAATAATTTAAGCAAAAAAAAAATACACGTAAAAGATGGACAAGTTGTGAAAGAAGCAAGAGAGAATAAAGAAAACAGAATACGATACAAAGAATAAATGAGCGATGCATACAAAGTGAAATGTGAAGACAAACACAAAGAGTTGATTACAAAAGAAGAGATCAAGTAGTGGGAAGATATGGTAAGAGCACATTAAAAAGGACTTGATAGGAAAGAAGTGTCAAAGACAGGTCAACAACTTATTATTTCCTAATAGTTACAGTGAGGGAAATCCCTTAATTAGGTGGACTTTAACTTGTCTTGTTATCATAAAATCCTTTAACAAGGTAGACTCTCAAAAGAAGTTCTAAATCCTCTAACTTAAGTAGATCCAAATAGGTCTCATTGTACTCCTAATATTATACAAATCACTCCTATTAGGGTGAACCCACCGAACGAGTAATTGTAAATTGTGATATTGCTATTAGGATTTAACTATGTAATTTTTTAGTCAAACTCATTGACCCATGTTTCATGAATAACGATTCACATGAATCCATCTAGTCTCATGAGAATGAATGGAACACTTAGAACTCATTGGATCTAGTTGATGCTCATAGAGGTAAAGCACCGAGACTTACCGAGAGGCCACCATCCTAGTACTACTCCAATTTGAGCATGAATAACTATGGAGTTTCCTCCATGGTTAAAATCTCTCTACTTGTAACCCTATTTGGAAAATGTTCACCAATGTTGTGCCTTATGAACCATTCATTAGAAATCCCCTTAAGCTCATCAATTGATAATATGAGATATTTTCCATAGCAAGTCAAATTGTGATATTGCTATCAGGATTTAATTATGTAGCTTTTGAGTCAAACTCATTGAACCATGTTACACAAGTAATGATTCACATGAATCCATCTCTCATGAGAATAAATGGAATACTTAGCACCCATTGGATCTAGGTGATTCTCATAGAGGTGAAGTTGTAAGACTTCTCAAGAGGTCACCCATCCCTATACTACTCCATCTTGAGAGCACTTAACCATGGAGTTTGCTCCATGGTTAAAACCACACAAGCTAGAGTATTACTAGGATGGGTGACCTCTTGGGAAGTCCTAGTGTTTCACCTATGTGAGAATCACCTAGATCTAAAAACTGCTAAGTGTTCTATTTATTCTCATGAGAGATGAATTTGTGTGAATCACTACTCATGAAACACAAGTCAATGAGTTTAAATAAGAAAACTACACACTTAAATCCTAATAGTAATATCACAATTTGACTTCTTGCAGAAAATATCTCTTACTTATCAATTGACAAGCTTAAGGGGCTTTCCAATGAATGGTTCATAAGGAACAACATGTAAAGGCATTTCAAATGGGGTTGCAAGTAGAGTAGGTTTAACCCATGGAGGAAACTCCATAGTTAAGCACAATCAAGATGGAGTAGTATAGGAATGGGTCATCTCTTGGGAAGTCGCATTACTTCACCTCTGTGAGCTTCGCCTAGATCCAATGAGTACTAAGTGTTCCATTAATTTTCACGAGAGATGGATTTATGTGAATTACTTCTCATGAAACAAGGGTCAATGAGTTTGACTAAAAAAATTACATAGTTAAATCCTGATAGAAATATCCAAAATGACTTTCTGTAGAAAATTTCTCCTACTTACTATTTGTAAGGTCTTAATGAGGAAACCTTTTACTGCGGTGAAAGGATTGTGGGTACCATCACTACTACAGTTAAATTACATTCTAATAGATTTTTTTATGTGAAACCAAAATATTGATGTTATTTATTATGTATTGTGAATGATTGATGAACTTAGTTTGTTCCTTACAATAGTTATTTGGTTGAATAGTTTAATCGATGGATTGAATTAGTGGACTACCTATACTGATTCATCCCTCCTCCCCCTCTCAGTACCATTCCATACCAAAAAAGGCATGCCTACTAAACGATGCCATGTCCCCTTTTCTAGGTTAGTGAATTTTGTTTCACTATTAGCCCATTTTTCCTTGGTCCCGAGGGATAACTAAGTATTCTCTGAGATCAGTTCAATTTTTGGCTTCGGCAATTTCAATTCCTAGTCAATCAAGGTTGTTTCAATGGAGTTTATGGAAGCTTATCATTTTTAGTCAGTGAACAAGCTCATAATTCTTGACAATTTAAGGTTGGAAGGAGCATCTCGTCAAGACCTTTCTGGCAAGCTATCACACATACATATCCAAGTCCATTTGATCAAATATTTTAATGCTTGGAGATTTAATGGATTAATTATTTAAGTGAATTTATAAATTAAGTTCACATTATTAATATCACTTTATTTCCTTAGTGGGAAAAAACATCAGTTTAAAAAGAAAATAAGGAAATAGAGATGGGAATATGAAGTCATTAACATCAGTTTAAAGAGGAAATAAGGAAATAGAGATGGGAATATGAAGTCATTTGTTTGGGCTTAAAAGCAGGAAGATGATTCATTTCAACATGCTTCGTTTTATTATTTTGGAATTAATTTTCTCTATTGGAGAGTTTACAAAGCTACAACTTTCAATAGGTGAGAGGACAAAAACCCTTGATCTTGGATAGTGGACAAAACCCCATTGTTGGTTAGAGATATTGCATGGGTGTTGCACACACCAACCATCAGTTCATGATCTCTAGTTGTCATCATTTTTATCCTTTTGAAGCTTCATGTTAATGTGATGGAAAGCTTGATAATTATTTAATGTAGTTTTGATTTGCAAATTATTACATCATGGGATGCCTTCAGATTGAGCTTTCAACCTTGCAATTGGTTTCACCTTAACAAAATGAAGTGTATGGATTTCTTTTATACCAAATCAAAAGATAAACTTGGGAGAGCCTACCATAAATACTAAATGCCTACTAAAACACTACTTGACCAAGCTCCAACCTCAATTTCAACCCTATTCTTAGGGAACACAACACCTGGGGCATTATATTCTACCTAATCATAGCCCAAATTAGGACCATGGGTCTTAGATGATCGACAAATGTTGGATTATGAGATATAGCCATTTTTGAAGTTGTGACAAAACATGAAGGCCACAAATGGTAAATAGGGCTTAAGTGTTGAAATGAATTATTAGACTCCATAAATAATAGAGGACACTTAGAAATTTAAGAATTTGTAGTTACTTTGATTTTAAACTAAATTGATAGATTACCTATATCTGAATTTAGGTATTTATTAGTAAAATATTAAGTCTTACTATGCATGACACAACTAAAACGTACGAGATAAGCGCCACATCAATTAGATGCCTACAATTTATAACATTATGCTACAGGTAAAGAGTAGTTAGTAAATTTTTCACTTCATCCTTACCAAAACGAAAGAACTGATTTTCTTATTTTTAGGACCAAATTTATCTTTGATCATTAATTAATAGACATCTTAAAACTGCCAAAATTTTGGTTTTATTTTCAATTTATTGAATGTTTTAACTGTTCCATTCTTTCCTTGAGCAAAGCAGTAAAGAATCTCTCCACCATGGATCCGATATCCTTTCCTTCTTGTTCACATCTTTGTCTCTGCTGGAAAATATTCAGGCAACTTTCTTTTAATGCCTGTTTTGGATACAACCCTCTTAGTATTTCTAAGATTCCTCTTAATCGAACTGTAAAATATGTGTTGTGAGACATTGCTATGCTTAAAACGAATCGCTTTCCCTGTGTGACAAATCTTTCAGCTTTGTGATGAGACAAATGGTGATTACTTGTATGAAAATTTATGATAAGGAAGTGGAAATGGAAAAAAGGTTCAGAAAATGAAGAAACAAATGATCTTCCTTAGCATTTACAGAGAACAATATATGAAACGTAACAGCCAAATAATCAATAACAATTTTACAATTTATTTATTTATAAAAATATAAATATTTTACAATTCATAAAATCTACCATGTATCCATACACAAAATGCAACTCTAATGCTTTGCTCCTCCACAGCATATCAACAATCTCAATGGTCTCTTCAATCTGAAACCTTTTCTAGATTTCTCAGGGTAAGGTAATGTGCGATAAGCCTTTATCCTACGCAGCACTCTCTCTTTCTTTCTTCTTTTTCTTCTTCTGATCACTAAACATTTCTTTGTTCTAAACTGTGTTAAACTGGTTAAATTTGTTTGCTTTGTGGAATCTATACTAATGTCATGCTGCCCACTTTTCTTTTGCACTGCTTTTCTCACATATTCCCAATCACCTAAATCCAAGTGACCCATGATACCTTTGCTGTCAAGAAACAAAGGCCATATCTCTGTGGGAACACTGCTGTAGTCATCAGCAGATGTTTCCTCCAAATGGAACAGACTTTCAAGAGAAGAATCCCCATCTTTCATCAGCTGCAAAAGCTTCCCACGCCTTCGAGACCCATTTTCCTTGGCAACTCTATCTCTGGTGCGCATCTTATTGCTTATATTAAGCATGTATTGCTCTTTCTGGTATCTTATAATCTTCAAAATCTTCTCTTTCACAATTTCCCTGCTGATGTTAATGTCCTCATCATCCACTTCCTCGATTTCTCCCTGTAGTTTCCCACTGCTTTCCCTCATCAATCTCACAGCTGTTGGAAATAAGTCATTTTTAGGTAGATTGGTCAAAATGGGGTCAGTAGTTTAGGGCATTCTAGTTGTAATGGAAGGTCTTTGAAATAAATCTTAATTAGTTCATATGAGTCATAGCTTAACATATGGTTACTAGATTTGAGTTAATTGGGTTAACAACTTAAGAATGATGTTGAAAATAAGCTATCAATAATAGATTGATATTGGAATAAATCACATACCCATACCCATAGACGATGAACATAAGAAGTATATCGCAAATTAGTCATACACAGATCAATGATAGATATAAGGAAGATATTAGAAATAAGCTACATTCAAATGGATGATGGACTTATGAAAGATATTGAAAATAAATCCTAGAATCTGATGATGTATTGGTCAGCAAGAATCTAATAGGTCATTAGAACACTGAACAAATAGAAAGGTATTAAAAATAAGTAACAATGGTTTGATCAACAAAGACCCAACAAGGCCATGGTTAAAAGGTTTCAACAAATAAAAAGATATTGGAAATAAGTCATATAGAAATTTATGATGAACTGATCAATGAAGACCCAATTATTGAGTTGTTAGAAGAATCCAACAACAAATAGAAAGAGATCGTGCTAAATGATAGAAAAATGTCAATCATAGTTGATATATTAGATTGGTCTTATTGTATAAAATATTGGGAATAAGTTAAGTAAAATATTAGAGATTAACCACGCCTAACCTAATGATATGTTGATCAACAAAGACTCAATAATTCAGTTGTTAGACACAGAAAAATGTTAATCATCATTCATAGATTAGATTGGTCTTACTGTCAATACATTGGAAATAAGTTACATCCAAATGGATGATGGACATAAAGAAGATATTGGAGATAAGGGATACCCAAATGGACGTATGGCCGTAAGGAAGATATTAAAGATAAGCTACATCAAATCTGATGATATATTGATCAATGAAGATCTAATAGATTAATTGTTAGAACACTCCAATAAATGATAAAGTGTTGAAAATAAATCACATTAAAATTCACATAGACTCAACTACATAGACCCAATAACTCAGCTATTAAAATAGTCCAACAACAAATAAAAATTGATTAAAAAAATACCAATGTCATTCATAAATGGTCTTACCGTCCTAAATTCCCTTCTCTTAATCATCCACATAACTACAAAAACAATCCAACAAAAATAATGAAATTCAAATCATACAATAGCGAGAGGATCAAGATTACATCAACAACATCGCTAGTAGAGCAACTTGTACGAGAAGAAGCATAATTTAGCCCGTCACAGTGTGGAAAAAGCTCAACAAAATCTTTCATTTGGGAAGCCATGGAATATTTCTTAATCACAGGTTAACTGTCGTATTTGCCGACGGTGTCTCATCACTTAATGTTTTAAACAGTTATTGCTTGTGTCATGTATGGGGCGTATTAAACCAGAACTCAAACCATTTGTTTAAGTAAAAATCAAATCTTTTCATTGAATAGGCACCGTCTATTTGTTCAGTGAATCAAAATTTGTTCAGTGGATCAAAATAAATCTTGCAGACAACTTATTCATTTTTAATTCTTATTTTTTGGGCTTTCCTTTTGGCTTATGCATTGACTGGTCACGAGGGGAAAATGATTTCTAAGATATGCACAAGACTGCTGAATTTATCCTCTGGAGCAATCTCTTGTATTTATTGTAAATACATTCCAAGGTTCAATGGATGCAAAATATTAAATTATTTTATTTTATCATATGAATAACTCAAAGGTGAAAAATGTTATCTTGTATTTTATCCTGTCCTTTTTATGAGGTTTGAAGTTACAATTAAGTTCGTTCTTAATTAGTTGTTGTTCATGTTTCTTAAACTATACATTTTTTAATTAATTATGTACATAGAACTATCATAAAAGGATGTTTTCATTTAGATGATTTTACTTATCACCCAAGATTAAATTCTATTATCCAAAATCACTAACAATTATTGGTGACACCTCTTAAAATCACTCACCCCACTATCAAAATTATTTTGCATGGCATCTTCTTTATCACTCACATTACAAAACCCTAGCTCTTGCAATACTTCATTACATCCAATACAAAAATAATGATGATACTTCAATCAAATAAATAATTATTTTTCTATATGAATCATTTCAAAATATGCATATAAAAATACAAACACAATCTAGATGTCATAATTCATTTTTTAAGAATCTAATAGTTGAAGATGAAACATGTCGATATAGTGGTATTAGCACTTTCATAGTTCACGTATATGGAATCATGGATTCATTGCTTATCATGTCCTAAGTTGTACGAGACTTATATTTGTGAAATGAAATAATGAAATTTATACTACGACACGTCAATATACTATATGGTCTAAGAGAACCATTCATGCTTCTCTCTGTTCGACTATTTCAAAATTCTTAGTTTTTAAAATATTTATATTATATTTTAACCTTTCTATAATTTTAGTCATAATCAATAGCTTTTATCAATTTTGAATCATTGATCCATTAGAAATATTAAGTATCTAAATTTTTACCAATTTAGATATCCCTTATGGATGGAAGTCAAACCCATCCATATGTAATCTAATAATATATGGTAAATTTTTTTTTTGAGTCTAGGATCACTTTTTTAATAATTTCATTTTGATGAGCTTGTTAGATTTTATGCTCCTATATCTTTTGATTTCTAAAGCCCAAAATTAGATTTATCTTGCATACATTTCACCACTCATTAATTAGTTAGATAATTCCTTACATGATATCCTTGAGTCTCTTGTCCAGAATTAATATGTAATTTGTACAAGCATAAGCATTTATAGAACTTTATTTTGACATTGTATGCACATCCTTGTTATCATCAATTCATTCTATTATATTTCTTTATAAAAGCATACTTGTGTGGTGAAAATTGTTCTTACTAATGAGTTTTATGACCTTGTGCTCTGACTGTGAAATCTAATGTAGAAAAATTTATCAAATATAGACTCTCAGACCATGAATGGTTCTAGTGATGAGATCGAGTTTAATACTTTTTTACTTTAGGGATTTTAGGAAATCCTTCTATGATGCTAATACTACCTTACCAAAAATATTTTATCCACACGCGACTCATTTTTTCTTAGAGATGGACCACTCTAACCTGCAAGTCCCTAAATATTATATTCAAAAAACAAGACAATGTGTTGGCTATGTTTTAGAATTTATTGATCTCATATTGATTGGCTGAGGAGGTCACCTCTCTTATAGATAATTTGATAAACTTTTTGTTCAATGATTCACATGATGTTGGAATTCTATGTATCCCAACTTAAACAATAGGTAGCAAATTTATTTCAACCACTATTTTTTGAAAGATTACTCAACACTGTGTCTCCTCATAAGGTCAAATATGGAAAAAAGTGCCAACACCAACACATCTTTTTTTCCTACATTCACTTAACTATTATCACTATTTATATACAACCTAATAAATGTGCTCACACTATATCTAAATTTACAAAACTAAATTACACATAGTGATATATCTTTATTACACCCTCCTCTACCCTTCCATTTATTTCACAAAACATGCATCCACTAGTTCCACAACACATTGTTAGCTAGTCACTTCACCTTTCATGTTCCACAATATTAATCAACCTATAGTTAGTTCCATATAATGCTCCACCCGAGAATCCTAGGAAACAAGGATTAAACATTAACTAACATTTTATCTTTGTTGAATGAAGATATAACCATACATGCACCATGCAAAAATCTACTACAGACAAAAGACACAACTAATGAATCAATTTTTTTAAAGATAATCATTACTTTTCAACATACTCATTTTGCATCCAGATGATTAACATACTAGGTTCAATCTATTAACCACAACTTCATTTAATACAAGGTTCATCTTAATGCTCAAGTAAAATTTCTTAGACGATTAGTCAAACAAAGTAATTTCCAACTTAAAACATAAAGATAATGAGACAACATACTGAATTATCCCAAAAAGGGTCTTATAGTTGACAACTCTAGATTAGGAAGGTGTGACTCATGAATGGGCATCTGAAACAATAATTTGCACCTTCTGGACATGTGAAAAAGTGGCCACTATTTTCCAAATGATAATTTGATAAGAAGGGTGTAAGTGCACCAAGTTGTGGTGCCAAAGAGGGGCCCACACCACCTCCCCCCCCCCCCCCCCCTCCTTTTTTTTCTTTTTTCTAAAATCAATAGTTTATGAATGTTGACAAGAATTTGAAGATAGTTATGCTCAAAATCTTAAGATATGACAAAAACAAAAGTAGTAGTCATTTGAATCTAGTTTCTAAAATACTACTTTTTTTCTTTCAAAATGGTTCAGTTTTGGGTCCTCAAAAAAGGAGGCCACAGGAAGTGGTACTATTTTTTTAGAAAAGAAATTAACATACTGCAAAGTGTGGCCCCCTAAAATTCTAACTTTATTTTTTTGAAATTCTTTAATTGCTTTGGTCAAAAGTTACCTAACACCATGTAGTTTAACCCATATTTTTTGGGTAATTTTATAATGTGTATTTTTTTTAATGAATTTTATAATTGGACACATCCCAAAAATGTGAAATATCTATGTGCTCCCCATAAAAATGATTGAAAACTAATCTAAAACCAAAGCTTTTTTTTTTCAAAGTGTGTAGAATGGAGTCTAGTTTCTAAAAAACTAAGTTGTGAAATTCGATTATTGAGTTAAAATTTAGATCCCATTTAGTACATGTTGGTTTTTAACAGAAAATGGACATACATTCAAAAGAAATTATAGTTGAAAGGCTTGAAATAGTTCAAATTTGAAATAAATTATATGGTTATATAGCTAACACATAGATCCAAAATGTCATGTAACCTGATTTTATCGATTCTCAACCACGAGGAAACTTGAAGGAGAGTACACAAGAAAAATCAATCATTTTTGTATGTTTGTTGCAAAACACATCTCAGACTAGTTTAGATACTCCAAACCTTTGGGTTGGATCCCTAAGGAAAATATAAGCCTTAGGCTTGGTAGAATCCAAAGCTTTAAATAGTGTGTGCATGCTATAGTGTGCACACACTATTTAAATAATTTTTAAATTTAGGCTTACATAGCGTGTATGCGCTATAGTACACATGTAATTTGTAAGCCTAAATTTCTATAGAGAGGGAAGGAGGGAGGAGAAAGGGTAGAGAATGGCAGAGAGTAGAGGATGGGGAGAGTATAGGAGATAGGAGAGGGTGAGATAGGGAGTGAGGGAGGGATAAATGGAGAGAGAGAGAGAGAGAGAGAGAGAGAGTAGGGGATGGAAGAAGGTGGGATAGGGAGAGAGGACAGAGAAATGGAGAGAGAGAGTAGGGGGATGGGAGAGGGTGTGATAGGGGGGGGAGAGAGAGAGATGTGTGTGAGAGAAATACATAGTCAAAGAGATGAGTGGGAGAGAGATTTAGCTAGAGAAATATGGAGATGAAGATCAAGATAAATACATATTGTTATAACAAAAGTTTGGGTCCCTACTGACCCATATTCTCTTTTTTGTCTATTGTTTGTTCTGTTGTTCTAATAGAAAACACAGGTTTCATGCTGTTGGAAGTTAGCAAACACCAAATTCAATTATTGAATACACTATTTGAAGGCTTTTTAAATATTCTTTCTATAGAAAAGGTTAGTGCAATCCTTTTTAAATATTCTTTGTTACTATAGAGACAAATTTCATTATAATATGACAAGTTGTTTAATATATAGTGAATTCATTGAAATTTGTGTGTTTGAATTATTATTTAGAAATGGTTAGAAATTTGACAGCTTGTTTAATATACATTGTGTATTCATTGAAATAATTGTAATTTATATATGTATTTGAATGATTTTTAATTTATAAATTGGAAGTAATTTAGATGTTTGAATAATTTGACATATAGAAATCATCATCATGCCAAGGAAGAAACCAAAAACTCAAAAAATGAAAGAGAGGGAGAGAGATTTGGAAATTAAAAGAGATAAAATGAAACTACTACATGAACAAAGAAAGTTGCAATGCAATAATGAAGAATTGTCTTTCGAAGAAGAATACAAACCAATAATACAAAGATACAAAGAGGAAGAATTAGAATGGCAAAGAGAATGAATGAGACTCTTACGCTCAAGAAGACAATTGAATTGCAAAGCTACACCATCTTCCAATGTTGGAGTCATATCATCATCTCATGTTGAATATTAGACAATAATTTCCACATCCGACAATGCACACACTCCATCATGTCACGTTGAAGGCACAACATCAACATATCAAGTAGGTGATATTCCATCTTTTGCATCTTATTGCCAAGCCATGTCATCTTCAGTTCAAGGTATGAAAAACACTCAACCTTATGTTGATGTTCAAAATGTTGAGGGAATAGAAGAGATTATAACACCTTCTAGAATTTGTTTTAGAAGACCAAAATATTTGATTGATACTGATACTAACATTTTGAAATCAATGCCTAACAAGATTATCAAGTGTACTTGTCAAAGAAAAGTTAATAGTATGCAAATATTATTCTTTGAAGAATTAAATATTACATGTCAATGCCAATTATTTGTTGAAATGATGAGGAATTTAAAATTTAGACCCATCATGAAGATTCTTGGGCTAAGAATAATGGATGATTCAAATAAAAAAAGTATTGTAAAGAATCTAATGAGTGCATATGACAAAGTGGGTTCTAAATCACACACCAAAGATAGTAATATTACAAGACACGTATTTACATTGACAATAGTAAGTACCCAAATGAAGAAATCTAGACCCATGAGAAAGATAAACAAAACATTTTTGTAGAGGTACTCTAAAGAGAGCCATGGTAAGGCATGAGAGAGTGGAAGATCCAACAAAAAATGAGTTAAAGACATTTAGCAATAGAATACCATGAAAGGATAAAGAAATTAGTGAAGCTTTGAAATTATTGATTGAAGATTTTTGGACAAATAACATGCATGTTTCCCCTAATCAAAGAGATGTTGTAAGAAGGATTGGTATCTGAAATTGCAATCCACATGTGAAACATTTTTGGACTCAACTCAGACATAATTTCTTGCAAAATTTATTGGTATGTATTCTCAAATTTGAATAAGTCAAAGATTTTTTGAAATGGGTAAAACTTTTTATGTAAAGATAAATCACAAACACACAACTTGTTTTTGTAGGATACATATTGAACTTTCTAACCATTTTGATGTTTTTAGGCATACATGTGTGTTTTTTCATTCTATGTTTGTTTTGCAGGATTGTGACATGAATGAGCCACCTAGATCTTCAAAGGAATTCATATCCAACATTTTATGTGAAATAGGGGATAGTTAAACTAATTTACAAGATGTCATGCTTGGATGGTACATGCCTATTTTGTGTTTCTTTGCAACTTTTATCAACTTGTGAACATATGGATAGTACACAAGCAATTGAAATGAAATAGTAGATTATGAAAAATATAAGAGAGTGAAATGCTCTAAAATATGAGAAACAAGGTAAAAGATGTGATTTAGTCATTGAAAAGATTCTAGTGTATGAGTTCATGAAGATTTTTCGTGAAAAGATTATTTATGAGTATGCAAGGCATACACATAGAGCTCGATGGATGGATTCACAATTCAAGTTGTTCAAGGTTATATTTCCACTGGATACCATTGTTTTAGTTGTAGAGTTTGCAGAGAACTACACACTACAACCACAAAATGAGGTGCAAGCATAGTAATATACTTCTCAACTGGTTTCCATATTTGTTCACATAACATTTATGCATTCACCTACAAGTAAATAGGATGATAGGAAGATATTGAGGGAGTGCCCATTTTTATATCAGCAATGATCAATCATATTCTATGGATTTTGTACATGGTTATTTTCAAACATTTTATGGAGATTTGGCTAATAGGGGCATACCATATTGCTAGGACATTAATTGGGCAGACAATTGCGCATCTCAATTCAAGAATAGATGAATGTTCTATTGGTTGAGTATGATGCACATGTTATCTAGAATTCAGTACATGTGGAATTTCATAGAGGCCAGTCATGGAAAGGGGGAGCATGTTGGTGCTGGCACATGCATCAAAAGAGCCTTACCTCATGAAGAATTAAAGTAAAAAGATGGAGCAACATTGATAGATGCAAAATCCATCATCTAGTGGTGTAACACAACAATGGGTCTAGGTAAGGAAGGTGATTCTATGGTTTGTAGATTTATTTGGTTGATAGATAATACTAACATTGCACCATATGAGGATTGTTGCACACTTATAGGATCAAGTGAGTTGCACTATTTTAGAAGTTCTGATGCAGGTTCATGGAGTATCCACACACAAAAAATGGCATGCTTTTGTCCATCATGTGCAAAGGAAAATTGGGATGAGTGTGAGTCGACTGAATGGGTGGACAAATGAGATATATAGGTTTTGGACCTAATTAACACCTATCGCCCCCCACAAGCACTGAAAATGGTAGAGATGGATTCATCCATTGACTTTGACCACTTGTATGATCTAGTGCAACCTGGTAATATATGTATATATATCTTTATAAATTCAATATGTAAATTTATAACTTTTACCTAAGTATTTGCTAAATTAATGATTACATTTTGTACATTTATCACTGTAGGCCATGTTTTTGTTGATATTACACTTGAAGACAATAAAGAAGGTACATATTATTATTTGTGTCATTGTGTCCAAGTGAATTTTTTTGGATCACTTCGTTATAGATGGTGAAGGTTTAGAGTACCATATAGCTGTGGTGGTTGTAACCAACACATGAAATATATGATATTCTATGAAGAACCCTAACTTGTGGTTATTCAAGGATTGGCAAACATAGAGGACAATTCTTCATTATTTGAACCTTGTTGTCACATCAAATGTACACTTGATAAAATATGGTTGAAAACTACATAATAAGATTCTTTAGAAGGTTCATGAGTTAGACCATGAGCCAATACTTGAGACATTAAAATGTAGAGTAGATCCAATTGGTTCATTAGATTGAATATAATTACAAAAACATGGACCTCTCTCGCTCAATAGGTAAAATATTGTTAGGGTTGGGAAACTAAGGTATTTGGTTACCTAATAGGTTATATGAATACTAACTAGGGTCCTAGAATGGTCCTAGATGGACCCATTTGATCAAAATATGTAAAGACCAAAAATTGCTCAAAGTTGCAAAGTTGCTTGAGCAACTTTTGCAATTTTTGCAAAAGGTTGAAAATGATAGTTTGAGAAGTTGTAGCTACCCATGCTTAGGTATTTGAGCATGGGGAAGCATATTTTGGAATGTTAGAAGGTTTGTGGCTTGGGGAAGCACTCAAATTGCTCAAAAGTTGCAAAAAGAGGTTTGAGAAGTTGCAACTACCCATGTTTGGGTATATGAGAATTAGAAACATATTTTGAAATTTTAAAATGTTTCCAGTCATATTTCACACTCCTTTCCAACCAATTTACATTTTTGAACAACTTTTACAACTTTTGCAATTTTGTACAAAAATTGCAACTTTTGCAAAGCTCACTAAATTACACTTCTAGGACTTGGAAAGGGTTACAAATTATTTAAAAAGCTAAAACACCTAATCCTAGGCTATATTGACAAAAAAACTCAAAAAGGCCCAATTTTGCCTAATTAGCAACTTTTGCTCATAACTTGCACAAAGTGGCCTAAGCATACATATCTTGGTCATATCTCTCTCACCATTCATTGTGGAATTGAACTGTCTGCTTCATTAGATTTGAGTGGCCTAGTAAAACCTAGTCCCAATCTTTTCCCATCCTGTTGACCCCTTGAACATTCTCAGACATGCCAAACATAATTGACCTTAAGAGTTACTAAATGCCATAGAGCAATGATCTTTGATAGGGTATATCTCAGAACTTGTGCGAGGTATGGATGCAATTCTGGGTGGTACATGATCATGTTTCTAAAACCTACAATAACATGTTTTTTTTTGGGAGATTGGTTTCTGTTTTGATCTTGCGGCTCCATCTCAGGTGATACCGGAACTTGTAGTGTTGACCAGTACAAAGTTGCCAATTGGTGAGTCTCTCTAAGCATTCATTGTGGGATCAAACTATTTGTTCTATTAGCTCTGGGTGGCTAGTTAAACCCTAGTCCCAAGTTCTTCCCATCTCGTTGACCACTTGAACATTCTTGGGCATGACAAATGAAATTGACTCAAAGACTCACTAAATGTCATTGGGCAACAATCTTTGACGAGGCATATCTCAGAGCTCGTGTGAGGTATGGATGCAATTTTGGGTGATCCAAGATTGTGTTGCCAAAACCTACCTTAACCTCTCTCACTTTTTGGAGACTGGATTCCATTTTTATTTTGTGGTGCCATCTCGAGTGATGTTGAAACTTGTACTGTTGGCTAGTACAAAGTCGCCAACTGGTGAATCTCTCTAACTGTTCATTATGGGATCTATTCCATTAACTCTGGGTGGCCAATTAAACCCCAATCCTAAGCTTGTCCCATCTTGTTGACTGCTTGAATGTTCTTGGGCACGCCCAACGAAATTGACCCTGAGAGTCACTAAATGTGATAGGGTAGCGATCTTTGATGGGGCATATCTCAGAGCTCATACAAGGTATGGATTCAATTCAAGGTGCTATAGGATTGTGTTTCTGACACCTACAATTACCTCTCTCACTTTTTGGGAATTAGATTCTATTTTGGTTTTGCAGACCCATTTCGGGTGATGCCGCAACTTGTAGTGTTGGCCAATACAAAGTTGCCAACTAGTGAATCTGTCTAATCATTCATCATGGGGATTGAACTATCTATTCTGTTAGCTCTGAGTGGCTAGGTAAACCCTAGTCCCAAGCTGATCCCATCTCGTTGGCTGCTTGAATGTAGGCATGTCGAACAAAATTGACCCTAAGAGTCACTAAATGCCATAGGACAATGATCTTTGATGAAGCATATCTAGGAGCTTGTGCAAGTTATGGAAGCAATTTTGGGTGCTATAGGATTGTGTTTCTGACTCCTACATTAACCTCTCTTTTTTTTGGAGATTGGATTTCATTTTGATTTTACGGCCCCATCTTAGATGATGTCAAAACTTGTATTGTTGGCCAATACAAAGTTGCCAACTGGTGAATCTCTCTAACCATTTGTAATGGAATCAATTTTTTTGTTCTATTAGCTCTCTAAATGGCCATTTGGAAACATTTTTCCCTATCATGAATTTCAAAATTAGATATCTTATTCTATCATTTCCCTTACAAAGATATATTTTGAGGAATATTGGAGGCACAACAATTGTAGAAATCCATGATTGCCAATTTGAATCCATTTGTGCAATAATTTATTTCTCCTATAGTACAATACATGACTCTCCCTCCACATCTATCCAATTTCATAATTTCCCCTCCAACAATGAATGCAACCTCACTGACATCATACAATATTTTTCTAGCTCCATTCCAACCACACATAAATTATGTTCCATACATCATGAATTTTATTCAAGAGATCTCTCCACCATGTTTCCCTCTCATGGGTTGCCTGATTCCTTTTCCTCTTATAAATACCCCCTTTCCTAGTTGAAGAATAGTGGAACTATCTAATTGTCTACCTAATTTTTTGATTTTCCCTCCTCATGAGCAACAAGGTTTGAAGGGTTCTCCTCCATATCATCATTGTATGGAGTTTGACCCACTTTGACCACCTAGTGTCCCTCCTAGTGTTTAATAGATTGCACATACCTAAATAAGGCTTAGTCAAACCAATTTGATCTAAGCACACCAACACACCACCCTGACTTGGCTAGAGTCACAACAAGCCTCAAAGCAACAACAACACAAACAAAGCCAAAACAAGGGTTGTTAGGTGCCCTGCACCATGATAATGACATAAAAAAGATATTGAAGAAAAATACAACAACAATAACTATATGAATCATAAGAAGAGCATATATAATGTGTTTCCATGAATGAAGCTCTTGAAGAGATGGATAAGCAAGCAATATTGATATCAAATTCCATGAATAAATTAAAAAATTTATTTGAAGTCTTCTTGTGTTCTAAAGATAAAACATATTATATAAAATCTTCAAATGTTTATGCTGACAATAAGATTCAAGCTTAGACATTTACATAATGCAGCCAGCTCAAGACTCAAACTTCAATGTTAATTGTATAACAATAATAAGAATTCAAGTTTCACTGTTCTCATCTCAATAAAAACTCCAAATAAGTTACTCATAATCAAAAGTACTCATAACTTGTACAATTTAAATACAAATATATATCATAGCCTTATTTACATGTCAAAAAATACTATCAAAGCTTATTATAATGATTCCTACCCTTATTTTGGATGCAAATTACATTAAAATGAAATACTTAAAACGTAAACAAGAAAAACAAGAAATATATTATGATAATAAATAATGTCATACATGAACAAACCGATGCATCAAAGTTTTAAGTCTAATAATGTTATGCATCAAAATACGTCATACATCACATGTATGTTGAATATGTCCATTAACGCCTATACATGTGTGTCCATCCCTATATCTTCTCATTCCCATGAGGGGAAGGAAACAAATCCCTAGAGGTCTTCGATCATTGCATGAAGGGAGATGATGGGGATGATGGGGTCTTCCTCACATGCTTGCTCATCCTCTTGTTTAGGCTTCTCTCTAACTGGAGTTGATACGAGAAAAGTATATATGAATCAATAATTATTATACATTGAAATCAAATATGTGTGTACACAAAATAATTTTTTTTTTTACCGCCATCAAATAACCACTTTGTACATCCACCTCAAAGACTCATGGATGATCAGGAGTAACAAGGCCCTACAAAAATTCAACTAATATAATCACTCGATCATACTTATAAATACTATTTGAAATTTTAATACTAACTATTATAAATAACAACTAAAACTATGAAAAATCTTTCATACCTTGGTCAATGGTTTTGAACTAGCCATCGTGATAGAAACTCCACAATCGATGGACTAGCAAAGATGAGGAGGAGTCTTAAACGTTAACAGTTGTAAATCATATAATACAATTTACATATCTTTTATAGAATATAATATAATCAAATTAATTAAATTAACATGAAACAAATGTACCTCTATTAAGCTTGTATCATGCCTAGGCTTAGAGTCCCTTGTCAATGTTGATGGTTCAGTAGAGAATTAATGCACATAGATAAAGATTTTTTATCAATCCTTCATATGATTACTTAATAAATATAAGTGTTAATTTAAATGATTAAATCAATACATACCTCTTGACTCATCGACAAGACATAAAATGTGGCTAGGGAATCTGTACTAGGGCCATCAACACTCTTACCCTAAATTTTGAACAATGTCAAGACATGTTAATTAATTAGTCATTCAATAGACACATGAAATGTGATCAAATTAGTTTATTATAATTGTAATTTACCTGTGTGTCAATGCCAAATGTGTCACTCAGGAACTCATTGGTGACTAGCTCATCATCCATAGTTTCTCCAACATGACTGCCAAATGTGCATAAGGATCCACTTGACCAATACATGTCACCACGACGCAAAGAAGGCTCCTCCTCAACTAATGGACTAATGAAATGAATGAGGGCCTATGTCAAAGCATTGATAGTCCCTAGATTACTAGTCTCTACATGTTCCTTCACAACTGAAGGAATAATGACATACTCACCATGTGGCTTGAAAAAAGGTGTCCTAACTACATTAGGGTCACGATGTGCTTTGACCTCTCAAATGATGACCCCCCACCTCTAACCTAAGAATCTAACATATCAGAATAATCTAGGATCTCCCCAAGGAAAAATTCACAATACAATTTCTTTAAAAAATACATTGGACCCTTGTGATTATTGTAGGGAGGGGCATCAAAGATCATCCACCATCTATCCCAAAAGTTATTTCTAATATCATTATGTATGCACCAATGGATGGGGAACCTTTTAGTTGCATGTTTAACAATGTCTTGTTCTTTAGGCTTTTTAAACAATTCCCATATACTACCTTTCGCTATGTCCTTTTTTCTTACATCTTTATAGGATAATTTATTTGGATAACATCTTCTTTGTTCTTCTCTCTTAATATGTCAAATATCTAACTGACCACTAACATAAGCTACATAACTCATAACGGACTCAACAGAGGATGCCAATTGTGCTCTCATAGGATTAGTGTTCTTGTAAGCTTTCAACCTACCAATGATTGCTTCTAATTCATTTTTTCCTCTTTCTATTTCATTCATTATATTTTCTTGGGTGCCAGGAGGAGGTCTTTCATTCGGTGGAGTTTGCGAAAGTTCTTGATCTTCTTATGGAGGGTTTTGATTTGATCTTGTGGAGGGTTTTCATTTTGATTTTGTTGATCAAGTTGGGGATTTGGTGGTTGATTATTCACATTTCCTTATAAGAAACCAATTGCATTTTAAATAAATGAACAAATTTGAAGAAAAACTAAAAAAACATAGAAAACAATGCAAAAACATACAAAACAATACAAAAACAAGAGTAGAAAACATAATTTATGATCCCGATCTTGATTTCTGGTGCTGAGGAGGCATTTTGAGGAGAAGAGTGAGAAAATTCTTCAACTTCTACAAACTACGTGCACGTTATTGAGGGGAACAAGGTAGCATCAAAAATAAAGAAGAGAAAATGGAATGGGTTGCAGGTTTACAACCCATATATAATTTTTTTTAAAAGCACACATGTGCTATAGCACACACATGCTTAGTCTTGGGCTCTACAAGCTCAAGGCTTGTGGACCTTAAGCCTAAGTGTATGTGCACTTTTAGAATTTTGAAAAATTGAGTTGTGTGTCATTTTTTTTCCCCACAACTTGGTGCATTCACCTGGGTCTTGTATGAGGAAATTCCACTTCCCATATGACAATATGATGATCCTAAATTATGTCAGGGGAATTGTGAATCAAGGAAAGAAAACATGAGTTCATCACATAACACTAACACCTGAAAGGGGAATCAAGGTAGTTGATCCTTTCAATCCTAATTCTAAGGTAAATATAACTAGGAAGATTAGTGCCAAACAAGTGATAAAGGAGCACTAATGCAAGAAGAGATCTAATGTGGTTATATAATTAGAGAAAGAATGAAAGATCCTTATATCCCTTAATTTAGCAAGAGCTATGAAATGGAACTAGAATACTAGATTTAAAAGTAGATATACTAAACAAAGAAGGTAATTAGAGAACTCAACTTAAGGATGAAGAACTTTGGATCTAATTTTTTGATATCTACACAATTCCAATCAACGAAAAAATCCAACCCCCAAACCTAAAACTGCGAGATCTCCAAAACCCAAAAAGTGTTTGATTATTTGGAAGAGTCAAAGTTTCTTAGTAGAGGCGAGTTTATGAAATAGGGATGTAGTGCATCCCCAATTATTGGTCTTCAAATGCAAACAATTTCTAAATCTTTGAAGATTGATGAACGTGGTATCCAAATTTGTAACATGTTCTTCCTTTCGAGATTTGAATCCTACAAGATAAAGGGGTTTTTGATTTTTTGGTGGTGGGTTTTCTATGGTCAAACCCTAGTTTAGGGATTATCTTGAAATTGAAATAATTGAAATGCTGAAATGTAAATTAAATATACAAATTCACCTTACAATAATAGGACCTCTCACATCAAATATAATGAGCTCACTTTACCAATTGAATTGGATCAATAGAAATGAGGATGAATGGATGTAGAAAATAAAATAAAGAACCTTGAATGTATTGAGGGAGAAATTGAATGATAGATAAACTACTTCAATTTATTGGATGCTTGAACTTTGATCTTAAATGGAGAAACTTACTTAAATGCTTGAAATCTTGGATCTTTTCAAGAGCTAATGCGTATGAAGTGATATTGCGAGTGCCTCATCATAATCCAAAATGGAGAAACTGGATGGGTTTATAAAGGAATTAAAATTAATTTTTTGTTGTAGGCCAATTGGAATTTTTACTAACACCTTAGATCAATCTAGGCATGAGACCCAAGATATGGACCAAAAATAATACTAGAGTAGGGACACACTACACCCCTTATCGGCCTAGCAAGGACACACTACATCCTTTATTGAGCATAGATGCACTACGTCCCTACTAACTATGGCCCATAGTTTGATAAAAAAATGTTACAGTGTAGAAAATAGATTCCAAGTGATTGGATGAAGGCAATGGAGGACCTAAGTGGTTAGTACCTACCTCAAGATTCATGTCATGAAATAGGAGTATTAAAGAGGAACTATTAGGTGCTACCATAATTTTTCCTAAGAGAAATAAGAATAAAGTAGAATAAAGGGGGAGAGATGCAAATAAATGATGATCCCAAGTTAAATAGGTACTAAACCATTACTAAATTGAAGTGTTTCCAACTTAAGATGGTATATTTAGCCCCTACTTTATTGAGAGTGTGAACTCAATCCAAAATCTTGGTAAAGTAGAGCACAAGACATAAGATGATCTCATCACAATAAAGGAGACAAATATCCATCAAGCCCCTAATGAATTGAGCCTTTGCTAACTCCAAGATCATAATAGGAGAGAAATTACTGACTGAAAGAAGCAAAGAAAGAAGAGATGTGATTAATTTATCACTAAGAAATATACATCTCGTTGTGTTTCATACGAAAAAAAAAGTATTTGGTTTATGGATATAGAATTTTGTGCTTGAATGTGTTACCTATATATGAGATTTAGAAAATTCTTATGTGTTACCGTATATACAATTAGCATATATTTCTAGATATGTTACCCATATATGAGATTTAGCATATGCATGTGCAAAGGATAGAGAGAGACCCAATCCTAAGGATGATTGCTTTTAAAATTAAAGGTGTACATGAAGAATCCTTTCTTTAATATTGTGTATAATCGATAAAGGGATTTACAAGATGTGTGAAAAAATGAGACAAAGTAGTTACTAGTATAGCATAGATTTGAGGATAACCTAGAAAGCATACCAAAAATCTAACACTAAAGTACTCTGAGCCATACTCAAAGTACATGTTTACTACTCCATGATTGTAAGAAAGACTAAGCAGAGTGGACGCCCAAACATTAAAGTCATTTCTAACACTTAATAAAAACAATGGATTGAATAGAGTATACATACATTCACTAAGAGATGTTTCCACTGTGAAATGCCCCCAAGAGAAGACAAATCAAGGGAAATGAGTACATAAGATATAGAGAGTACAAAGGGATCTACTAACTTTGGGGTCCATATGATCATATGAAAATATGTAAGTATTATATCGAGTATGAAATATCATCATTCTCCAAAGTAGGTAGAACTACAACAAAATGAAAGAAAGATGTGCATAAGAGGTACAAAGAAGAGTCTTTTTGGACTACCATCATGGAGAAAAAAATAAATTGGTGCTACCATGACACAAATCTAAGTAGATAAACACAAGGATAGAGTTACAAAAACTAGCATATATACAACATAACATATAATAACATATAGAAGAAATGAGATACTTATGGAAGAATGATACAAAATTTCAATTCCCTTATCACCTTGGGCCAATGGAGCAAAAATAGTCATCTAAGAAATCTAAAAATAATATAGAAAGCATAGTATAGGGGAAGAACATCACAACAAGAAAGAAAACAAAAATGTACTATGCTAGAACACTCACTCAAGCATATTATCCTTTTTGCCAATATTGATCTTTAATGTTTGGAGAAGGTGGACAAATTGCAAGAGGAGAAACATCCAACATAGCAAGAACAATAACTAAGTATGAACAGGGACCCCTTTGAGAGTTGGTATGCTCAAGAATGAATGTAAGTGAAAGCTTCATAAAAAGCATGTTAAATAAATCAACATCAAGATCAATAATCTCATGCTCATAATCATCTAATGTATCTTATTCATAAATATTAATAGCTATAAAATCCAAAATAGGAATATCACATTTATTTATCTCATAAGTGTGATTAGCTTCATGTCCAAACATGGGTTGATCTAAGGAAGGAGAAGAAGAATGAGAAGCATGCATAAAAGACTTAATGTGAGCTTGACAATTATTTCTTTTAGATAACTCATGAGGGGTGAATAAGTTATATCCAGTTATCCAACATGCCTTAAAAATAATTTGTCTTTAATTCAACTTCATTAACTTTCTAAACACAAACTTGATAACTACATTCAACATCTCAATTCACACTTCTAATATTTTTACTTCAAATTATTAATTCATTGTTTATGACTACTCTAAGAATCAAAACAACTATTTAGCTTATACAGACTTGCACTAACAAACATATAACATGAAAGAAACTTTTCAACACATAAGATTCACACAATTGAACACATAATTTGATGGAGGAGCATCCTGGGTGTAAGACCAATCTTGCATCACCCAAAAAAATTTCTTTTTGTTTCTTAAATAAGGGTTGTCTCAGTAAAAAAATTATTGTTTCTAGAGGCTTTGTACTTAATAAGTCAGTCATACATGCTCTAAATGTCCTAATTTCGGAGGTGGATGTTCATCTTGGATATATCATGTTGCTTGTTGAGGCTTAGTGCCATATCATAAGTATTTGTGAAGTTATTGTGGATTTCTGGTATAAAAATTTTAGGTTCAATTTTGAAGGCCTTAGAGGCCTTGGATGGGCTCCAAAATGGGGTCAACTAGAGCTCATACAAGTTGGGCCCTATAGTTGAGAACATGAGGATTCTGAAAAGGGGTTATAATAGCCAATCATAGTAATGGTTTGAAAGTTATGTTATTGTGAAGTTGGGCCGACCAAAAATTCCAAAATAAGTGTCAAAGGTGTATTGAGCTGACTCTATATGTAATTTTAGGCCTAGCTAGTCTCAAGGTTTAGGGTTTGATGTCTAGAAATTTCTCTAGTAGTTTAAAAATGCATATATAAGGAATGCTCATACATTTTCTAGGACAATTCAATGGTGATAGTTGGAAACTTTGTGTTAAAAATTATTGTAAGGTAGACACCCATGTAGGTTTGCATATTGTACTTCAATTTTTTGTAATACGACATTTGCGGTAATAATAAGAAGCTCGTATTTTGTTCTCACAAATTGTTGCTATTTCTTTATCTCTATTATGTGTTTGTGGTAAATTAAGGGGAGCACACTTCATCAAGTGGTATTAAAGTGGGAGCTCCCGAGTGTGTAAATAGATCACTGATTGAGAGGCAATTGCACTAGGACCATGGTTTGGGCTGAGAGTGTAGATAGATCACCAATTGTGAGGCAGTTTGTACTAGGGTTTCAACAGAAGTGTGAAAATTCCTCCACAAAGAGATCATGGTGAAAGAGTCATAGGTGTTACACTTGAGGGTTTTAGAGCCCTCTAGAGACATACGCAAGCTTTGGAAGAAAAAATGTGCAAAGGAATAAGTCTTTTCATAAGAAATAAAAGTGAGGATGAATAAGAAGAAGAAGAAGAAAATGTTCATGAAGATGAGGCAATTATGAACCCATAAGAAGAGATGCTTTTTAGGGCCATCTCCAAGATTGAATAAAAACCTAAGTTTGAGGTTCCCACATTTTTTCAAAATATTAACCTAGAGGAGTTGATCGATTACATCAATGAAATGGAGGAATACTTTGAGTATGAAGATATTGTGGATCCTAATAGGTTCATGTTTATGAAGGCTAAACTAAAGGGTCATGTAAAGATTTGGTGGCAGGAGATTCAATTGGAACAAATAGAAGAGGGAAGGAAAAAATCACAAGATGGAACTAGATTATAGCTAAATTGAAGTGAGAATTCATTCCCGTAGATTATGAGCTTGATCTACTAAAGAAAATGCAAGGGTTGAATCAAGCAAGAAGATCTATTCAAGAGTATACCAAAGAGTTCTATCGAGTTCTCATCAAGATAGGTCATGTAGAAGTTGACAAGGAGAAACTTCCCCATTATCCTAATGGGTTGAGGTTAAGCATTTAGGAGGATTTGAGCTTGGTTTGAAAGAATATTATTGAAGGGGCATATCATTTTTCCCTAAGAGTTGAGGAAAAGTTGAATAAGAAGTTTGATAACAAGAATAGTGGAAGAGGTTGCAATGGAAGATCTAGCGAATGATCTTATATAGCTCAAAATGATGATTGTAAGGACAAGGATGAGGTCAAAGGTATTAGTTTAAACTAGAGGGGAAATAATTCCAATTTTTTCCACGTGCAGAACAATAGAGATTAGAGAGGAGGAGGAAGAGGGCAAGGATCTAGAAGAGGAGGTTTTTGTGGAAAATGTTTTCACCGTGGAGAAGAAGGACATAGAGAATTTGAAGGTTCCCAACACCAAGGAAGGATTGATAGAAGAACATACTACTAGGATAGAGTTGCACATGTTGATGAAGATACCAAATCATCACATTTTGAGGATGCCAAATCAACATGCTTATAAGAGTTGTGAGAGCCATAAAGATAAGGCCAAGGCCCACATTCTTTCTTCTCAAACTGCATCTTCATCCCAACCTTTTCCTTCCTTTAATCAACTCATTCTTGACCTTCTAGAGGAATTTAATCATAGTAATAATATGCAAATAGATAGACATGATGATTTTGTTCATATTTTAGATTGTACTAATCTTGATATGGAAGTTCTCTTGATGATGATATTGATTCTAATGCACATGCTAGTGATAATGAATATGAAAATATTGATATGGATTATGATTTTCCTAACATGATTTCTACACAGTTAACACTCACTACTAATGCCAAGAATAGGGACTTCCACTAGAGTCCTTTCTTAGATATTACCATGGTTCCTATTATGTTAGATGTTGTTCCTCTTATGAGTTTCCCACCTTTCGTAATATTATAAACCAAGACAGGGGGAGGGGGAAGGCGGCACACTTGAAGTGGACTTCTTTGTCATGGTAGTCTTTGAGTGTCAATGTTGTATTTCCCCTGTGTTGTGCTCTCTCTTATATGTTTTGTCTAGATTTATTTAGATGATTCTTGTTGCTTCATTGGCACAAGATGAAATGTAATTGAACATGTCATGCACAATCTTCTATTCTTCTATATGTCATTACATATTATGTTTTATATGTGCTATTATTCATGCATGTTCTTGTTGTCACTGAGGTTTGCACCCTTGTCCAAAGCCTATGCACAAGGACAATCTAGTGAATCATGGAAACAACCTTCAAGCTGTGGGAATTGAACTGTGAGGTTGAGTCTCCAAAGAAGGTTGGCTTCCTCTTACTATCAGGGCACACCTAACTATTCTTGGAGAGGAAAAGGGAGAAGGAGAGCATGAAAGCAAATCTACCTAATCTAATCTAAAGAGGTGATGCACCAAAATAGAGTCTTCAGACCAAACTCTGCCCATATATGCACTATTGAACCAGAATGAAACTAAGGATATACACATTTAGACTTGCTTTAATCTAATAATCACATGCAGATCAGAAGACCAAGATGAATGACACAATGAAAGAGAGATTCACTCATATTATCATTCATAGGCCAAGGAGATATAGTCATGCAGATCATAGATCTCTACAAAACACCAGTAAGAGGCAAAGAGTTCTTGCACTTTCATACCAATGGCTGAAAGAGATAAGACAGAAAATCATGTAGTTCAGAGGCACAGGGGAATTTACAATGAGAATCTATAGAGCAGTAATAGAGAAAATAGAGAAAGGTCCCCTTACAAAATTTAGAAGTTGCCTTTATAGCTGAGGCATAACTGTGATGTTCTCCAACTGAAGTTATTTCCCAACCACTACATTGAAGTCCTACAAAGAACAATCATGAGGATCCAGAAGAAAATTTGATCTGAATATAGCTTTTTGGTACCATAAAATCTAATTTTTAACTAAAATAGGGCCTTGAAAAGATAGAAATGACGCCATAACTGTGTTCTAACCAGGTAGATAGGTTGGATCAGGAGGTAGAGTGTTCCTCTTTGTTTTGTATTTACTCTAGGGTGGTTGGAATCAATCATAAGATCAGATTATGTAAAAAACCTTGGTATCCCTTGTTCCTAGTTCATGAACCAGCGTGGTTAGCAGGTCAACATAACCCTAGCACTGGAATGAGCCACATGGACCAACGATCTCTTTTCACTTTGCCACCCCACAAGGTCTTCCCGAGGTTGACCAATCTTTCTTTACTAATTGTGCCAATTCCTGAAACTCTGACTGCAACGGTCACATTAACTACCAGTGCATCTAACCATTATTGCCTCCACCGGACCCACTAGGACATGTGTCACCAAGGCACTATGTTGCTATGTATATCCTCTGAGCAATTTTCCATAGCGAGATAGCGGCCACTGTGGATTTAGACTGATCTGACGATTGTGAAGACTCGCCATATTATTGCGCTATCTCCCTAAAAGAAACTTGAAAACTTGGGTTCACGAACCACTTGGCAACCACCTAGCATCTTCATCTTGGCATGACTTGGCCCCACTGATCCACGTGGCACAATGGCGCTATGTCGCTATGGGTAATATTCTCGCAATTTTCCATAGCGAGATAGTACCTATCGTCAATTTCCTTAGATCTATGGTGATCAACAAAATTGTACAATTGCACACTGAGTTGGCTGAATGGACCAATGAAATATCACCATTGTACTATGACCCACTTGACAACTGCCACCATGGACGAGCCGTAATATTATTTTGGAGAAGGGCGGGCCCATTACATCATCTGTGCCATGCGTTGCCGAGGTGCTATGTTGCTATGGATAACCTCTGAGCAATTTCCCATAGCGAGATGGTGCCCACTGTGGATCCAAATTGATCTGACAATTATGAAGACTCACCGTATTACTGTGCTTTGCCCTTAAAACTTTTGGGCCCACGAACCAACTCAGCACACTTGACATCTGACTCGGCTCAAACTAGTACCATCCCTACGATTTCATAGTACTTGGCCCCACCCTGCTAAGTGTCGCCGAGGTGCCATGTCGCTATACGAAATATCCTCGCAGCTTTCCATAGTGAGATAGCACCCATCGATGATCCAGATTGATCCAAGGGTGAGGAAATCTTCATGCATTTGAAAGGGGTGTGGGTCCAGGTAATTGCCGACATCAACGAACTGCCCAATTGGTGACGAATCAAAGCCTCGTTCCAAGCACAGTCATCTATCCACGTTGCCTGAGGTCCCACCGTGTTTTCCAAATTTCATCACCGATATCCGACGGGGCATACTTGGGACCCACCTTTCTTTTGATGTCACCACAGTAACACTTTTCGTCTGGGCGCTATGTCGCTAACGGCGAGGAACACAAATTTTTTGATAGCACCATAGCGCCCTCCAGGGATCTATCAAAACTCGGCGTCAAAGAAACAACAAGGAAAGGGAGGACCCACCTGACACGCAGCCAAAAGGCATTATGTTGCTATGGAAAAACAACATGCAACTTCCCATAGCGAGATAACGCCAACCATTGATCTATCTCGATCCGAAAATGGGGACTTGTGGGCCCGCAGAAACATTAAAATGTGCAGGGAAAGAAATATATAAGGTTGAGCATAAAGTATTTTGTGCCCCCTTTTGAATATTTGAATATTTAAAATTTGTGAATGTTACTACGTCAAATTCAAATACAGTGATTCTAGCGGGAACACAAAAATGACCAACAAATCTGGCAACTCAGAGGAGACGCAAGCCAGCTATGCGTAGACCAATGACCTCATGCATCCATTGGGCTACAGAGTCAAAAAGATGTAGTTCCTATGTATACTGTGAAACCCTAACCCTACCTCTGAGAGGAAAACCTTGAAACCCCTGTCTCTACAACTGGAACCAAAGACCAAAACCTCCTTCTACAACCTTCAAAATTTCAAAACTTGTTGTCTCACGGAGACAATCCTGTGCTCATGCCTTTCTTAGAAAAGAAGGGAACAAACTGGAAACGAAACTAAGCTAACTATGTACATGAAATCTCAAACCCTCAGAAACATGGCTTGAGATAGATCCCATTGACTGGGGTAGGCAGAATCTCACCATCAGGCTTGCTTAATTGGAACGCATTGGCCTTCTTGCAACTAACAATCAGATAGGGACCACTCCATAATGCATCAAACTTTGAGTGTCTTCCTAGTTTTGTCCTATCTGCATCCAATTTCAAAACCAAATCTCCCTGTCGAAAGATTCTGACCCTAGCCTTCTTATCAAAATTCTTTTTTACTTGTTGTTGTTGTGTCTCTAGGGTCTGCATACCTTTATTTCCTTCTCTTCCAGCTCCATCAGCTCTGCCAGTCTTATTGTCATGGCATCATCTTCAATCAACTCCAATTGATGAGCTAGCTCTAGGGATGGGAACTCCAATGAAATTGGAAGCCTTGCTTCTCTACCATAAACTAACACAAATGGTGAATTCCCTATTGACCTTTTAGGCATTATTCTGTCAGCCCATAGTGCAGTCTTCAATTTTTTATGCCAATACCTCCGGTTATCTTCTATTGTCCTTTTTATGATTCTGATTAGGTTCTTATTGGATGACTCAGCCAAGCCATTACCTTGAGGATAGTAGTTTGATGATGTGCTCAAGTAAATGTTGTGGTCAACTGCCCATGTACAGATTTGGGCTCCTACAAATGACTTTGCATTATCTGAAATAATGGTTGAAGGGGCACCAAACCTGGTCACAATTCCATCAAGGAATTCCACAGCTTAAGATTATGTGGCATATTTCAATGCAATTGCCTCTTTCCATCTAGTGAAGTAATTTGTAGTAGATAGAATCCACTTGTGACCAGAACTGGAAGAAGGATTGATAGGGCCTATGAAATCCAATCTCCACAGAGCAAAAGGTTGATCCACCTAGATAGGATGAAGGGGAAGAGATGCAAATCTTTGTTTGCTAGAGAAGAAGGCACATTTTTCACACTTCCTTACATACATATGACAGTCAAGGAACAAGGATTGCCAATAATAACCAGCCCTCATGATCTTCGTTGCAGTTGTCCTTGCTAAGAAATGACCACCATCAGGACCATCATGAAGTTCTTTGATCATTCTTTCAGCCTGGTCTGTATCAAGGCATCTTAATAGGGCTCCATTAAAATCTTTTCTAAAGAGGACACCGTCAACTATGACATAAGGAATTGACTGTAATCTATACTGTCTCCTTTTAGTTCTATCTAATCCTTGAGGGTATCCATTGCCTAATAAGAAATTCATCATATCATCCATCCAACTCCTTGGGTCACTATTTCTTACCTCTTGTTGCTCTGTCAGTATCATAGCAACTTCCTCATCAGGTTCTTGAGATGATAACATCTATTTACACAACCCCATCCCTCTTACCAGCTTGGTAATCTGAATGCCAATATCATATTCCATCACTTTAGTAATCCAACTAGCTCTTTTCTCACTAATATCTTTGCTCAAAAGGAAATCCCTCACACTGGCATGGGGTACTAACAAATGAATCTTATTATGAGACAGGAGGTGTCTAAATTTCTTTAAAGCTCTGATAATTGCAAGGGCTTGCTTCTCTACATAGCTGTATTTATCTTCATATTCTTTAAGCCCTTCACTAAAGAAAGCTATAGGTTGTTCGTCACCTTTATCATTTCTTTGAGTTAGGACAGCATAAATGCTTGACTCACCACCTAGGGTATAAAGGATGAAATCTTTCTCAAAATTTGGATTCATGAGAGTAGGGGTTGAGGCTATGGCTGTCTTGATCTCTTCAAAACTTTCCTTCCCTTCCTTGGTCCATGCAAAGACCATACCTTTCTTGAGCATAGTTGTGAGAGGTTTCACCATGGTAGCAAGATTAGGGATAAATCTTCTCACAAAATTTATCCTACCTAAGAAAATTTGCAGCCCTTTCTTGTGTTTAGGAAGAGGAAGAGAAAGTATTGCTTTTGTTCTCTCTGGATCAATGGTTAAGCCATCCTTAGATACAATATGTCCTAATAATTTTCCTTGGTTAGTAGCAAAGATACACTTGCTTGGTTTAAGGGAAACCCCAAACTCTCTGCATCTTAAGAATACCTGTCTTAGATGATCAAAATGATCTTCTACATCCTTTGAATACACAGTGATATCATCAAGGTAAACTAAGAAAAACTTGTCAATCAATCCTTTGAAGGCCATCTCAATTGCCTTTTGAAATGTAGCACCTGCATTGGTTAGCCCAAATGGCATTTTACAATAAGAATAGGTACCCCATTTAGTGGTGAATGCAGTCTTGTATCTATCAGACTCTTTAACCAGCACTTGATTGTAACCAGAGAACCCATCAAGAAATGAGAATCTCTATGAACCACTAACCTTGGATAAAATCTACTACATGGAAGGAAGAGGATGGTGATCTTTAAGGGAAGCTTGGTTAAGGTCCCTAAGTTCCACACACAATCTAATTTCTCCATTCTTCTTCCTAACAGGGACAAGGTTTGCTACCCATGATGAGTGTTTGATAGGGAAAATTATGTGGGCCTCAATTAATTTGGATAGCTCCTTTCTCATTAAGGGTTCAATTTTAGGATTCACTGGTCTCTGTTTTTGTCTTGCTGGTTTTATATCATTAATTAAATCTATGGTATGCTGAAACAACCTTGGGTCAAAGCCCCTTAAGTCATCATATGTCCAAGCGAATACATCATTAAATTCTTGACGTAGATGAATAACATTTTCTTATTCAATTTCAGAACATACCTTCCCCATGTTTAAGGACTTTCCATTGGCAATCATGACTGGAGTGTAGTCATCTTCATCAGTAGCTAGGTTCATGGCCTTGCCTCTTGCTTGATCATCAAGATTAAAAACACTCTCTAGAGTAATGAGACCTTTAGGCAGCTTTTTGGAGCTGAGGTTAATGATTTGGTCACCATACTGATCCTGTAGTCTTGACTAATTTCTCTCTGAAAATTCTGCCTCATTTTGCAAGAAGCTGACAATTTTCTCATTAGATTCAAACACTTGCCAATGAATGTTGTTATCAGGGATAGCAAGCCTTACTACCACTCTGATTTGTTGCTTCTTCTCCTCCTCAAGATTCCCTGGCACATCATAAGATGCCCCTGTTGCTTCAAGTCTATCAGTATATCTGTTTTCCTTTCTAGGGATGCTTTGAATATTAAAAGCATTGAAACCTTCAAGCAAATCCCATACCCTATTTTTATAAGACTTGAGCAAACCATTCTTGGTGTTATTCTGATTTCTGACTTGATTGACCACCAACTCACTGTCTCCATACACCGTTAAGGCTTGGATTCCTCTTTTTTGAGCAAGTAGGAGACCTTGAATCAAGGATTCTTATTCAACTACATTATTAGTGCAACTAAATTGGAGCCTAAAGGACAAGTAGTCCTTTATTTGTGCTGGAGAAATCAACATCACACCAGCCCCTGACCCAATCTTATTCCTTGATCCATCAAAGTACATACTCCATATCCCACTCATATCTTCTTTAGTACCCACAAGATTGGGAACTAGAGCGTCTTTCTCCAATATATAATATGTACTAAGACTTATCTCAAGGGTTTCTGACATAAAGTCAAATTGATACGCATTAGCCCATTCATCCAAGAAAAAATTAGGCATCTCTGCTAGGGGAGTGGTGGGCTCATTCACTATGTCATTCTCATCCATCTCTAGAATAGAGCAATTCATGTTGATGGGGTTGGGGGTGTAAGATTCAGTATGATGGAGGGCTTGAGGCTCTGCTCTAATTGAAGCATTGGCTCCAAATCTCATTTTAAAAGACATATATGACCAATCAGAAGATATGAAACCACCTATTTGGGCAGTAAAGTCTCTTGACAGACAGATGGTAAAATATGGCTTGACCTCAGCAACAGAGATATCTTGGGTTACAGTTCAACCAGGGCATGCATGTAAGGCCATCTCCACATTCCTAAGGATCCCTACAGTCTTGACAGTACTACCATCCAATTGTAATACATCCCTAACAATGGGCTCATATTTCATTCCCAAAGCATCAACAATACACCTAGGCATCACTGAACTGCTAGCCCTTGAATCAATCATGCAATTATGGACTAGTTTGCCCCCTATAATTAGAGAAACATAAAATGGAGGAGGTCTAACCTTTTTACTTGTTTCTACCTCCCTTGATGGATGTATTAGGCTTGTGGCACTTTCCATGCTAGGTGGTTGATTCTTTGGTTCAATTCTTTCCAATTCTTGTTGTAGCAACCTCTTTTGCATGGGTATAGTAGCAATAGCATCCCACATAGAGATATTCACATTTGTCTTCTTCATTTTCTCTTCCACACTGAATGGCATAGTAGGTGCTTTGATAGAAGCTTTGGGAGCTGCAATTATATGAGGTTGAGATGGAATAACCTGAGGATCACTTGTATCTTTTCTGCCATGATTTTGCCTTTGCTGCTGAAAGCCACTTGATTGATTATTTGCTTCTTGCTCATGAGATATTGCATTTGAAGTTGAGGCCTTCTTGGGAAGAGGGATAGCATCTTCCATAGCTCTTCTTTTGCTTCTAGTGTTATGAGCAATGGAATCCTGGTTTACATTACAATGCTCCTCCATCTGATGATTCATAAAAGAGAAATTGCCCTGTCTTTGCATATCTGAGGCATCTTTAAATTGGTCCTCCTTGTATGATTGTTTTGCTGCAAGTTCTTGGACTATCAAAGCCATAAAAGATTCAGCCTTCTAACACATACAATAGGCATAGGCGTAGTTATAGGAGGGACAAAAATCTTGATCTTGGGCGATATTGTTTTGAGGGACTATGGCCCTACTTTGGTTTACATTTGAGGTTGAAGCATGGCCACGCTACCTATTCTGATCAAAAGAATTGTTCCAATGATTAGGATTTGGAGGCCTACCACTGCTTGGAGTTTGATATTGCAATTGATGAGGTTTACTACCTTGAACTTGCTGTCTTTCTAAAGTCACCACCTTGTTGTTCACTTTTTGCATCATAGAGAAATTATCTTCCAGCCTCTTTCCTTGTTCTTCTAACTTCTTCCCTTGATCTTGCAATCTTTTATCAAGGTTCTTCTCTCTTTTGTCCATGTTCTGCATCAGAGATTACATCATCTCCTTGATTTCATCTATCCCATTTGAGGATGTGGAAGCTTGAGGGACTGGAGTAAGGGATTGTAATGTAGAAGTTGTGGGAAGGGGAGCCATTGCTGGTTGATGATTTGGAACCTCAAAAAAGAAAGGCATAGGAGGCCTTGGAGCTAGTTTACCTCCTTGTATTAGGATGTTCTCTGATTTTATTGCTATGTCATAAGCATTAGGCAAGGTATCTCCTCCCATAGTTTTGATTGTAGTGGAAATATCACTGTTAAAAGCTCTAAGGTAATTCAAGAAGGCATTACCAGGGGTAGGCTTCACTGAAGTAGGTATTCTATCCCATGTCTTTTGAAATCTATAATTAAAATTAGTCATACATTCATGGGGGGCTCTTTTTATAGTAGTCAACCGCTCTAAAAGTGACAAATAGTCACTTTTATCCTCAAAATGTTTGCACAATCCTACTCCTAATCCATCCCAATATGTTATAGAACCATGACCTAAACCTCTATACCATTGTAGTGCTTTTCCTTTCAAGTATGAGGCTAGGAGCCTAACTGCAACATCATCCTCTGTAATACCATGGATATTGCAGACATTTGCAACCTCTTGAATGTGTTCTGAGGGAGAGATAGAAGTTTCACCAGTAAACTCTAGTATACTTTTGAGGGCAGCTACTAGTATGTCATGTCTTTGGGCTAATAAGAGAGGGCTCCCACCATTAAAGGTGGCAAAAGTATAAGATCTAAGCAACGCCATATAGACAAGTCATCTATTGATATGTATTGATGGCAGTCTAGGTTGAGATCTAATAGCAGGAGGAGTAGAGATAGATCTTGTAGGTGTATTTGCTACTATTGCACTCCTAACCGGTGATAAAGATATTCTAGTCTTCCTTCTTCTAGGGTTTGAAAATGAAAGCTCTTGATACTGAAACTTACCTCTAGAAGATGCCCTTGTTTTAGCTCTGGGCATAAATCACTACAACTTTGGTCTGGAACCAGATATGTATTTGAAGCTTAGAGTCACCAAGTACTTTGAAGAATGAGCCTCTTGAAGGCTTAAACATCGAAGCCAGTACTATCTCCTTGGTATTGATCTTGAAATCTTCCCTTTTGACACTAATAGGCTTGAAATTTTCTAAAAATTTGTCCCACTGAGCGTGCCAAAAACTGTTGTCACTAAGGTTTGCATCGTTTTCCAAAGCCTATGCATGATGACAACCTAGTGAAACATGGAAACAACCTCCAAGCTGTGGGACTTGAACTGCGAGGTTGAGTCTCCGGAGAAGGTCGACTTCCTCTTACTATTAGGGCGCACCTAACTATTTTTGGAGAGGAAAAGGGAGAAGGAGAGCATGAAAGAAAATCTACCTAATCTAATCTAAAGAGGCGATGCACCAAAATAGAGTGTTCGGACCAAACTCTGCCCATTTATGCACTATTGAACCAGAATGAAACTAAGGATATACGCATTCAGACTTGCTTTAATATAATAATCACATGCAGATTAGAAGACCAAGATGAATGACACAAGGAAAGAGAGATTCACTCATATTATCATTCATAGGACAAGGAGATATAGTCATGCAGATCATAGATCTCTACAAAACACCAGTAAGAGGCAAAGAGTTCTTGCACTTTCATAGCAATGGCTGAAAGAGATAAGATAGAAAATCATGTAGTTTAGAGGCACAGGGGAATTTACACTGAGAATCTGCAAAGCAGTAACAGAGAAAACAAAGAAAGGTCCGCTTACAAAATTCAGAAGTTGCCTTTATAGCTCAGGCATAACTAAGATGTTCTCCAACTGAAGTTACTCCCCAACCACTACATTGAAGTCTTACAAAGAAAAATCATGGGGATCCAGAAGAAAATCTGATCTGAATATAGCTTTTTGGTACCATGAAATTTGATTTTTAACTAAAATAGGGCCTCGAAAAGATAGAAATGATGCCATAACTGTGCTCTAACTAGGTAGATAGGTTGGATCGGGAGGTAGAGTGTTCGTCTTTGTTTCGTATTTACTCCAGGGTAGTTGGAATCGATTATAAGATCAAATTATGCAAAAAACTTTGGTATCCCCTGTTCCTAGTCCACGAACTAGCATGGTCAGCAAGTCAGCATAACCCTGGCACCGGAATGAGCCACATGGACCAATGATCTCTTTTCACTTTGCCACCCCACAAGGTCTTCCTGAGGTTGACCAATCTTTCTTTACTAATTGCGCCAATTCCTTAAATTTTGACTGCGACGGTCACATTAACTACCAACGCATCTAACCATTACTACCTCCACTAGACCCACTGGGACACGTGTCACTAAGGTGTCATGTCACTATGCCTATCCTCTGAGAAATTTCCCATAGCGAGATGGCACCCACTGTAGATCAAGATTGATTTGATGATTGTGAAGACTCGTCGTATTACTACGCTTTGCCCTTAAAATTTCTAGGCCCACGAACCAACTCAGCACACCCGACATCCGAATCGGCCTGAATTGGTACCATCCCTGCAGTTTCATAATACTTGGCCCTACCCTGCTATGTGTTGCCGAGGCGCTATGTCACTATGTGTAATATCCTCATAGCTTTCCATAGCGAGATAGCGCCCATCGATGATCCAGATTGATCCAAGGGTGAGGAAATCTTCATGCGTTTGAAAGGGGTGTGGGTCTAGGTAACTATTGACATCAACGAACTGCCCAGTTGGCGATGAATCAAAGCCTCGTTCCAAGCACAGTCATCCTTCCACGTTGCTTGAGGTCCCACTGTGTTTTCCAAATTTCATCACTGATATCTGACGGGGTGTACTTGGGACCCACCTTCCTTTTGATGTCGCCGCAGTAACACTTTCCATCTGGGCGCTATGTCGCTAATGGCGAGGAACACAAATTTTTCGATAGCGTCATAGCACCCTCTAGGGATCTATCAAAACTCGGTGCCAGAGAAACAACAAGGAAAGGGAGGACCCACCTGACATGCGGCCAAAAGGTGCTATGTCGCTATGGCAAAACAACGTGCAACTTACCATAGTGAGATAGCGCCAACCGTTGATCTATCTCGATCCGACGATGGAGACTTGCGGGCCCGCAAAAACATTAAAATGCACAGGGAAAGAAATATATAAGGTTGAGCATAAAGTATTTTGTGCCCCCTTTTGAATATTTGAATATTTAAAATTTGTGAATGTTACCACCTCAAATTCAAATACGGTGATTTTGGCGGGAAGGCAAAAATGACCAACAGTTCCCTTGTGTAGTCTCCTTGGATGCTTATGACATGGTAGGACTGATTCTTTTTGGTCTCTCTATTTTCGGTCCAAAATATACTTCCTTGTATCTCTTACATTATTTTTCTCCGTTATGTTGTAGTTATACTTCCTTTGTGAAATAATGACATTAATATTTGATCATATTGACCTCAAAGTTAGTAGATACCTTTCCCTCTTTTTGTCATGTTCTTATTTCCCTTGAAGTTTTCTCTCTCAAGGGCATTTCATAGTGGAGATATTTCTAGTGGATTCATATATGCTTCTATTAGAGCTATTGAGCTCGTTAAGGTGTTTGCAATCACTTTTATGTTGGGGCATATGCTCTGCTAACTTGCACACACACACACACACACACACTTACACTTTTATAGTTTGGCTTCCTCCTTTGAACTATTGATAGTTCATGGGGGATTTCTCTTTTTTGTTCCTTTTTTATATCTCTTTGGACTACTGATCTGGGAGGCCCAATCCTTTTTTTTAATTTCTTGTTGGATTACTAGAATTCTGATAGGCTTGGTCATTGTTTGATCCTTCTTTGGACTATTGACAGTTTAGGAAACTTGGTCTTTTTTTATGATCCCTAAAGGAAACATACAACCTTATAATTCCTTAGTCATTTTTTGATTCTTCTTTTGGAGCTATGAAGTTCCCTTAAGGATGAATATTTTTAATGGATTGACTAGCATTCCACACACTTTTTCTATGCCATTCAATTCATCTACAATGGGTTTCCTATCATGCCACACACACTTAGTAGACCATTCAACATCACATTTTGGTGTAGCACATCTTTATTTTTCATATTTATCACAATAAGGAATACAAACATTATTGGGTGAGTTGACTAGACTTTTTCTCTTATTGAAGAGAACTCTCTCATTGAGATTTGAGAAATCCTTAGGACTCAAGTCTATTGTGGGCTTGATGGTTTCTTCATCTCCTTAGTCATGATAATCTTGATCAAGTTTTTCTTTTGATCTACTTTACTATGAGTATGAGGTAACTCATACTCCTACTAAAGTGAGGGCTAAATGTTCTGTCTTACAATGGAAGCACCCATCATTTAAGACCTTTTATCTCTCATCCTTTATCAAGACTATGAACCATGGGTGGATTTGTACTTAATTAGCCATTTCTCCTATTTTGTCTTGCATCTTCCATTTTTATCAATGAAATATTTGAGACATTAGGGTTAGCTCCTAGTGGGACAACCCTAGAATAGAAACCAGATTGACCTATTCCATAGGGATTTTGAATCCTAGGACCAATTTTGTCTTAGGGTTGCAAATTAGAAAATTTGGTGACCTCATCGGCTTGCTTTGTTTTTACACCCAAAAACCAGTATAAAAGGAAACCTAGACACCTTTTTTGACATCCATGAATAATTAAAAATCATTATAGAAATCATACATGCAAGTTCAAGCATTTAAGCAAGCATATTTTCGTCAAGCATTTAAGACATTCAAAGATTCAAGGATCATTTGTGAGCATTTCCTCTTCAAAATATAGCATTTTTTTGGCCATCAGGGAATAAGATATACATTAAGGAATTCAACATATTCTTCATTGATTCACATTGATATTCATGAATCCATGATGTGGTTTTGGTAGATCCATTGCATTTGTGGAGATTTCCTACATCCTTTATTACAAATTCAACTTCTCCAACACACAAGTATTGTGAATCCTTATTGATAGTTTCTACAAGAAAGGTGAATACTTACATTTATATTACTTTCCTTACATTTTTTACATTTTACTTTTTATGTTGATTCCTTAATCTAGGGCTTGAAAAAGGAAATCCATCATCGAACCAAAACAAAAGCCAAGTTTTACTATGTATAGGAGCAACATAGTCAAATTGCAACCACAAATTTGAAACCTATTCACCGAAACATTTCTGAAGAAGCTAGGTTAACTTTTCTACTATGTCCTATGAACATGTCCATCTTCCCTTAAAGTGTCCATACACTTTACCACAACATTGATACCTTCTTGGAGGCCACATAAAATAACATGTTTTGTGTTTTCTATTGTGATCACAAATTCATAGTTGGAAGAACTGTCACAAGTTCAGATCTGTGATTTTTGGAACAAAAAAGGTATATTCCCTTGTATATTTCAAGGTGATTATTTAATCATGGGTAAAAGCATAAACCTGTGTCACCCTTTATTCAAGGAAAAGGCTAACAAAAGTATAACTATTCATCTTCAATGACGTAAAATTGGTAGTATTATTTTGAATTTGATAATGAAGTAAACTAATGAAATGTGTAGAAATAAATGAAGTTTAGGATTATGATTTTTAATAATTATTTGGAATAAGAATTGATATATTTGCCTAATTTTTAGAGACAATTTTTTACTTGCTGAAAAACGCTGAAAATTACGGGTCTAGTTCCCACCACAAAACTATATGGAAATAAACTTTTTTCCCTTGAACCTTGGATTATGTTATAGATAACATATATAGCTAGAAAAATCAAATATAAAAATTGGCTTTAGATCTATATTTTATCTTTTATAACGATTCAAATTTCAACTCACCTGAAATCAATAGTTTTCATTTCCCACCACATTTTTTGAAAAAAATCTATTCTAACTAGAAAAATAATTATACATTCTTGAAGAGGACTCTCTCCTCTAGAACGTTATGTGATTTTAAATTTTTTTTAAAAATATGATTGAATATTTTTTTCTTTCTCAAAATTGACATCTTTTCAAGTGTTAAAATACACACTTTTAAATTTTTTTAATTACAATATACTATATCTAATTAAAACACTATACAATCTATATGAGAATATTCTTGACTTTGAGCTCTATAACATGGTGTTTATATGTTATTAAAAACATATCATAAAAAAAAAGAGTTATTAAAACATTAGTTTTTTGAAATAATTTTATTTCTTTAGTAATTGGATACAAACTAGTATAAAACATGCATTTAATAGACATTTTCAATTGGAAAAGTGTGAGACCATATATAACTTAGCTAGAATGAATTTTTCTAGATCATATATTTAAATAAAATTGATTTTTAGATAGAAATACTCAAATTTAGTCATTTTGATGAGTCAGCCTAAAAGGTGACACAACTTTGTACTTTTACCCTCTAAATTCATTTTACTTTTTAGTTTTGACCTATCTCCATAGTTGAATTGGGTTTATTTCATATATTTAGTACCTAGATCTATCTTACACTTCTCATTTAATCAGTTAGTTGAATTTCACATTTACATTTACATTTTTTTAATCAAACTTACATTGCATGAAAGAGGACTTTCTTGTGTACTTCCTTGAGGTAATTTGGGTCTAGAATTAGCATCCGTTTATCTCTTTGGGTTTGTCTGATCTAACTTGAGTTATAATAGCGAGATTTACTTTTAGAAACCCCTCTTTCTCTTGTATTTGGAATGTTAGTGTGGAAGTGGTTGGTTAGTGAATCTATCTTACATAATTTATATTTTAAAATTCATTAACCTCTATTTCCCCCTAAACAACACCCATGTAACCTTTACAAGTGTGGGGTAACCCATCCCTTGCTAAGATTTTTCCAAACCTAAATCATATTTCCTCTAATTTTTGAAAATTTTAAGTTCTTCCCTCTTTAGATTCCTACCCATATTACTGCTAGTAGATAATAGAAGATAATGAGGAAAATTTGAATGTTAATTTGAATGTAGAAAAAACCATATAATTTTTTTATCTTAATAATATAAAGATTTTATTGATTTAACTTATTTGTCATGTATGTGTGTGTGTGTGTTTTTGTGAATTTGTTTAATTTTATAAAAGAAATTATTAAATCAGGAAAAAAATAGATTGGATTCTTGGCTTGTTTAATGTACCATGCCTTAAGAATAATAACAGTTTTGTAAACATATTATTTTTAGCTATTAAACATGGTCTATTGGAGGTAATTAGAGGTCATTAGAAAAAGCCATGAGAAAACACCAACCTTTCATTTTCTTGATAGAGGTTGCTCACATTTAGATTTTCATAATGTACTGGTTGAAAACATAAATCAAAATAAACACAATAATAATAAGAATGCATATCATGTATTTTTAAAAATATTTACTTCATTTGTTTTAGGTGTCAAGTGGTTTAATTTAATTTTGTTTTGTTTTGAAAAGAGTCCTCAGTAGAGAAGAAAATGTCATCTCACATCTCCAACCACATGTGGATTGTAGAGGATATATTCGAAGGTCAATAGGGTAGGTATTATTGTATTAGGGAGAAGTTTTTTATTATTGAACTTAATGACTCTTAAATGCTAATTAACAATCAATACTAATTAGTAGTTAATGGAAGTATAGTTCAAAGGTAGAGGATAAAAGGATTCATTACAAGCAAGCTTACTTTTAAACAACTCCCAAGCTTAGATTTTAATTTAGATATATGTAAAAATGTAACCTAAAAATTAAAACTAAAATTAATTTAAAAACTATTGACAAAGATAGATATTGCTAGAAAAAGTTAAAAGATTTTCTAACTTAAATTAAATAATTTTACAAATTCAAACTACATATATGGTCTAAGTTATTTTAAAAATCTATTATTTAATGTTGCTCTATCTATTTAATATAAATTTCCTTAAATGTAACTTCATTTCCATAAGTTTAAGAGTCTAAAGTATGGACTACACTACATGGTTGTTTCATAATCTCTCCCTTTATTTTAAGAGTCCAAAGTATGAACTATACTACATGATTATTTCATATTTGTTGGTAAATAAAGTTGTTACTACAAACTTATTTCTTCACAAATAATGATCATGTTTTCCCTATGGATAATGACAATTATTCTAACAATTGGATACATTGCAATTGATCACTATTAGACTACAATCTTCCTTTCCATTTTAGGGGGGCAACTCCCTCGTATGTGGGGCTATTTTGGGATTTGTGTACTTTTAGCCAAAAAGCACAAAAAGGAGAAACCATTAAACTAAAAGAGAAAGAACAACATAAACCCTACTGAAAGGCATATGAAGACCATATAGAATTCCAAAGCGGTTAATAATTTCAGAGGGGATTATTAACAATATGTTTATCCATGCAATTATAATGAAAGAAGAATAATAAATCTTGACATAGGAAGAGATAACCTATTTCATCACATTAAAACTAAGATACACAAGTTTGATTGCATATCATGCACCATCTAGACACATGTATTAATGTCTTATACGTGTAAAAGTCACAAACTTAACATTCATGAAATTAGCAATGATAACACAAAATAATAGTTTTAACATACGAACAAATGCTTCCTTTGTTATCTTTTTGAGATTATATGGTCTCAAAAACTTTTCAAGACATGATGTAAAATCAAAATTTATTAGAAGCTTCTCTAAAAAATTCTATAGAGTTTCACCTCTATAAGAGCTCTTTCCCCCTTTACCATGAAAAATGTTTGTCTTTATAGGCTTGAGATAATAACTGCTTTGTAACAACTTAGCATACCATTAAGATGATCACTTAGGATAACTACCATTTTGGAGACAAGTTGGGGTTCACCTAAAGAATAGCCTTAATTACAATAAGTGACATAAGTCACTTTTACAAAAGGATACAATATAAAACCTAGACATTAAAAGAATTGGTTCTTGATAAATTTGGCACTAGGTCTTCTCTCAAATTAAAGAGTATCCATTCACCAACAACTTACTCTTTAGGAACATATTTTTCAATTGTATCATTATCAACTTGATATACCTTACTATTAACCCCTTTAACTTTGTCAATTATCTTTAGAAAGTTTTTTTTCTAACAATAAGAACTTTCTATACATCTCTGACATTTCCTTGAAATTATTTTGGCACAATATAAATTTAGAAAAAATTGAACACTTTAAGAGCATTGTTGTTCCATGTTCATCAATACTACGTTTCTTAATCATGTATATTGTTTGTTTGCATAAAATAGTATCCTCAACCCATTATTCTTTGTAATCACCATCTTGAAGAAAAGGTCATTACTTGCTTGTGATCAACATGCTTTGGATAATACCTTGTGAACTTTCACCAACTAAAATTTTATCTTCTTTCAAATTTCCGTCATATTCAAAAATTAGAGAACCATGATAATCAAGATGCATGAACTAGTTGCCTAAATTTTTTAATTGTTGAAACATATAAACTTTTTAGCATCTTTCTCCTCATGACATGCAAAAGTATCTAATGGGTCATAATATTGATAAGAACCTTTGTTTTGTTATATTTGGATACTTTCTTGGAGTGTTGATAAAAGTGTATCAATTGAGAACAAGAGAGACCATTGTTGCATGCTTTGAGAAACTATTTCTTTAAAGATTTGTTATGTGTGATCTATGCACCCAAGAGGAAAGACTTTTTAGTGAATTTTCTTCCTACAAATTTGGCGATATGAGTCTAGATTGGTTAGTGAAAAGAGAAACAACTCTTTTACTTCTAGTTAGTGAAATTAATTCGATAACCTTGAAACTGAAATTTTCAGCTCAACAATATAACATTCAATTGCATTGAATTTTTATTTCCATTTTCATGAAAAGAATAAGAAATTCTTTTATTCTTTCAAGGCGTAAATAAAAATGTATATAATTCTTCTCTCCCTCTCTCTCTTTCTATATATATATATATAATCCATTTAAAACACATGACTATTTGAGAGTAAGAGCAAAGATTAATTATGAAATCACAATAATGCATTTTACGTCTAAGTGTGTGTTTGCAAATGTCAAAGGATCTAAAACCAACCCTTTCGAGGAGCTTGCCTCCACTACCTCAACCACAATCTCGCCTTCATACTTGCATAAGCTCAAACACTCAAAATTTTTCCAATGATTAAGCATCCATTCAAAACCTACAGAAATTAAATTACATTTGCAAATTTAGATATATGAATGATACACAAACATCTTTGCAATAATGATAAACCTCGTAGTAATCATCATTAGATACCACATCATCTCTATCTAAAGTAACATAATATCATGATGAACGCTCAACATTTATAAATCATATTCATGAGATCTCAAATGATAATGAACTTTAGCATAACATCATATAGTTAAATAGCCGAACCACACATCGACTATCAACACATCAAGTGTAGGTTAAGTCGAACAACTATCGACTTAGTGTCTGATTCAAATAGACTAACAACAAATATATCTCTAATCAAGCTTTGTCAACCAAGTCGATTGAGTCAAAAACATCAACAACTTCTTACAAAATAGGAGTCACACAAAATAAGTCATGACATCTATGATCATCGAGAGAACTTAAATCGTAAAATCTTCCAGAGTGAATTTTTTTTCCGATAACATATCCCATTCAACTCCAATTCAACTCATGAACGAGCCTGCATATTTAACAATATCGTCACAATTAAATTTGATATCCAAAGTTCTCATTTGACATGAGTGTCGACTTAGGAATTCCCAATTCGATGCAATCCTTTCTTTATTTTCTGATCGATCTCCATAACTTTGTAATATTTGCATGTCATCGGGCTGCCTTTTTGAAAGTTTCTGTCAAAATCGACCTAAGGTTCTATATTGTGCTTCGGTCCGCACTTCTTGTGCGTTGCTAAAACTCTTTTTAAAAATTGATTTGTTCATACTTTGATGCCAGTTCATAATTGCTTTCCAAATCGCCCAATTTGATGAACATGAGGAGAATGATAACAAAGTTGGTGGAATATAGCTTTATCGCTGCTAATTGCATTTTCTCGAAAGTTTTCTATGCACATTCATATTTCAAAGCTTCCATTGGGCACTACGGGGAGGACGCTGGCAAAAGTGGATGATAACCAATTTTCCTGTCTTTACATTCTATCTGGAGGGACAATCAACACAACCTTATTTCTTATAAATATATATTTTTAGAGGACATCTATTGAGATTTTGGATGGATATAAAAGGAAAATATCTTGTTCCCTATTTTATCACAAAATTTATTGAACAAGCTGAAATGTCAAAAATCATGCAGAATAAAAAATTAAGGAAGACATGATAAATCTAATGACAATGCAAAATAAAGGTGAACAATAAGTAGTAATTAGTATTATCAAAAATATGATAAGAGTTTTTCTAAATGTGATTATGTATGTATGTATGTATGTATGTATGTATGTGAAGTGCAAGACCATACAACTTTCATTTGACTTATTAGTTTTGAAAAAAACAAAGAAACAATTATGAGTGTTATAACAAACGAGTTAAACAATTTGAACATGAAGAACAAGATGATGTCAAACTAGAAGAAATTATAAAAAAGTTTTGATTTCAATAAACGCATATTTAAAGGTCACATTACAAAAGAGACTTATAATAATGAACAAGGGTTAAGTGTACTCTCATAAAAGTAGAAAAGTTTGACTATGTATATGGAAGCAAACTTTAATTAGATTCAATTGCTAATTTTCTTTTAGTTAAAAAGATTTCCAAACATTTGAAATAATATAATTGGATGTGTGAAAGCTTAATATATTTAAATTTTTGAGGGATAGAGTCCTTATACCATAAAAAATCATTAGATGGTATGTATTTCATATAAACTTGTGAAATTGATATTCAATTTTTATACTATATTATATATTTTGTTTGAGAGTTCCTTCTCTTGGATAAATGGTTAGTCTTTTGTTTAAAAAAAAATATAAATAATTAGTTAAGTCAAATTACTTTTGATTTTGTAGAAAATTAGTAAAGAACCAATAAAAAGTAATTTTACTTATTTTTGATAAAACCACTTACATTCAATTGTAAATTTTTAATTGAAAAAATAAATATTTAATAATAATTTAATAATATAAATACAAATATTTTTTAAATTTTTTTGATGGAGGGTTCAAACATAGATGCAACCCAACCAAGTATTTCAACTTTAGTAACGAAGGACCCATTGACAAATACTGATCATTTTGATTTTATATATTAGATTATAATATTACAAGAAGCTAACATATAATTTAAAAAACTATTTTTGATCAAAATTTATAATCAAATAATACATAATCAATCATACCAATTATTAAAATATACCTCGTTAATTTAAATTCTCATGTTATTATTATTTATTGTTTAAAATTATTAAACTGTCAAATATACACATCAAAGAGTTTTCTACAACAAAAACTCTCTTTTTCAAATCAACATAAATATCTCAGTCTAGATAATTTTTTAATTTATCTGTAAAATATACGTATGCCAATTTACTATTTCATAACTTATGGAACTGATTTAAGTGGTGGCATAATCCTCTGTCAATTCAATGGATTGAAAAGGGACAGGAACTTGGTGGAACTGGGGCATGCCAATCAGCACGAAATAACCTTATCCACGCTGATCAGTGGCAAAAGGTACCTAGCCAGAAGCTAATCCGTCCGTGACAGGCTTAAATCGAGACGAGTTAGATGATTTTTTTTTTATGACAGAGTGGAGTAGCGCAGATCAACCACAAGGATAAGTGTAAGTGGATTAAGAAGAATTCCGAGAAAAAGATGGAGTACAGTATGAGTCGGATTCAATCAACAATGGCTGCAGCGATCCCATCATCTGGTTGGTCGTCACCCATGGCATCTGCAATGTCTTTGCCAAGGTACCTCTCTTCGTCATCCATTCTCTTTGTTCCAGATTAATTTAGATTCTCATTAGTTTTGGGATGTGCCAACAAAACTCGAAACAATTATCAGAATTTGTCGTCGACAACACATCCATAACCAAAATGTATAAGCATTGCTGCTGCAGAATAGCTCTATTATGATCTTGGGGTTTTCACAGGGTGGTTCGTTTAAAACTTTTCGCTCCCCAAAACTTAAAGTTCTTGCTGTTTTATCAAACATCGAAAATTATAGAATGTGGATATGCTGAAAATGCCATTTATATTAACCTAATATAATCTGCCTTATTGATTTTTAAAATCAGGCCTTCAGGTATAAGAATCTAAAATGTCCAAATAATAGACAGATACACACAACTAAAACTGCTGTTCAGTTTCACAATCTACTTGAAATGCACAAATAAAATTGAAATCTCAAATACAAGATTGAGATTAGTAATATTTTTTCTTTTCAATCAAATCGTAAATTACTTTTACAAAATAAAATTAAAACTAAGATAAACAAACTTTGAACTATGATTACAAATTTAGATGCAGCATTCTGGATCTGCTCCAAACATGATTTGGAGTTTCTCCGAGCTTTGCAATGAACTGCTAACCCGGAGATAATGAAATGTAGAGTGATTCTCTTCCAAACTTACAGCTGCTGCTGCTGCACACACTCTGATTCACACGGAACACACGAAAAAAAACATTATTTATCGCCCCAAACTAAAAAATACCAACTTCTGATTATGCCCTTGACACTTTGTTTGTTTGGGATTGCATAAAATTTCCTAAAAAGTTTGAATTCGCCTACCAAATCAATTTTTACTGCAAGCAACCGCAGCATGTCAAGAGCTAGTTGGGGATTGAAATCTCAATGTCTGCACAAATTTTTTGGGCTGCATTTAACTCCTGACAGGTAGGTGGACTCATGGCAAGGTGAAATGCTGGAGACAACTTACTTTTAATCAAATACCTCCCATGTCTTACGCCGTCAAAACCTAAGTTTCTTGTTGGGCCCTCAAAACTCTCCCTATTCAAAGACTTGGTAAAAGTGTCTACTAGCTGCTGGGCAGACTTGCAAAATTCTATTTCAATATCACCATTCTCAACTAACTTTGACTTCAATATGCTTGTTACTTCCATGAAACACGAGATTTTTCGTCAAAGCTATTGATAAAACATTATCACATTAAATTCTGGTTCAATCTCCTTGATCTTCTTTCAAATTCACTAAGTTTATCCTTAGCCAAATAGCTTGACTTGTTGCTGCATTTTTTGTTAGATAGTCAACCTTAGCTGTGATTAAAGCAATTATAGATTGTTTCTTGGAAGCCCATGAGATTGCTCCCTAATCCAAATTGATTAGATAGCTCGATGTGCTCTTCCTATTATCCATTCTTCCTTTCCACTCACTATTTGTGTAACCAACCAATGTAAAATATTTGCTGCAATATTCAAGATACCATATCCTTTGGTACTATTCACATAGCTCATGATACTTTAACCTGCTTGCCAATGGGTATCCTTTGGATTCTCCATAAATTTGGAAATCAGATTTGCTGCTTGCATTATCTCAGATCTTCCTATCATGCACACTTCCTACCCAATTTCTATTTGTGTAAGTTTGTAACCAATCAACATAAATTCATTTGCTGCAATATACAAGATATCATATCTTTTGGTACTATTCACACAGCTCATGATACTTTAATCCGCTTGCCAATGGGTATCCTTTGGGTTCTCCAAAAATTTGGAAATTAGATTTGCTGCATGCATTATATCAGGTCTAGTTGATAAATAAATTAAACTTGCAAACAAACTCTTGTACATGCTCGGATTCACATTGTTATTGTAATCTTTGCTGCTCAATTTAAGACCTACAATCATTTGTGTTGGTGCAGGTTTAATGTTTTGCATTCTAAATCATTCCAAGATCTCATTTGCATACTTCTTTTTAGAGATAAACATTCCATCATGAATTGGTCTACTTATATGCCTAAAATACCTGAAGAGACCTAAATCTATCATCTCAAACTCTCTTTTCTGTAGCCTCTTTATAATTAATGATGGGGAAATCATCATTCTCAATAAAAATTAAATCATCTACATACAAGACAATAATCAAATCTTACCATTAACTTCCTTGATTATAAGAGTGAGCTCACCATCGCTTTTGCTAAAGCCATTGATTATCTAACATTAGTCAATGCTACTGTACTGTACCTGTGGGGCTTGCTTCAACCTACATGTGTTGCTTGTTTGGTTTGGAACTTTATAACCTGGTGGATGCTCTACCTACACTTTTCCTTTGGCAGACTTTATGTTCAATTTGAAATACCTTCCACTTGTACTAGGCTACAATTGCAATGACTGCCCACACAATTTCCATCCTTGCAACTGAAGCATATGCCTCCTCATAATTGATTTCAAATTGCTATTTCTACCCCTTGACAACCAAATTTGCCTTATGCCTTTCTATCATTTGTTTAGCATTGCTCTTGGTCTTATAGAGCCATTTAACCCCAATAACTTGCTTATCGGTAGGAAAGTTAGTAACTTTCATATCTTATTCATTTCTGTTCCATCTATCTCCTCATTCACTGCCTCACACCATTTCTATTTTTTCATAACATCCTCAAAATAAATTGGCTCACTATGAGAAAACAATGCAAAGTTTATACTTTTATCAATCTCTTTATCATAACTTTCATTTTGGTTTATCTCCAATAGACTCTTGGTCTTCCTTGACATTAGGGAGGTGAGATTGGGGTTTGAACTCTTGCTATTTTCTAATGCTTTATTGTGGAGGCCAAGTCTAGAGCTGTCTGAAACCTCTATTCACTGTCTTGTACCAATTCTGAGCAATCCAAGCTCTTTGGAGTCGATTACTAGATGTCCCCAACTACATGCCTTTCTGCCTATTTGCATCATGAGCTGTTTGGAGCTGTCTGTCTGATAGTCTGTCCAAATTTGGAGCGTTCTGTCCAACTCCATAACTGATGCAACAAGTTCTTGTTGATCTTCATATTCTTCATCGATAGACACCCAATTTGAAGTGGTTGAAGACGTGTGCACCAACCTATCCCATGACTCATTCTCAATGAACTGAACATTTTTACGAATAATGGTATTTTTTGTGGCTAGGTTATACAACCTCTATGCCTTGGATTCAAGGCTATAGCCTGTAAAAATGTACTTCTCACCCTTGTCATCCAACTTTTGCCTCTTCTTCTTTGGCACATGAACATAGGTCACATAACCAAACACTCTGAAATGTACAACTGTTCACTTTCATTTTCTCCATGCCTCTTATGGAATCTTGTCACAGGCTGCCTTTGTTGGATTTCTATTTATTAATTAAACTAATGTTGCTATAACGTCATCCCAATATTCATTTGGGAATCCCTTTTCTTTAATCATGTTCTTTGTCATCTCCATAGTGATGCTATGCATACTATATACTATACATATAGTACTTGAAATGCTAGCTATGAACTACTTGAAATGCTAGCTATGTATGATAGTATAAGTAAAATACTGAAATCACAAATGCCAAATACAGAGTTAAAAATACTAAATACAAACTATAGTATACTTGAACCTTGAAGTTTTATACATTTAATTTTGAATTACTAATTGCTATTACAAATTAGAACACTAAATAAAAAATGTCGAATCAACAAATGGAAGATTTATATTACATCAAAAATATGACAGTAGCACCACATGAATTGCAAACATAGAAACACCAGTTCTTATTTATATTTAGGGTAGTCAACATAACTAGCAAATTAGCAATAATGTACCTTATAAAATGCCCACATTATGTTTGCAAATGATCTGAAAACATCCTTCAATCAGCCAAATTTATATATCTGCCCATCCCCACATTCTGGCGGAGTTTGAGCAATGGTGAGGGGATGCTAAGTTCCTATTCCCATGTCTCTAGGACGTCTGTGTACCAGAACATGGAGATTTGGGGGGTGGGGGGTGTTGATGTTTAGCGTCAGGAGAAGCAAAACATGAATCATCTATGATGCCATTATTTGCAAATACATCTCAGAGATATAAGCATTTGTATTCTGTCATTGATATCTACTATACATTACAGAGATATAACTATGCCACCACTGTCTGATATGCATCACAGAGACATATGTATATGTAGATGTATTCATACTGATTTATGCATACATATACGTATGCATATATCTCTGTTATGCATATGGAATATTGACAGTAAATGTGCATGATGATTGACCAACTTAATTGGTTGGGTTTCATATTACTTGTGGCAGATACTATTGTTTTTGTCGGGTTCCATATTACCCGCAACAGATACTGTTGTCTTTGTCGGGTTCCATATTACCCGTGTCAGGTGTCATTTCCTGTGTCGGGTTTCTAACCTGTGCCTTGACTTCATTATGAATATTGTTGTTCTGCCCTTGTGTTGTTATTGAGCAACAATATATAAACAAACATTGAACAGTTTTCATGTTAACTAAACATGCCTCCGAAGAGAAATGTCCCTACGTGGCTTTTGGGCCACGTAGAGACATGACTCTTTGGAGTTATGTTTGCCTCTATTTATATATATATGTGCTCATTCGACTGCAGTGAAAGCATCAATAACAGGCTTTCGAATACCTGCAGTATAAGATCAGCATTATTGAATATTATTATTATTTACATCATTTGTCTTATAGTGATTCAGTACAATGATCGTTGCTGAAGAAGGAAGACCATTAAAAACTTTGCTGCAATCACAATGAAAGATAAGTACTTTCATTTTGCATATTTTGAATCAGAATTTATCTACAAACATTTTGTAATTGTTTGTCTATCAGAGATCCTTTATTTTCAACATGGTATTAGAGGTGCACTGATAAGAAAACCACTACAAAATTTTAATTCCGAGTCTAAATTAAAAAGAAAGAAAAGGTTTTAGTTAAGCATTAAAATGGTGAACCACGTAAGAATTGAAAATAGACTAGATGGAGCATCTAACTTTTCATCTTGGAAAATCAGGCTATTAATAATTCTAAGAGAGATGGAATCGGAAAATCACATTGAAACAGATTTACCTATGCCTGAAAATGAATCTGAGAAAGCAACATGGAAAATGCATAATAATAAGGCAATGAAAATAATCATAGATTCAATAAAAGATTATATACTTCCTTCCATAGCCAATCTTAAAACTGCATTTGATATGTTCTCCACTATTCAAAATACTTGAAATTAATAATACAAGTAGATTGCTAACTCTGAAACAAGATCTATTTTACATAAAAATGAAAAATGGAGAATCCATTACCTCTTCTTTAGAATTACTGAATTAAAGGATCAACTTGCTACTATGCAAAGTCAAATGGATGATAAGGAATTAAGCATGATTGCCCTTAGAGATCTTCCTCTATCATGGGAAACCTTCATAAGAGGTTTAAGCTCTTGTCCCGAACTTCCAAAATTTGATCAACTAAAGAATGAATGCACTCAAGAGGAGTCCAGATTAGCCTTCAGAGGTCTAATTTCAAATCAAGATGGTGACATCCAAGCATTGTATTCCAAATCAAATAAGAAAATAAAGTTCAAGCATAACAAGAAGGACAACAACAAAAATCACAAATCTCACAAACATCGTGACTGATCCAAAGTAAGATGCTTTAAATGTGATAAGCTTGGTCATTCCTACTATGTGTGTCCTGAAAAACAGAAAATTCAAGCAGCTTTAGCAAAAGTTAAAGAAGAAAATAATGAGAAAATAGATAAAGAAAATTATGCATTTATAGTAGCTCTCTCAAGTGAGTTAAGCACTAATCATAACACTTGGATCATAGATAGTGGAGTTTCTCGTCATATCACCCGATTTAAGGATAAGTTTGAAACCCTCTCAAATCATGAATCAGAAGAAGTAACTATTGGAGACAATTCCTTTCACCCTATTAAAGGAATTGGTACTTGTTCAATTCAACTAAATTTTGATATCACTCTTCAACTCAAGAATGTCCTATATGTGCCAAGGATTAAAAGAAATCTTGTCTCCATCTCTGGACTTGCTGATCAAGGGTACAAAATTGCATTTCAAGGAGATAGAGTTCTATCTTGGACTAAGAATTCATCTATTAAGAAAGCTATATCCATTGGGGTTAGGGATGGAAATCTTTATAAGCTTTGTAATTATCAAAATCCAAAGTTAAACTTAACTCTTAGTAATGATAAGTCAAATTCCATTTGAAATTTGGCATAGAATACTAGGTCACCTTAACTTTCGAGCTTTATCATTTATAAGTAAAATTGTAGAAGGGCTTCCAAATCTAAAATCAGAGCATTTAAGTATCTGTAAACAATGTGCTTTAGGTAAAAATATTAAACACTCCTTTCCCAATAGTGTTCATAATTCTAAAAACATACTTGAATTGATTCATATAGATCTTTGTGGTCCTATGTTAGTTCCCTTCCTTAATGGATGTCAATTCTATGTAATTTTCATTGATGACTACTCTAGGAGAACATGGATTTATTTTCTAAAACAAAAGGAGTCATTTGAGGTCGTATTTAAGTTTAAAGAATTTAAAGCCCTAGTTGAAAATGAATTAGGACAAAAGATCAAAATCCTTAGGTTTGACAATGGGGGTGAGTTCACATCTGATATATTTAAAAACTTCTGTATTTCTGTTGGGATTAAGAGGGAGTTTTCAGTACCTTATAATCCTCAATAGAATGGAATAGTTGAAAGAAAAAATAGATCTATTGTTGAGTCAGCCAGGGCCATGTTACATTATCAAAATCTTCATTACTCCTTTTGGGCTGAAGCATCCGATACTGCTGTCTACATTCAAAATTGTTGCCCTCACTCTATATTGGAAAACACCACTCCGGAAGAAGCATTTACCTGTGTTAAACCTGATTTAAGTCACCTAAGAATATTTTTGGATGTTCGGTCTATATTCACATACCAAAAGAAAAGAGAACCAAATTAGAGCCTTCCGAGAAAAAAGGAATATTCATTGGTTATAGTGAAACTTCAAAAGAGTACAGGATCTACATTCCTGGACAAAGAACAATTGAGATTAGTAGAGATGTCATATTTGAAGAAGACACTGCCTTCAAAATTTCTAGTAATAGTGATGAATCCATTTTAGAAGAAGATCAAGCTACAAAAATTGAGAGGGAGGATAATTTTGACATCTCTTCCATGTCAAATCATATAGAATTAGAAAACGTCAACCATACCAATAAGAAGAGACCCCTTTGGGCCAGGAAAATGTTAGCTGAAAATCAAGTTGAACCAGATGATGTAATTCAAGAAAGAAAAAAACTAGGAATCAATCCTGTTATGTTGCTATGCTATCTGAACTCATAAAATCTGAACCTACCAATGTTAAAGAAGCACTTTCACATCAATCTTGGAACAAAGCTATGATTGAGGAATATAACTCTATATTGAAAAATGATGTATGGGACATTATACCAAGACCCAAAAACAAATCAGTTGTCTCTTCCAAATGGTTGTTCAAGATTAAACATGTTGCAGATGCCAGTATCGGAAAATACAAGGCAAGATTTGTAGCCCGAGGTTTCTCTCAAAAGGAAGGTATTGATTATGATGAGACTTTTGCCCTTGTTGCCAAGTATACTTTAGTCAGAACAATCTTAGCTATTGCTGCATCTAAAGGATGGAAAGTACAAATGGATGTCAAAACAATGTTTCTCAATGGAAAGATTAAAGAAGAAGTTTATGTTGAACAATCAGAAGGGTTTAGTACTTTTGATTGCAAGACTCATGTTTGTAAATTGAAAAAAGCACTTTATGGTCTTAAATAGGCTCCCAGAGCTTGGTATGAAAGAATAGATAATCATCTACTAAAATTGGAATATGCCAAAAATGAAGCCGATCCAAATCTATACTTCAAAACTGAAGGTGATGATGATATGGTTATCTTTGTATTATATGTTGATGATTTGCTAATTACAAGTGATGAACATCTTATAGAGAAATGTAAAAAAGATCTCTTTGCTGAATTTGAAATGAAGGATTTAGGGTTACTTCACTATTTCTCAGGGTTAGAAATCTAGCAGCTGGACAACTGTATTATACTAAATCAGGAAAAATATACAGTTGATATATTAACCAAGTTTGGTTAACCAGCCGCTACACCTATGGAGATAAACCTACACAAACTAAAAGATGATATGAATGAATCTGAAGATGTGGATCCTACTTATTACAGACAAATTATTGGATCCCTGATGTATCTGGTTAATACCCGTCCTGACATATGTTATGCAACTCATACCTTGAATCAGTTTATGTGTGCACCTAAGAAGATACATTTGTAGGAAGCTAAATACATAATGAGGTATCTGAAGGGTACTATTGGAATGGAAATCAAATATGACAAAGTCAATCTTGAGCTAACTGGATACTTAGATTCTGATTAGGCTGGAAGTTCAATTGAGCGCAAGAGCACTTCAGGATACTGTTTCAGTCTTGGATCCAGTATGATTTCTTGGACTAGTCGAAAACAAACTTCTGTAGCCTTAAGTTCTATCGAAGCCGAGTACATTGCATCTTTCTTGGGTGCCAGAGAAGCAGTATGGCTTCGAAAGTTGCTCTCAGATCTCTTCAAAAGACCTTTGAAGCCCACCGTGATTTATTGTGATAATCAAAGTTGTATCAAGCTTTCTTCTAACCTTGTGTTTCACAATCGCTCTAAACACATTGAAATTCCATTTCATTACATAAGAGATATGATTAATTGAGGAGTCATTCAATTGGAATATATGTACAAATGATCAAACGGCTGATATCCTTACCAAACCTCTTGCTAAAGTGAAACTGAAATACTTCAGGGAAAGACTTGGTATGATTATTTGTAATGGAAATTTTTTGAAATAAAAGAGTTGTTCATTTGTTTCCACTGTTTATTTAATATTATTTTATATGTAATGAAAGGATGAAAGGTGACGATCTTTCATGGACATATTCAGTTGTAGAAAATTATTTACAAGGTGACGATCTTGTAAATAGTTGATTATTTTTGAGCTTCTCTAGATATTGCTTAAGTGCAAGTAGAGATTATTTTTGGGCTTCTCTAGACATTGCTTAAGTGCAAGTAGAGATTATTTTTGGCCTCCTCTAGACATTGCTTAAGTGCAAGTAGAGATTATGTGTATTATCTCTAGACATTGCTTAAGTGCAAGTAGAGATTATGTGTATTATCTCTAGACATTGCTTAAGTGCAAGTAGAGATCATTTACTGTTTATGCAGTATTGCTTATAAGATGACTCTGACTAATATTTTTACCTCTCCTTAGCTTAAGAGGGAGTGTTGATGTTTAGCGTCAGGAGAAGCAAAACATGAATCTTCTATGATGCCATTATTTGCAAATACATCTCAGAGATATAAGCATTTGTATTTTGTCACTGATATCTGCTATACATTACAGAGATATAACTATGCCACCACTATCTGATATGCATCACAGAGACATATGTATACGTATATGTATTCATATTGATTTATGTATACATATACATATGCATATATCTCTGTTATGAATATGGAATATTGACAGTAAATGTGCATGATGTTGACCAACTTAATTGGTCGGGTTTCATATTACTTGTGGTAGATACTATTGTTTTTGTTGGGTTCCATATTACCCGCGACAGATACTATTATCTTTGTTAGGTTCCATATTACCCGCATCAGGTGTCATTGCCTGTGTCGGGTTTCTAACCCGTGCCTTGACTTTATTATGAATATTGTTATTCTGCCTTTGTGTTGTTATCGAGCAACAATATATAAACAAACGTTGAACAGTTTTCATGTTAACGAAACATGCCTCCGAAGAGGCATGTCCCTACGTGGCTTTTGGGCCACGTAGAGACATGACTCTTTGAAGTTATGTCTGCCTCCATTTATATATATATGTGCTCATTCGACTGCAGTGAAAGCATCGATAATAGGCATTCGAGTACTTGCAGTATAAGATCAACATTATTGAATATTATTATTATTTACATCATTTGTCTTATAGTGATCCAGTACAGTGATCGTTGCTGAAGAAGGAAGGCCATTAAAGACCTTGCTGCAATCATAGTGAAAGATTAGTACTTTCATTCTGCATATTTTGAATCATAATTTATCTACAAACGTTTTGTAATTGTTTGTCTATCAGAGATCCTTTATTCTCAATAGGGGGAACGTGTCCCTGTGTTTCACTGATTTATTGTTTATTTTTGCATTTAGTTATTGCACTTTCCATTCTAGCTCCCATTCTTACATGTTCTTAGTTTCATTGAAAATATCAACAAAAATCAAAAAAATCAGAAAACCCGTAAAAATTGGAAAAAGAAGAATATAGAAAACTTCAAAAAAATCAAAGAAACTAATAAAAATCAGAATTTTTAGTCATCAATTCAGAGGGGATCTTTCATGTGGATTGATTTCCTTCAACCACATTCATATCAACCACATTTGCACTTTGCTTTGACTAACTATTGCGCTTTTTCCAACACTCACTTGCATAATGACTAAATTTATGGCAATACAAACACTCAACATTACTCTTATCATACCTTCTTCACCAATATTGCACATTGTGAATGTTGTGAACCTAAGTCATTGGTTAGGGTTTGGATACGAGAACCCGATATGTGGGTTTCGTGAATTGCTTTTTTATTTATGGTTTGTATGGGTTCGTGTTTGTGGGTGTATATATATTTATATGCATATATATCAAAAAGAATAAGAGAAATATACATAATTGTAAAACTACATCATTTTATAGTATGAATCTATGATGCTTGATCATTGATCAATGCCAAATGTCAAAAATAAACATTAAAAAATTAAATAGTTGAAATGTCAAATCTTCTTTGTGGAAGGTATTTGGCACTACACAATCAAATACAATCACCTCATTTCAAACTGGCAAGATGGAGAGAGCAAATGTGAAAAAAGGTGTTTTTGGAGGCTTCATAATGGGCTGTTTTAGGGTCACAACAAAAAACTAATAAAAAATGTTTATTTGTGTTTTTGGACCAAATTTTTGAGTCGGACATTGTGGGTCCTCATGGGTCCTTGCTCGATCCGCCTGGGTTCATGCTGGGTTCAGCCAGGGTCTATGCCCAACCCTGTGGGACCCACAAACCCATGAGGACCCACAGGGCTAAGCACGGACCCTGCCTGTACCTAAGATAAACCATTCACGAGCCCAAACCTGGTTCACACCTGGACCTGGTTTGAGGGTCCAAGGTGCAAACCTGGTTACTTAGTTGTGGACTGATTTCCTTCAACCACATTTGCACTTTTCTTAACTTTATTGCTATTCTTTTCCAGCTCTCACCTGCATAATGACAAATTTCATGGCAATAACTCAACATTGCTTTACTTGCTCCCTCATGGATGTGTGCTCATCCCAAGCTATCTCCTCCAACACCTATGTCCAGTTGTGCCACAACCTTTGTCTTTTGAGCACTTTCCATCATTGTTTTTACCTCTCCCCCTACCTCTTACATCAGCTCGAGCATAAAAAATTTAAAAGCATGCTCTTGGGAAGATGTTGCAGATCTATTTAAATGTTACTTGTGTTTGCAAAGAACCCATTAACTAATCCACTATCAATGTGGAGAGATCTTTTGCCTCTTAAATGGCAATGACTTTGGTTTGCATCAAACCTTTGAGATAAAACTTTTGAGGACTTTCTCCACAATCCTCCTTTCTCCACAGTTTCACCATTTGTCCTCAATCGATTCAACAAACGAAAGACCCTTGTGAAAAATTAAAATGGATTCATTGTCCTTCATTTGGAGAGTCTCAAAATCTCTTCGGATCATTTGGAGCTTCACCAGTCCAACTTTATCAGTATCTTTGTAGCTTGTTTGGAAGATTTTCCAAGCTTCTTTGGCATAGTGCGATGGGAAATATTACCTCTACCACGGTTGTTTCTATCAAGCTTAATGCTTTTGCATCTATCCTTGTCTCCTTCAACTAGGTCTTCTGATTATTTGTGAGAGTTACAAACTAACTTGTGTTAGCCACATCAACAAACTCACTGACCACAATATCCCACAATGTTTGCAATCATGATGGTCTTTAACTGTTTTTCTCAAACATCATAGTTTTGCCCATTAAAGGATTGTGGCTGCTGCTAGGTCTTTCCTTCATCTCCGGCCATCTTTCCTACTCAAGAAACTTCAACACCTAAAAAAGATAATGCCCAAACGCGGGCCACAATAGCTTTCATACCATATAAAGGATCTAAACTGCCCAAATAATGGACAGAACCACAACTGAAATTGCTGTTCAGCTTCACAATCAATTGGAAATGCACAAATAATATAAAATCCCAAATGCAAAACAGAGACTAGCAATATTTTCTTTGTTCCATTCAGATCTGAAATGACTTTCACAAAATCAAGGTAAAACTGAAATAGACAAACTTGACCTATGATTACAAATTTATATGCAGCATTTTGGAGCTGCTCCCAAACATGAGTTGGAGCTTCTCTGAGCTTTACAATGAACAGCTCGCATGGAGCTAATGAGTCTGGAGCAATCACTGCTCTCTTCCAAACTCACAGCTGCTGTTGAACACACTCTACTCAGAGCACATGATATGCTCATTGATATCCTATTTGTCTGGGGTTGCATAACTTCCTTCTCATTTTCAAAATTTGAACTCAATTAATTAATTCCTACTGCAAGCAGTTACAGCATGTCAGGAGCCAGTTGGTGATTTAGATGCCAATGTCTGCACGAATCTTCTGGCATGCATTTAACTCCTGACAGGTAGGTGGACTTGCAGCAGGGCGAAAGGCTCAGGACAACTTAATTTTAATTGTAAAATTCCAACACCAACTGACACCATTAAAATAATTTCTCTTAATGAGTACATTTTGTGCTATATCTCATTCCCAACGCAGTTTTGGGTAGCACTTACATTGAAAGAACATAATTCACAAACCACTCAGGATTTTTCCATCCAAAAGCACCCACTTCCATATTTATAAATTGTGGTTTTTTGTGTATGAAGATCACTGGGGTTTCAGGCTACATCAAGTTTCTTAAGATGCTATGTAAGCACTTCTGCATAATAATTCAAATTACTCTGAAATTCATTCTAAATTTACTTTGGTGATACATGAGCTATGTTGGGTTGAGTTTTTGCAGCAAATATCTATGTAGCACTAACAATGCTGGAAACTAATATTAATCTAGGCTGGAAATGGTTATCTAGCCTTTGGATTGCACCAATGCATAAGTCACACTTATGTACAATAACTAATGCATCAGTACATCCTAGGAGCTGGATACCCATTCCTCAAATACACTGCTTTCATGAAATGTAACATTTGCAGATTACCTACCTCAATTATAAGGATAGAAGTTAATCATTTATGGCATTAGTGGGCTATGTGGAAGGTTTTCAAAAGATAAATTTGAATTTTCAGAAAAGTGAGGACATACACGTAAGACCCTAGACAAAAAGTGTATGGGTGTCTATGCAATTATACAATCCAATAACTGTAGGTTTTTTCATGCAATCATGTACTCATTAAAACATCAATTCGAAAGTACTCAATTATGTCACTAATGAATTTTCACTTGTCAAGAAAATACCATAGTTATTAGCAGTAGGGATACCATATTGTGATCCGCATAGTTGTTGAGCAATTTATCAGAGGTTCTCAGAAACAGTAATGTAGGTCGTTGGTCAATTTAAACACTATTTTAATGGGTTGAAAGATTTGTTAAGCTTCCTAACTCAGGCTAAAAATATTAGAAGGAAAAGACAAATTCAGGTTTTCTGAAAGTAAAGGGAATTGACACACAATTGCCCTTGGACACATAAATTCTTAGTCACAGGGGCTTCAGCTCTTTAGAAGAATTTGTGTCTTTGTTTGCTGGTCACTTATAATTAGGTATGGATCTGTTCTATTGCTGAAGTGGGTACTGTCCTGATTCTTATTCTAGCAATAATCATAATGATCTGTTCCATGGATGATACTACTTAACTGCCATATGCAATTGTTATGAAATCCAAGGCTAAGATAAGTTTGTGATTTTGATTCAATTGTTCGATTTAAGGCTGAAATGGATTCACAATGAAATACATTTTCATTATTGATGATGTATAACTAGCATAGATATCGTAAGTAATTCTATCTAAAATACCAAGATATAATACATATCAATCTTGAGACACTTATTGTAATTTATTCTTAAGTTCTTAGTTACTGGATTCGTGCCCTAGAGGCTGGATCCAGATCTGCATCCGTGGCTGGATTTGTCCGGATTTTAATTTTTATTTTAAATTTTTTTTTTTGTATTTTTTTCTTAGTTTTTTTTTTTTTCCAATTATTTTCTTATAATCATTATGGATTTGATCCATAGATTCATACTTTGAAATGATTTAGTTTTAGAATTATGTATATTTCTCTAATTTTTTAGTATATATAATGCATATATATACACACACACACACACACACACACACGAATCCTCCATGAATCATAATTGGGAAAAAAAAAAGTAACGAATCCACGGATCCGATTCATGCGCCCAAATCGGATTCGTTTCACAAATCGGTAACTAAGCTTAAGTTCAATAGACACCTTGAGATTGATATTGGTCCGTGTTTATTAGATAGACATATTTAAGACATCTATACTAGATTATGAGGATTCTAATAGAAATAAATCTATTGAAACCTCCACCTTCTTAGCAACAAAATATTGATAACAGAAGTCATTAATGGCCATCCATAACTACATAGCAGTTTACCACGAGGATGGAAAAGAAGAGATAAAGCATACAAAAACCTTATGATAATAGGGGAAAACAATCAACATAACTTTAGAACCAAATAACAAAAATCAGAAAACACATGAAAACAACTAAGAACCTAAAGATTAATGACTCTGGAACACATTGGGTTGCAAGCAATGAAGCCTCTTATACACATAACATTCCACCCTTTGTCATGCCTCTGCATTGAGGGAAGGTTTTCAGCACCAACATAAGAAATAGGAGCAATAAACATAAAAATGCAATGATCGGGCACTCTACCGATTCATTGGCCAAGACTTGCTCAAGGTGTAATGAACAGCAATGATTGCTAGCAACGTTCAAGGCACTAAAAATAATAATCAAGTGTTCTCAAGGAGTGCAATGATGACTAATTGCGATCTAAACAGATAATAATTAAATTGTTCTGGAGGGGTACAGTTAAACAAGAAAAGGATAGATAATTTAAAAAACATTTCCCTCATCAAAGAATGCCCACTCCTCAAGGAATAATGAGATATAAATGCAAGAGGGCTGTGACGGAGAGAGGGGCATTGAGCAATTAGGTACTTACAAATAATAATTAAATTGTTTGAAGGGTTGTGATTAAAGAAGAAAAGGATAGATAATTAAATTAAAAATCATGTCCCTTACCTCCACTCCTCAAGGAATGATGAGATATAAATGCACGAGGCTGTGACAGAGAGAGGGACATCCAGCAATTAGGTACATACAGCAGTACATCACATCAGCATTGAACACCATTAAGGAACTCAATACATTCAACAGATAAATTATTAATCAAGCAATCGAACCTCTCAGCAAGATCATTATATCCCTAAACACCATCTTCAGAAATACAGAAGCAATTAAGCTAAGCAAGGACTGAAGCGATTCACAAGATCATTCAACACCTATATACAAGAATTTATCTGCAGATGACTATACTAGGTTTATAGGATCTGCCTATTTACAAGTACTTCTGATATATCTATGTATATATGTGTTATTGAATAATAGAGAATGCTGAGATAAATATTTATAATAGAATATGAGATGTCCCAATTGTCTGCAACACACCTTGTAGGTAGGGTTTGAGGTGTAAGAGGGGGGCAAAAGACTCATGTAACGAGGCCAAATAAGGGCATTTGCATCATATAAGGAGGCCAAGAGAGCACTTACACCATGTAAGGAGGCCAAGAGGGAATTTGCATCATGTAAGGAGGCTATGAGAGCACTTACATCATGTAAGGAGGTTAAATGAGCACTTACATAGGATCAAGAAACCCCCTTATGACTGCAATCCAAATTCTGCAAAGTGGCATGTGTCTCTTAAGAGGATGAGATATTGATAGGGAATAAGGTCGGAATGACCCAAAATTGGGGTAAAACATTTGAAATAAAATATAATAATATATCTTTATCGAGTGACTTTAGCAATAATAAATCTATCCTTTGTGAATTTAATTAAAATGTTATGAATAAATAAATAAAAATAAACAATAAATAACTAGATAAATGTTATGGTAAATATTAGAGAAAATAACATATCTATTGTTGTAATATATCATTATAATAAACATTATAATTATAATTAAGATAATCTTCAATTATGATAAATAAATAAATATTGTGACTCAAACAAAGATTAGTGTAAAAATAAATTTACAAATAAACCAAACATGATCATCGGAAGAGTCAGCGTTATAAATAAATGAAGATTATCATAAAACATTAAAGATTATGGGTCACGACCAGTCCCTACGGTCGTGACCTTTGGCCGAGCATCATTATTTACATCCAACCCATGTCCGCCGGGAAAAAAAGGACAGAGGCAGAAATGCGGAATAAGAACAGCAACCGGCAGCACATACAAAACGGCTGAAGGATTAGACACACCACTTGCCATGGAGGAACCAGCAATCACATTTGTCCCATGTAGCATCACGTACAGATCTGGGAGAGCAGCAAAGGAATACTTGCAGACGGCTACATAAATAACAGCACTAATCCCTTCCAGCAGCAAAAGTCAAGCATAATCCATTATCACTGCAACACTGGAGATAACAGACTCGAGCCAAGGTTAAAGTTGCTGGAAGTTAAGAAGCACTGAGTAAAGAGGAGATTGTCATAAAAACTTATCATTCCTATCAGGAATCAAGGCAGAGATATAAGATTTTTGAAGGTTAGTAAACCAAATGGCTGAATGCATATTCAGATAGAATGAACATACCTAAGGTAGTTCAATAGGCTTAAGAGGAGAGTAATCTTCCCTAAGAAGGATGGATGAATCTGATCAATCATCCATTAGGCTTAACAAGAGTGATTGTGAAAGGACGTCACTTAGTGGAGAGCTGTTCCATTATAGGAGCCCCAAGAGGCCCTCCCCCAGGAGCTAAGTGATTGATGATGACCTCTCCTTAAGAAGGAAGTAGAAATTAGGATATAATCCTAAATTTCTATATGTTTAATGTTTCATGATCTCTTTTCTTTTAAATTACTAAGTACTAACACTTGTACAGGTTTAATAGTCAGAGGAGCGTGAGAATATTTTGAATCAAACATTTGGGGACATCAGAGTGGTATCAGAGCATCAATCTTGCCATCCCGAGGGCAACATTCTATGCAAACCTACGAAAGAAGAACAAAGAAAATGACCATAAATGAAATGGCTAATGAATTAAGAACTTTTATGGAACAAACCAATCAAACTCTCATGAGTCAAAACGAAAGGCTAGATCAATCCAACCAGACCCTTCTTAAAGCTCTTCAAAATATGTGAAATTCTATTAATAACCTAAAAAATAACTCTTCCCACGGGAAAGATATGAGTTCAAATGAGCCGGATATTAACGAATCATCATCGTCTAGAATTCCGAGACCTCCCTTCTTACCTAGAGAAGAAACTCAAAGGGAAGAGGAGGGAATAAACCAACCTATCAATAACACAGTGGAGAATGTAAGAGCCTATGCAAACCTCGAACCCGAAATTAGGTAGCTCATAACATTTGCAGAATTCTGTGAGGGACAAAAACATGAGGGCCCAAAAATAACCAGAAGACGACCAAACAAAGAGCTTAAACATAAGGTGAACAAGGTAATGCTACCCAATTTTGAAGGATCCAGAAAAATAACAGCCCATGCATGGCTCCAAAAATTAAACACATATTTTACTCTTAGCCCAATGACAGAGGAAGATGCACTCCAATTTTCTATACTCCACTTAGAAGGAACAACATACGAATGGTGGCACAATGGGCTTCTCTCCTTAGGACATCAACACATAAGCTCATATCAGGAATTCTCCCAAAAACTTATCAAATGATTCAACCAAGTTGAACCTGAATGGTACTTCAAAGAGCTGACCCATTTTAAGCAATATGGAACGTTGGAAGAATTCTCTAATGAGTTCCAAAAACTTTTAGTCATGGTCCCAGACTTATCTCAAAAAAGGCTTATGTACTTATTTGTTGAAGGCCTCAAGGATTCTATCAAAAACATAGTCAATCCATTAGAACCTCAAACAGTGGAAGAAGCCATTCAGAAGGCTAGAAAGGTGGAATCTAATGTATCCAAAGAAAGATTTCAAACCTACCCTGCTAAAAATCCACACCAACAAGAAAGATCAAGAAAGGAAAATAAAACATGTTACCTTTGCAAAGAATCATGGAATCCAGGACATCGATGTCAAGGCAAGGAAAGGGACGAGTTATCAAAGAAAGGATTGTGCTTCAAATGCAAAGAACCATGGTGATGAGATCATCAATGCAAGAAAGGACAACTTCGTAGAATGGAAGAAATAAATACAGATGAGACACCAAACAAAAGAATAGAGATAAATGAAATAGAATTTGGAACCCTAGCCGTAGTCACCCAAGAGAGTGAGAAGAGACCCTTTCGAGTAAAAGGAGTACTAAAGGGCCAAAAGGTGATTGCATTTATAGATTCTGGAGTCTCACATAATTTCATCAGCAAGGATCTGGTAATCAAAAGAAGGTTAAAAAAACACAAAAATTTAAAGTTTTCAAGGTAGTAATGGGCAATGGTACCATTGATCAATGCATGGAGATTATTCCCCAATTGGAAATTTCTTTAAACAATTACACCATAAAAGCAGTTTTTTTGTGGTAAAGCTACAAAACAACATCATCCTCAGAATGCCTTGGATTGACTCTTTAGGGCGTTTTACTATTGATAATCCTAATCTAGAAGTATGTTTCAAACATGAAGGGAAAAAAATAACTTTAAAAGGACTACCTGATGGATCACCCAAGGTAGTATCTTGTAATAAAATAGAGCGTATTCTTGGACATGGTCAAGGAGAGTGGATAGCCGAGTGTATGATTCTTGATAAATCACCCACTAATGAACCAATAGTACATGTTGATATACATCCCATCTTGCAGTAACACAAGAGAAGTTTTGAAAACATTCCCCCAGGTATATCACCCAAAAGAGGTTTTGAGCATTCCATAAAATTAGAGGAAGGAGCCAAACCTGTTATAACTACCCCTTACAGGCATCCACATAAATAAAAAGAGGAAATTGAGAAAACTATTAAAGAATTATTAGAAATGGGTCATATTCAACCTAGTAGTATTCCATTTGCCTCCTTGATTTTCCTTGTTAAGAAAAAAGACGAAACTATGAGGATGTGCGTTGATTACAAGGCCTTAAATAAGAAAACTATTAAGAATAGGTATCCCATCCCTAGAATAGATGAATTAATGGATGAACTACATGGTGCTCGATATATTTCAAAAAATGATTTAAGATCAGGATGCCACCAAATCCGAATGAGGAAGGAAGACATTCCAAAGACAACATTCAGATGTCATTATGGACATTTCAAATTTCTAGTACTTCCCTTTGGCCTCAAAATGCTTCGGCCACTTTCCAATCATGCATGAACCATATTTTTAGGCAGCAATTAAGGAAATTCCTCCTCATATTTTTTGATGATATACTTATTTATAGCAAGACATGGGAAGAACATTTGCAACATATCAAGGAGGTTCTAAATATCCTAGAGATAGAATCACTATATGCCAAGATGTCAAAATGTGAATTTGGACTAAATGAGATTCTATATTTAGGCCACAAGATTAATGTAGAAGCGGTAAGTGTTGATGAAGAAAAGATCAAGACTATTAAAGAATGGCCGAAGCCAAAAACCATAACTCAACTCCGCGGGTTTGTGGGACTATGTAGCTATTATAGGAGATTTGATAAAGGGTTCTCTAGGATTGCAGCCCCCCTTACAGATTTAACTAAGAAGGCTCAACAAGCATTTGAGCAATTGAAAGTAACAATGAGTTCATGCCTTGTTTTAGCCATTCTAGATTTTACGATGCCTTTTGATCTACAATGTGATGCATCAGGAGAAGGAATTGGGGTAGTTCTCATGCAATGGAAACACCCCATAGCATTTGAAAGTCGCAAAATCACAGAAGGAGAAAAGCACTATTCCATATATGATAAAGAAATGCTGGCCATAATGCATGCCTTAACCAAATTTTGGCAGTATCTAGTCTGTGGAAAGTTCATTGTTAAGATAGATCACAATAGCCTACGTTTTTTCCTGAGCCAGAAAGATCTTAATGATCGACAACAGAAATGGGTGAGTAGAATTCAAGCTTACGATTTTGATATAGAATATGTTAAAGGAGTGAATAATGGAGTTGTGGATGCTCTCTCTCGACGGCCTCACATCAATATGGTTACAATATTGCAGGGAATTGGGAAAACGATATCATTGCGGAGTATGCAAAAGATCCCCAGGCTAATGAAATATTAGAAGGGAAGAATTCAAATGAAGACTTCAAAACACACAATGATATTATTTTATAAAGGAAGAATATTTCTAACTCCGAAATCAAAGATTAAAAATACAATCTTACAAGAGTACCATGACAACCCTTTGTCCAGCCATCAAGAGTATTTTAAGACATGCAAATAGATAAGAGAGAAATTCTCATGGAAGGGTCTAAAGAAAGATGTCCAGAGCTATGTGCAAGAATGCGTGACTTGCCAGCAGAATAAGGAAGAACACACACACCTTGTAGGACTGTTGTAACCATTACCCATCCCTAATAAAAGATGAGAAAGCATTTCAATGGATTTTATAACAGGCTTACCAAAAGTTCAAGGAAAGAATAGTATCTATGTAGTAGTGGATAGACTCACCAAATATGCTCATTTCTTTCCAGTTAGTACTGAATTGTCGGCACATCTGATAGCTGAACTATTGTTCAAAGAAGTCTTCAGACTCCATCGACTTCCACAAAACATAATCAGCGATTGAGACAAGAAGTTCATCAGCCAATTCTGGCAAGAGCTATTCAAACTAGCAGGGACTAGTTTAACCTCAAGCATAAGCTACCACCCACAGACAGATGGACAAACCGAGATAGTAAATAAGTGGTTAGAAGGATATTTGAGGAACTACGTAATGGGACAACAAAAAGCATGGCTCAGATGGCTACACTTAGGTGAGTTTTGCTATAATACAACCCATCACATGTCGAGTGGAATGACCCCTTTCAAAGCTTTATATGGGTATGAGGCGCTCACATTTGGACACTTAACTCTATGAGGAAGTCGAGTACAAAGTGCACAAGACTTTGTACAGCAAAGCACAGATATCTTGAAGACTATCAAAGAAAATCTATAATAGGCCCAAAATCAATAGAAGGTCTATGCTGATAAAAAGCGCATTGAAAGAACATTTGAAGTCGGGGATTTTGTTTTCCTAAGATTACAACCATACAAGCAAACGCCAATTAAGAAAAATGGAGTGGAAAAATTAAAACCATGGTTCTATGGGCCATATCAAATAATAAGAAAGATTGGAAAAGTAGCATATGAAATACAACTACCTGAAGGTAGTAGAATCCATAATATATTTCATGTCTCAAGGCTTAAAAATGTATTGGGGAAATTAATAGAACCTTGTATAGAATTACCACCACTAAACGACGAAGGCCATCTTGTTTTGGAACCTGAGGTTATTCTAGACATTAGGAAGAAGAAATTGAGAAATAGAACAATCATTGAATATTTGGTCAAATGGAAAAATTTACCTGGGGGTGATGCCACTGGGGAAAAGGAAGAAAACATCAAGTTGCTTGAGGACAAGCAAATTTGAGCGGGAGGGACTGTAATGACCCAAAATCGGGTTAAAACATTTGAAATAAAATTAAATACTATATCTATTTTATCGAGTGACTTTAGCAATAATAAATCTATCCTTTGTGAATTTAATTAAAATGTTATAAATAAATAAATATAAATAAACAATAAATAACTAGATAAATGTTATGGTAAATATTAGAGAAAATAACATAAATATTGTTGTAATATATCATTATAATAAATATTATAATTATAATTAAGATAATCTTCAATTATGATAAATAAATAAATATTGTGACTCACACAAACATTAGTGTAAAAATAAATTTATAAATAAACCAAACATGATCATCGGAAGAGTCATCGTTATAAATAAATGAAGATTATATAAAACATTAAAGATTATGGGTCACGACCAATCTGATGTAGAGCCTCACTTTGGAAAACTTAGGAGGAAATTAATCACTCAACTAAGTTGATTCAAGGGGAACATACACCTTCTAAGATCAATTTTTAAACCAATCTCAAATTGTTATTCAACTACCTTCTTACTATGAAATAATAAATAGTCATGCAACATGAACTTTCTTTACTTCCTGTAGCAACATTTGATTTCCTGCATAGTCTTAAATTGAAACGACCAAATCCTTTTGAATTGAAATTTTAATACATATTATGAATATGATATGAGAAAAATTGATAAACTAGATCAAATTAGAATGAAATCTATATGTTCTCTTAATACTAGCTAATGGGCAGATATGCGATAGGAACTCATTCAACTTCCTGTAGAAATATTGGTTTTTCTGCACTGATTTAACTTAAACCGACTAGATTCTTCTTTTTTGAAATAGAAATACATGGACAACACAAATCAACATCAAATGTAAATGAGGAACATGAATCAGAGAGAGTATAACAAAAATAGAGAAAGAAATAACACAAAACTCTACAATTGATTGAAGATACTTAAAACAACTACAACTATCACCATGACTATTGATATCTAGAGGGTGGGATAAGTTTTACATTTTTGCTCTTCCCTCTGAACTATCTCTTTTCTCTCTATTGATCATGCCCTTTATAATTATTTTGGGTAGTTACAAATGATTATTCATATTCCTGTCAATCACATGATTTTTTGGATTCCTTTTCAGTTAGAAAAGATTTTTCATTACATCTGGCACATTCATCATGCATATTTCTCTCTTAAATAAATATTTTCAACATTATACAACTTCTGCATTTTAATAATATTGTCCTCCTATCGCTGTCAGACTTCTTGTCGCAAAACTTCTGCATTTTACTAATATTTTAGGCTGCCTTCTTGTCTCCACCAAACTTCTTGTCATAGATGTGCTCCTACACCATACTCCCAAATTTGAAAAGTTTCCATGTCCTATGGAGACATGCTTGACTGAAACCTAAAAAAACAAAAAAAAAATCTAGAACTTTTCCTCGTCCTCTTCACTTTCTTTAATGTCTCTACTGAACCATTTCTTCAAATTGAGATTCTCATCACTGAAATTTGTAATACCTGCCTCCAAAAGTCCACTTCCCCAGTGCTGCATCTCACACACAAAAAACTTCTATGCCTTACCTGGGCATTCCTTCCATGCCTCTCTCCCCAAGACTTTTGGCAAACAACTTGGACCTCCTTCTAAGGCCCTCATGGGAGACCTTCATGTCCACCTCTTTCAGCGAGTGAACAAAACATTTGCAACCAATAAAAACTCCACTAACAGAAATTAAATCAAAAAAATCTTCCTCTTTCCAAATCTTTCATCAGCTTTGATACCAAAAAATAGTGCAACCTGACCACTTCCTCATTTAGATTAAAATACATGGAGACTAATTACCCAACAACTTAAATCCATTTTCAGATTTATACCACCTTTTCTGCATGCATTATTTTAAAACCCAATAACATGCAAATCATTAAACATGACATTCCTTGTCATTTTTGAATTTGCAAATTTATGGTTCAAACTGAACTTTACCACCATCATATATTAATCATGCAATTTTTAGCATCTCGGTGAATAAATAAAGATATTCACTGAATTCAATAGCTTTCTTCTATGTGGTCACAGACATAAATTAATGAAACACAAAACATGAAAAGAGATAACAACATATTTACACAGCTCACTATGATTCTAGAAAGTAGATCGCAGCGAGTCTAAAAGACTCTCATTAACTGGTATGACTCTCAAAATAGTAGAACTTTACATTCGCTAAATCAGAAAAATCGTGTTTCCTACAACAACTTCAAAACAAAATTTTTAATTTAGATTCATAACTGATTAATGTGATGTTCTAAAATGAAGGCATTAATAAGATCTTGAAATTCTGAATATCGATTTAGCAAAGAAACAAAGGAAAATCACACCCAAAACTATAGACTCACAAAATCAGAAAAACTAAAAAAACTTTCTATTCTTCTCAATCTTCATTACCTTCCTTCCATTACAAAAATATGCCTTTTTTTTAGTACTTTCCCTTCTCGTCTATTGGGAATATGAAACGTCAGCCCAAAAGCAAGAAATGAAAACTGTTTTAGAATCATGATTAATCAGAACGCAGAAATTTGCTGCCAACTTCCTGTAGCTGTCAATTCCTTAGCTGGCCTAATTATTACACACACAAAATATCCTTAAAGAAAACTAAATCAACATAAAACTGAAATTAACTTTGTCCTAAGTGGCTATAATTGGAGAGCTTATATGATCGTTATTCCATTTATGCCACCACATCATAGGACTTTATTACAAACATTAAAAACATAACATTAACTTTCTGCATAACTTCCTGTAGCATTTTTAATCTTGTTAGTTCCTGTAGCAGAAACTGTTTGGTCTGCCACAGCAGCATACTCCCCTGTAAAAATCTCAAGTCCTCTTGAGATGAGGTGTTTTAGTAATGAACCCTTCTTGTTTCTTTATTCTTCATCCATCTAAATATCTTCAGTTGCAGGTTTGTTCTTCCATTTTATTGGATACTGAGTATATTGTCTCCTTGGAGTCTTCTTAGAACTTACTTGCAAAGATAAATATTAGAAAAGAAAAACATTTCTTCATCTTTACTTTATGCTTATATTCATCTTCTTGTTGCAATCTTGTATTTTCTTGGCTGTGACTCCATCGTATTTGTCTTTCCTTCTTCATCTTAATCTTTGGTTTGTCTCTATTTCGTAACATAAAAACTATTTGTTGCCGATCATTCATTTCCAGTAGCAACTTTATCCCATGTAAGATCCTTACTACTGCATACATTTGTGACTCTGCCAAATACACTTTCCAATGAAATTCCTCTTTCTTGTCCTCACAAACATACCACATCTCCATACATAGAGAATACACAAAAATTTGATCCTTTTCATAACTGATAACTAAATTTTCTATAGTTTCTTCTCTTGGAACCAAATCAGATTTCTCAATCTGAATTTTTTCAGCCTTGTTATAAACATAATCAGAATTTGTTACGTTCTCATAAACATATTCAACCTCATCTTCTTTTTCCATAACATCATTAGATATCTCTTATTTGGAAACTTGTTCATTCTGAGTCTCCATACTGCCACCATTCCTTTTCCATTCTCCCATGATGGCTGTAAACTCTTCCCATAAATCAGATTCTTCTTCAGAACTTGCTGCTACACAATCTTTATATCCATCCTCATGCCATTCCTCTTGAGATTTCACTACACCATGTGATTCTAAGGCTTCATCATTTGTCTCCAAAATCTTGTTCATAGGAGTACCTTCCAACATTGTACTCATCTCTACTTTTAAAGGACACATTACTGTTCCAACTATAGATTGTTCACACTCAAATCCCATAGGACTTGTCTCGTTACTCCTCTCATCAACAGTTACTTGTTGCACTTCTTCTTGCTGCACTTTATTTTCTTTCAACTTGGCTTCATTCTCTTTAAGTTTCCTTCTCTAAATTTTTATCTCCTCTTGTATCTTGCTTGCTTCTTCTCTTTGTTTTCTCATTTCTTCTTCTCTTTTATTCTTTTTCTCTATCTTCAACTGTGAATCCTTTCTCTATTAATACCTTCTAAAAAGGTACAACCCTGCTATTAAAGCTACGTCCCCTTGCTTCATTTTACCTCACCTAGGATCTTTTCTTTTTGCCTAATCTCTTGGACTTCTTCTCAGATTCTTCTATCAACCTATTATAACTGCACAGACACGCACAACCTCTTTTTATTTCCCAAACCTTTCGTTGAGCTTTGATACCAAAAATGATGCAGAGCCTCACCTTGGAAAACTTAGGAGGAAATTAATCACTTGACTAAGTTGCTTCAAGGGGAACACACACCTTCTAGGATCAATTTTTAAACCGATCTTAGATTATTATTTAACTAACTTCTTAATACCAAATAATAAACAGTCATGCAACATGAACTTTCTTTACTTCCTGTAGCAACATTTGATTTCCTGCATAGTCTTAAATTGAAATGACCAGATCCTTATGAATTGAAATTTTAATACATATTATGAATATGATATGACAAAAATTGATAAACTAGATCAAATTAGAATGAAATCTATATGTTCTCTTAATACTAGCTAATGGGCAGATATGCGATAGGAACTCATTCAACTTCCTGTAGAAATATTGGTTTTCCTACACTGATTTAACTTAAACCGACTAGATTCTTCTTTTTTGAAATAGAAATACATGGACAACACAAATCAACTTCAAATGTAAATGAGGAACATGAATCATAGAGTATAACAAAAATAGAGAAAGAAATAACACAAAACTCTACAATTTATTGAAGATACATAAAACAACTATAACTATCACCATCATTGTCGATATCAAGAGGGTGGGATAAGTTTTACATTTTTGCTCTTCCCTTTGAACTATCTCTTTTCTCTCTATTGATCATGCCCTTTATAATTATTTTGGGTAGTTACAAATGACTATTCATATTCCTGTTAGTCACATGATTTTTTTGATTCCTTTTCAGTTAGAAAAGATTTTTCATTATATTTGGCACATTCATCATGCATATTTCTCTCTTAAATAAATATTTTCAACATTATACAACTTCTGCATTTTAATAATATTGTCCTCCTATCGCTGTCAAACTTCCTGTCGCAAAACTTCTACATTTTACTGATATTTCAGGCTGCCTTCCTGTCGCCACCAGACTTCCTGTCATAGATGTGCTCCTACACCACAATCCCTATGGTTGTGACCTTTGGCCGAGCATCATTATTTACATCCAATCCACGTCTGCTGGAAAAAAAAGGGACAGAGGTAGAAACGTGGAATAAGAATAGCATCCGGCAGAAGCATACAAAACGATTGAAGGATTAGACACACCACTTGCCATAGAGGAACCGGCAATCACATTTGTCCCAAGTAGCATCATGTACAGATCTAGGGGAGCAGCAAAGGAATACTTGCAAATGGCTACATAAATAACAACACTTGCTTATAGAATCTCAGGCATTCACTAATCTCAGAGAGCAACAAAGGAATACTTGCAGACGGCTACATAAATAACAACACTTGCTTACAGAATCTCAGGCATGCACCAATCTCGGAGAGCAGCAAAGGAATACTTGTAGACGGCTACCTAAATAACAACACTTGCTTATAGAATCTCAAGCATTCACCAATCTCTGAGAGCAGCAAAGGAATACTTGCAGACAGTTATATGATAAACAACACTTGCTTATAGAAATCTCAGGCATTAACTGATCCCTTCCAGCAGCAAAAGTCAAGCATAATCCATTATCACTGCAACATCAGAGATAACAGACTCGAGCCAAGGTTAAAGTTGATGGAACTTAAGAAGCACCGAGTAAAGAGGAGATTGTCATAAAAACTTATCATTCCTATCAGGAATTGAGGCAGAGATATAAGATTCTTGAAGGTCAGTAAACCAAATGGCTGAATGCATATTCAGATAGAATGAACATACCTAAGGTAGTTCAATAGGCTTAGGAGGAGAGTAATCTTCCCTAAGAAGGATGGATGCATTTGATCAATCATCCATTAGGCTTAACGAGAGTGATTGTGAAGGGACGTCACTTAGTGGAGAGCTGTTCCATTATAGGAGCCCCAGGAGGCCCTCCCCCAGGAGCGAAGTGATCAATCACAACCTCTCCTTAAGAAGGAAGTAGAAATTAGGGTATAAAATTAAATTTCTATATGTTTAATGTTTCACAATCTCTTTTCTTTTAAATTACTTAGTCCTAACACTTGTACAGGTTTAATAGCCAGAGGATTGTGAGAATATTTCGAATCAAACATCCGGGGACATCACATAGGTACAAGCAAACCCTTGAGCAAGCAAGAAGAGAGCTCTGGTATATATTCACTCTTGGGTTTAGTGGCTTTAGGCAAACCTATCTTGTCTCTCCCTTTAGTCTATAATGCATTTGTATAATGTTGTTGATAGTTTATGATTATGATGTAATCTAACCCTAATTATTGAATGGATATATAAATGTATATTTCCATCTGTTGTTCATATTGTGATTGTAGGATTTAAATCCAGGATTACAATGTTCAAAGGAGTATCTAATTAGTCAAATGCAATCCTATTCTCAGGGAAAATTAGGAAGGAGACATCACGATTGGTATCAGAGCACGTAAATGCAAATTGCCAAAGGGCTTTGTAAAGAGAGAGGAAGAAGCTCACACCTACCATGAGTGAACAAATGATCAATGAGATAAGGACCTTCATGGAGCAAAACAATCAAACCTTTATAGAACAAAACAAAAGGATAGAAAGAACACCCCAATTTCTCCTCCAAGCCATCTTAGAAAACAATTAACAATGACTCTAGAACCCACCAAAGCAATGGAAGGGATATCCATTCTAATCACTCCGGGAATTACCACTTACAAGGGTATCCACACCGAGACCTACAAGACCCCCCTTCCTACCTAGGGTAAAGAACCCATTGCAGAAGTCAATAATTCAACCATTGATACTGTGAAAGTACTTGCTAAAATCTACTCAAATGTAGACCTTGAAGTTAAGAGGAATGTCTCATTTAGAAATTAGCATGATGTCAATATATGAAGTGCACCAAAGAGGATAGGGTAGTCCAATAAAAGTTTAAAAGAAAAGGTAAGATAGCCCTTCAAACTTTGATGGGACTAGAAAAGTCACAACAGTATCACGGGTTGAATAATTGGACACCTATCTTTCATTTAGCACCATTATGGAGGAAAATGTCATAAAATTTGACATGCTCCTCTTGACAAGAACAGCCCATGATTTGTGGCACCATAACCTTGTTACCCACGGTCACCAAGATATATCTACTTATGATGAATTCACACATAAACTCATCAAAAGATTCAATCAAAAGCATCTAGAATGGTGTTTTAAGAACTTACCCAACTCAAACAACAAGGAATGGTAGCACAATTCGCCTACTGAATTCCAAAGGCTATCAATCATGGTACTAAATATTTTTCTCAAAGATGCTTATACACTTATTTGTGGAGGGACTAAAAGACTCAACCAAGAGCATTATAAGTGCCCCAGATCCAACAAACCTTGAAGAGGCCATTCAAAAGGCATTGAAATTTCAAATCAACCTATCAAAACATAAACTCAACAGATTTGCATCTACCATCCACTCTAATTATCCTTGTAAAATTAACGATATAAGACGAATTCCAATAAGGAACATGCTTTCATTGTAATAAGAAACAGGTGTTTGGACACGTGTGGCAAGAGAACTCTAAACATAGCAAGATGACCTAAAAAAAAAGGAATTTATGCTATAAGTGTAAAGAACCATGGGAATCTGGACACGTGTGCAACAAAGGAAGTCGTGCTCATAGTATAGAAGCCACCTCTGACAAAGAAGCACAGGAACATCCTAGTGAAAAGAACAAGTATTTTAATGAAGGTGGGACTCTAGCCACCATCTCCCAAACCTCCAAGAATTGTCCGTTACGAATCAAAAGTACACTCAAAGGGTAGAATATTTTCACCCTAGTGAATAGTGGGTCATCCCACAACTTCATAGAGAAGCTATTTGCACTAAGATAGTTTCTGAACAAGAGATCACCTTGGGGAAGCATAGCTTCAAAGAATATTCTTATATGGTAACATTCGGGTATTGTTGTTGGTGTTTTAAACCCCCAATTTTGAACTTGAAAATCCAGTCTTCCTAATGGCCTTCCCTTGGTTTTTTTCGATTTTCCTCCAATTTATATTGAAAATGTTGTGTAAGGCAGAGTTTAGACTAAAGGTCGAGTCAACTCACTAGTCTTATAACAATCTTGAACTAGTATGAAGTGGTTTTGAACCACTTTGCACCATTGGAACTGGTTCAGAAGTTCAAGGTTGGAGTTCAAGATGTAGATTCAAAGTTCAAGGTTTGAAGTATAAAGCCAAATTCAGAGGTTCACCTTGTCAAGTTTAAAATGCAGTTCAGTGCTTCAAAGATTCAAGTTTATATTGACTTCATCATTGATTAAGATCTCGAAGTTCATATGTTCAGAGGTGCACACCCTTGTTTAGTTTTTAGGTTAAAGGTTCAAATTCTAAGTTGAAGTTCAAGATTTCAAAAGGGCGTGTCCTAAGGTTTGATGTTCAAAGTTCAATTTAAAATGGAAGATATCTAGTTTCAAGCTTCGATGGTGCAGATTTATCAAAATACAAAAGTGAGCAATCATAATAATCTCACTAGATGCAAAAAGTCCTCAAGCATTGACTTCATAACCAAGATTTGATGTAGTGGTGAGAAATTGAAAGCAATAATTCCAGAGTTTCCTATAACATCTAGCCCAGTCAAATTTTAAGGTGGGTGACACGTGTACATGGCACATAGATCGGTCCTATAAACCTGTTGATAATGGATTGTGGCATAGATTCTTATTGAAAAGGGCATCTAACTATTCAAAAAACCCATGGATGTGTCCTTCAAAAACTTCCTAATATTGTCAAAATTATTCCATGCTGCAATCGCAATAGCTCCAATAGCCATTCGAAAACCGCAAAATCAAAAAGATGATGTCTCTTGTTCTTGCAAGGGATCAGGTTAGAGGGACTCCATGTTCTCTTCAAGTAGAGAAACACTTGAATTACACATCGTGCAATTGGAGCCCCGAGGGATAACGATCGGAACAAACAAGGAGTGGATGACACGCAAATGAAGTAATCTCCACTAAGTTTCGGGTTTTATTATATGTGAACTTCATGAGAATATTGGTGTGGAATCGTGCATGGAAAACACACCAACCATTTGACAAAATGTGAACACTGCCATGTAGACAAATTCCAAAGTGAATGGCACGTGGATTATATGCATTGCTTCTCAACCACAACATCCATGTGTGATTCAAACAAGGGCAAATATCTTACTATAATATGGAGTTGTCATATGTCGAGGATGCTCAAACCCGGAGTTGAATCTTAGCGTGGACATTCTATTCAATCTATGCATAAAATATGCTCAACAATGCATGTGAGTCACTGTCATAGAAGAATGAAGACAAGTGGAGCGCTCAACCAAGAAAGGCAAGACTCTTTATTAACCATAGAGACTGATCATGAACTATTTGACATAAGTCTGATTCGTAAAAGCATTGTCTTGACAAGTTTTGAGGCTCCACTCCATGAAGATCCCGGTGAATGAAGAATGGATGCAAATGGTGCTGGTATCATGACATTTCAAGAGCATAGGGTGAAATTTGAAGGGAGAGCATAGTGCTCAATGAGCAAGTATGCGAGCTCAGGTCTCTTGAGGAAGGGTACGAGTGTGAAGACACATATAAGGTGCCCTTTTCAAAGTATGGTGATTTTGTTGACATCATAATGCAAGGATGGAGACGGCTGAGATTGAAAAGCACAGATAGTGCTGGGAACTCCATTAGAAGTCACGGGCACATCAAAAGGAGTTGCAAGTGATAATAAGGGACACTGTTGAAATTCTGCCACATATCGAGTGTCCACAACCAGTGCTCTGTTATGATTTCAGGTTGAGAAGCAATTAAGTCGGTTTCCCAAACGACCTGATCAGATGGAAACATGAACCACATATTTCAAGATGCCTGAGCCCAATGTATGAGGAAGGAAGATAAATACTTGACTGAATGCCACGGGTGGAAGCACAGACAGTGCACGTGTAATGTTCGACAGAATGCCAATGCCTTCCATGTGCAATAAATACACACTATTCAACTTGTCTACAAAACTTTTAAAGGGTCAGATATAGTATTTAAGCCACAAGTTTAATTGATCCACATGTATTGGTTAGTTCTCAAGAAACTCCATATAATCTTGGTAACAATATATGAAGGGCACGTGCCTAATATGCAGACCCGACACATCATGATGAGTTACACCAATTGCCATGAGATGGACACCAAATTTAGCTTTCATTAGTAGACACTGGGTTCCCAATTGGTGCATATATTGTAAAACTAATATGATTGGACAATGGAGCATTTTGTTGATGGTTTTCAAATTTTAATGTGGAAAGTGGTAATTAAGTTCCTCAAGAATATAATCATCGAGAAGAAGATAAAAGAAGACCTTGCCAAGAAACTATTATGCTAGTAACCAAAATGTTACGGGAATGATAGATATTAAATATGCCATAGCAAGTACGGTGGAGGGGTTCCACTTTTTTAGAGACGGGGTGCTACATGACAGGAGTCGTCATTTTCCATTTTCTTGCTTTATTGGATTGTATGTCATGAAGGGAAATAAATGGAAACATAAAACAATAGTTTTTGTTGCTTTTGGTTTTTTTTTGAATGATGAAACTATAGATGGTATATTGAGATATGTCTATTTTTGAATTGAAATAGTATCTTGAAGGATATTTGAGACTGTGTGTTAATTCTTCATTTCATGATGATAGTGTGAATCATGGAGTATTTTAAGATCTTTATTTCCTTGTGCATCGATTTTGTTCAAGAGCTGCCAGTATATCTTTAATCTGTTTTCGTAGTTCATATTAGAGTAAAGGATTGGGTGCCTTTACTTTGATTGTGAAGAGTTTATATGAAGTAGGTAATAGTTATTTGCCCCCTACCCAAGAATAAGGAGGGTAGCCTTCACTTTCATGTTAAAAGCATCTGTTAAACTCATTCCTTGTATATCTAGTCAGGGAGCTGTACCTTGTAAAATTCAAAGGGCGCTTGCACAATCTCATTGCAATGCAACCCAGCTGTTGGTTATTCTTTGTCTTTGGGTTGATTTTGGGTTTGAAGAGTTAAACCAAGTGGTTTACTGTGCGAAGACAAATTTGTTTACCAACAGGTATATAATGTCTTCCTCTTAAGGCCTTAGTGTTAGGTCCTATAGGGTAAATCAGTTTGTGATTCTGTAGCAATTGGTTTTCATGCATGATCATGCAGCACCGAAGGGACTTTTTCTGAAGCAGCAAATGAGTTGATTATGCAGCTGGCCTTGGCTGCTAGTATTATTTCTATTTGGGGCATGAACATTTCTTGGCAGCAATGAATACCAAGAACCACTCTTTTCGTATGGTCAAATGGAGGGGCATAGGATAGGGACCACTTGGGAGACCCCTTGTGCATTCTACAACATGCATACCCTCTACTATTCACTAGGGGCATGTTATGTATAGAATGCCAACTACCCCTGTGAGAGATTGGGGTTATATTTGGGTGCAATTGGCAATGTGATATTGGGAACCTCTTGAATCCACTCATTGGGACACTTCAATTTTTAATCTTCCAAATATAGAAATTTGCTTTCAATACAATGGTCTAGAAGTCACCTTAAAAGGGTCACTTGAAAGAGCCCCAAAAGTAGTCTTTGTTGGAAAAATATCTAGTGCTCCCCTCGAGATTTGTGACAAGGGCTTAATCGCCTCTTGTGTACTATAAGTTGAGTGGTGTATGGGGTACTAACAGATTGGTCTTTTGGTGCAACAACCCCTCTTACAAGTGGTATTAGAGCTTGGTCACAGGTTCAAATCCTCAAACCCTCTAGTAATGTTGAGGGGGAGATTGTTGGCAAAATATCCAGCACTCTCCTCAGGAATCATGACAAGGGCTTAACTGCCTCATGTGTACTATAAGTTGAGTGGTTGTATCGAGCACTAATAGATTGGTCTTTTGGTGCAATGACAACCCCACTCAAACAATCTCCCCCAAAATAATTTAGAGTTTTTTGGACATGGACAAGGGGGTCTAGGCTGTACAATGTATGATTCTTGACAAGACTTTGACACATGGAAAACCAATGCACATTGATATCCAACCATCTTGAACAAGCAAAAGAAAGTATTATGTGATATTCCTTGCAACTACCACAAGAAGAGGGTTCGAGTATACAATAGAAGTAGAAGTCGCTTAGGTAGGGATGAATACCCCTTATTGAGACCCTTGCAAATTCAAAGAAGAGATTGAGAAAACCATTAAGGAGCTTCTAGAAATGGAACTTTTCCGTTTAGTTCTAGTCCCTTCACATCATTTGTAGATCGAGTCAAGAAAAAAGATGGTGCCATGTGGACGTTTGTATAGTATAGGGTCTTAACAAGAAAGTAGTAAAGAACTGCTGCATTATTCCGAGAATTGATGAATTAATAGACAAACTCTATGAGCTAAATATTTCTTCAATTGATTTGTGATTTGGGTATCATCAAATAAGGACAAGGAAAGAAGATATAACTAATACTGCATTCCATTATCACTATGGACACTTTGAATTGTTTGAAATTGGCCTCCCCAATCACAAACTTAATAAAAAAAGCTACCTTTGTGTGGAATGAAGTGACTCAATAAGTGTTCGGAACTATTCAATGAAGTAATGAGCTCATGCCTTGCTCTACCTATCCCTAATTTTTCCTTAAACTTCAAATGGTAGTGTGATGTCTCTAGGGAAGGAGTTTGAGTGGTTCTTATGAAAAATATGTATTCCATCACAAATGAAAGCTGCAAGCTCACAAAAACTGAGAAACACTAGTCCATCTACGATAATGAAATTGTGGCCATCATGTATGCCTTGGCCAATTCAAGTAGTACTTGGTTTGTTGGAAATTCAATGTCAAAACAGATCATAATAGCTTAAGGCTCTTCATGAATAAAAAAAGTCTAAATAGCTGTTAGCATAGGTGGGTAAACAAAATACAAGCTTACAATTTTCATAATGAGTACGTAAAAGGGACAAATAATGTGGTAGCAAAGCCTTATCCAAATGACCCCATTTGCACCCTAACAAGCATCACCAAAGATTGGAAGAATGACATCATTGCAAAGTATGTCAAAGACCACAAGCCAATTGTATACTAGAGGGAAATTTGTCAAATGAAGAGCATAAAAGTAGTGAAAGAGCTTACCCTAGATAAGAATAGGATATTCCTTGTTCCCAACTTAAGGATGAAGAATACACTTATAAATGAGTACCATAAGAATCCCTTAGTAGGTGATCGAGGGTACTATAAAACATACAAGAAAATATGAGAGAAATATTCTTGGAAAGGCCTCAAGAGAGATGTCCTAAAGTATGTTCAGAATTCATGTTCTGTCAGAGAAACAAAAGTGAACAAAGCCACCGAATAGGTCTTTTACAACTCGTACACATACTAGATAAAAAGTGGGAAAGTATATCCATGGACTTCAGTACAAAGTCACTAAGGTCCAAGGGAAGGATTGCATCTATGTGGTAGTGGATTGACTCACCAAGTATACACATTTCATGGCAATATCGACTAAGCATTGAGCTCCACAAATAGCAAAAATATTCTTCAAATAAATCTTTAGATTGCATGATCTTCCGGGGAACATTTTTAGTGACCAGGATTGTCAATTTCTTAGCCTATTTTGGTAAGAGTTCTTTCGATTAGCAAGAACTAAACTTAGACCTAGCACAAGTAATCATCCACAAATGGATGAGCAAACTGAAATTGGTAACAAGTGGATAGTGTTAATGTTTTGCTCAGAAATAAAGATAAACAACAAAAAACAAAATGAAGAACAATAAGGCACAGAGACAACAATTTATCCTTAGAAAACCTTCCAACTTGAGGGGGAAAACCTAGACACACCAAAAATATGTTTTTGTATTGAATAAAAGAAGTGTGAGTACAATCCTTTCAATTGAATACCATGCTTATCACACACACACACACACACACACACACACATCTGTTGAATTGAGAGATTCTTGATATCATAACTGAAAGTCTCTTCATTTTCTAAATGCAAGTCTCTTCATACTTCAAAACACGTCTCTTCATATAATAAAATATCATATATTTAAGATGACACACCTAGCACACCTTGAATGCCAAATCGTGCTCACTTGGTTGGAAGAAAGATACGAATAAATATGACAGAAATATCATCATAAATCTCTTCGGTAGCAATATCATATGTAAAGATCTCTATCAGAGCTATAATCTTCATCATTCCCTCTTAGTAAGAGAGAGATGTTTAGTATGGCAGGCACACATAGCTACAACCAAAAGAGTCAATAACAATTTCTTATCACAGTTTTCTCACAAAAACATTGTTATCTCAGCATATCACTATTCACCATTGGTACTTCTAAAAATTGAACCATAAAAGAGTAAGATTAAATTCATGGATTCACACACATGAATTCCACCATGCCTACTTGCAAATGATGGATCTACCATACCTACCGGCAAAGGGTGGAACGAGGGCTTTCACTTCAAACTTCTCCTAGAGAAGAATGCATCTCCACCATGCCTACTCGCAGAGGGTGGATCCACCATAGCTACTTGTAGAGGGTGGAACAAGGGCTTTCACCTCAGACTTCTACCAAAGAAGAATGCATTTCCACCATTCCTACTTTTAGAGAGTGGAGCAAGGGATTTTACCTCAAACTTCTCCTTCGTAGGGAAAAACTCATTGACAACATGTATAAAAATGGCTGAGATTCTCTCTCAACATAGACTCCTTAGCAGGAGCAGCATTCTCACTGTCTTGATTATCACAATAAGAGAGCTGAGTCCAAGTTGACCAAAGAAGGAGCTTTAGTAGTCACACTGCCACACAAGCTTGTCAAGAATTGGTCATTCTCCCTCTATCACGCAAGCTCCCTCTGAACCTGATTTCTGCAGCTGAACAGTCTCCCTCTGAATATAATTTCTTCCTCTTCAAAAAACTAATCATAATAACAACCTATAGATGATCTTCCTCTTTATGGAAGATATGTATCACCAATTCAGTCCCATGACTGCAAGCAGCGCTCTCTTGTTCATTTCTACAGTCTTCATGACTTTGCATGTAATCTCTCATCATCCCATTGCTTCATGATCTGTCCTACAATCAAAAGAGATTAATATTAAAGAAGAGAAATATAGAGATCAATGCTAAAAGCATACACTATTCCCAGTGATCTATATAAAAAATCCATGATCAACATTCAAAGGTGTAATCATAGAATACTTATCTCTTTGTAGCCTAATCTTCCTTGAGAAGGATCTTAGTACACAGACAAATATTGACCAACACACAATAATCTCTTCTGACAATATATAAAGGATCTTGAAGCATTGCTCACACATAAAGCACAATAAACCTTATATGCTACAGTTTAGTGCTCCCCACTCAACTTTAATAACCATTATGAGACTCAGACATACAGATGAATACGATTGCACAGAGGTCAGCAACACACACCGAAGTGTCTCAGCATTATCTGCTAAACAAACCTGTTAGCCGACCATCACAGGTCAAACACAAGTATTACTACAGATGGAAACTGTGATAAATCACAATAGAAAGATATATTGATACCCAATAATCATATATAAAGTTCATACATACACAGAACTGAAAATTACAGCAGACTACTCATATACAGAGCATATAAAACTGACAAAAAAACTTCTATACTCAGAGGAAAAACTTCTGAAGTTTTCGTAATGCAATCGATACATAGAATTTTCAATATATTGAATAAGATTTGCTCAGAAGAACAAAAATGAGAGTTGTCAATATTGAATATTGAATGCAGACCAGCATTCATATGATCATAGCTCTTGCTAAACCTAATGGTTCCATAGCATAGAGATGCATGAGAAAAAAAGCGAGTCAGAAGAATTTCTTTCGATCTGAATTCCCATCTTCTCCATCATCGTGGTTTGAGACACACATACCCTTGACAAAACAACCGGTTACAAAATAATAAACAGAGAATGTCTCAATGATCACACTGATTGTATATGAATATGAAAAAAGATAAAATATGTGTCGCATGAGCAATATGATACTGAACAGAGCTGGATCAACGGTCATACAACTGATCGTAAACAAAATAAATACAACAGAGAAAACTGGAGTGTCTCTGTCCTCTTGGTGTAACAAAAACCATTAAAAAAATGATAAAAATTTCTTTCAACATAAACAGCAATCCTGATTAATGATATTAATGAATATAAATCTCTGAAGATCATGAGCCATAACATGTCTCTCTACTAGAATGAAGAGTCCCATTGGGGAGTTGGATTGACAACAGTTATGAAATAATATAATTGATGAAGTTAATGAATGGACCATCAACTTCCTGTTAAATCTGTAACTTCGATATAATATTGATCTGATTGCACAAGATCTTACAGATCTATTCTTGCATGGAAGGCCTATATATATCTGTTCCTTGTTTAGGCATGATCGACATCTCCCTTGGATTATGGCATTTGAGTTTTGAACTAAACTAATATTTGTTAGTTTGATGAAACAAAAGCTATTACTCCTTGATGCCGATTATGAGAAAACATTATAGGGCTGACCTAGATAGGGTCATGTCCCTTCTGTCCCTTCAAGGGACATGTGCTTTGGTTACCTTATTTATATGGGGTATGGTTGTAGTTAAAGGACACACAAATAACATACGGTCTGCTCCTTTAAGCAATTCTGCCCTATATGAATACTTGCAGAGATAAAACATTTCAGAATAATATTTATATTGACATCACTTCATACAAGTCTGAATCATAAAAGATCATCTTCAGCAAGCATCAAAGAAGGTATTATCTTAGTCTGATCATACAGAATTTGCAGAAACTTTACACTTCCAAACATTAAACAGCCAGCAAAGCATATGCAGCCAAGACAACATATTACAAAATGCCAAAATAGATGAAGAGACACGCATGGTGCCAAGAATAAAAGAAGCAGTGCCATGTCATTCAATGCCATGAATACAAAAATATTAACATGTCATTTCTATCAGCACACATCAGAAATGAGAGAAGAAAAGAAACCTGATGAAAATGAAGAGCCGAACACATAAGAAAATCCCAGCTGAATGGAAATGTAGACTCCAGCAAATGTATTAAATAATTTTATCACAGCTACTCAAAATTTAATGCATAAGATTGCCCACAAAATATCTATGCAATCTGCAATAGATACACGAACTAGTAAACAAGAGAAACTCCCTTATTTGTTGTTATCCAACCTTCTCTAATACCATGTTAATACTTTGCCTAGAAGTAAAGATAAACAACAAAAAACAAAATGAAGAACAATAAGACACATATAGACACAACAATTTATCTTGGGAAAACCCTCCAACTTGAGGAGAAGAACACAGGCACACCGAAAACATCTCTTTCATTAAATAAAGAAGTTCGAGTACAATGCTTTCAACTAAATACCATACTTATCACACAAAGCAATCATTTATATATTGAATTGAGAGAATCTTCATATCATAACTGAAAATCTCTTCATTTTTCAAATGCAAGTCTCTTCATATTTCCAAACACATGTCTCTTTGCATGTACAATACAGCCTTAGCTAGCAGCGGGAACACCAAATGGTGTCCGTGGAAAGAACAAAACAAGAAAGCAAAATGACAAAAAGCAAGGGAACAAAACAAGAAGCAAGAAGAGCCTAAATGCTTCCTGCAAGTGAGAAGTAGCCAAGAACTGAGGGATAAGGCTTGAGACAAAAGTGAGTACAAGTACCACCACGAGGTCTCCTAGATCAGGTGTGACATTAAGAAGCAAACAGACGGCCGATTGGCCTCTTTGTCCCTTGGGCAGGAGGCATGAGAGTGAAGGAGGAGGTGATGAGTTGGTGGGAATCCTGACTTGGACACTAAAGCTCAAGAAAGTGGGTCCGAAGCCATATGGCCTTTTGAATGTAGAGCGCAAGGCACCTCTGGTCGGTGTATTTGAAAAATGAGGGTAGACTCTCACACCCTCTAAGATGCTCAAGAAATTTGTAAAAAAAAACTAAGTTGCTGATTTGGGTTCCGGTTCGGGTACGGATACGGGGTTCGGGTATGTGGGTACGACAATTTTTCCTCCCTTGCGGGTTCAGGTTCGGGTACGGATACGGGTTTCGAGTATGTGGGTATGACAATTTTTCCTCCCTTGCGGGTTTAGGTTCATCCGTACATGTATGCATGTACGTATGTTAAAACATCGAAGTTACAAATATAAAAGAAGAGTGATACTCATAAATTCATAAGGGCCAATAAAGTTATAAATTAATTAATTGTATTATTGATATAGTTTCCGATTACATGCATTGGCAATTGACATCAACGTGAACATGATCAACAAACATAACTATTAGCAGGGATTTTTTTAGAAGCGATTAGTCGCCAATTGGTGAATATGTCCCGATTGGGCTATAGAAATTGGCGAAAAAAAACATCGTATACTAGTTGACCGGTTCACCCAAATTTTATAAAATACTCATATAGTGGTCGGAACGTTCGCCACTATTATTACGTAATTTCAGTTTGGTAGTCAGGTTCTTTGCCCATATTTCTCTTTAATGTTTACTCTTATTCGCCACGGAATTAATTGAGTGTCTCTTTCGACGATCATCATTCGCCAAATTCCCATTTTCCTATGTGAAATTTTTATTTGTCCTAGGACCCAATTCGCCATGCATCACACACAATGGGGTCCCAAATTCCCGCCCTATTCGCCCACTCGATTACTTGAAATTACGCGATCTTCGCCAAATATTAGTTCTTATCATATGTAACGGTCGGTCCATTCACCAAAATGAAAACGGTTTATTTGTAGTTGTCTATTTAAGATATATGAGTTTCATTATTGAAACATGCCGAAAGAAGGAGCCTTCTTCATAGTATTGTGATGAGTAGAGAACCAGAACGACTACGACTACGAGTCCATAGTATTTTATTGCAACCTTAATTTGATGGAGATGTCACAGTCAAATTTAAATAGGAAGAGGAGTAGGACTAATGAAGGTGGATATGTCCAAGAGAGGCCAACGAAATGCAAAAATATATCTTCATACTTTGGTAGGGTTAGACGCAACAGTGTTGGTCAAAGTAAGGAAGGTACATCATTAGAGGAGCCTGTACAATTTCAACCTACACAGGAGTCCATTCAACAAATTGGGGAGCCTAATAAATCTGGTGACGGAGTTGCAAAACCTGATATCTCTAATGAAGATGACCTTGAAAAAGAATATCCAGCAAATAACCAGTACCAGGACTAATCAATCGACTTCAGTGATGATGATGGTGCAATTAACAGTAACACTAAAGGGAGAGGAAAATCGAAAGAAAAAACTGATCGTCACTGGGAGATGGCTAGGAGATTTAAATTTGATTGGGCAGCAAAGTATCCATTCATTGAGCCCGTGGACAATCCAATTGTAGGTGAGCCACCAGTAGAATGCAGATGTGCAATTTGTAGTTGGAAGTATAAAAAGGAAAAGCGGTTGCAGCTTAAACTAGACACCATAGAGAAACATGTTAGTAAGATTTACGAAACCTCAACTGTAGATGGTAAGGAAATAAAAGTGGTAAGATATAAAACAAAGGAGCAATGTCAACATAAAAGGAATGTTGAAGAATATTATATGTTTTAGAAATTTCAGACGAAGCCTGGTGAAGTTCAAGGTTCTATTAATGCTATTTTTGCAAAAGCAAGTGAAGTAGAAGAACGTGGAAAAGCTGTTCAATTAAGTAATGTTTTCTATATTTTGAGCAGAGGGCGTCCAATGACAGACTATCCAGAAATGAGTGGTTTTTTACGCTTTCTGAAAGTTCCTAACTATCCTGTCAGTCATTGGTCGATAAACAGTGGATGGGAATGGGCAAGTTGTATTGTGCAGGTTGAAATAGAGGATATACAAAGAAAAATAAGAGTCAACCTTAATTGCATTGTCCTTAGACGAAGTTACGGCAATAGATAATACGTCGTGGGTATGCATGCATGTTTATACTGTACAGAATAATGTCTGCCAACCACATCTACTATCTGTTGCTAAATTGAAAGAGAATGCGACAACAGAAACTTTATTTCAGTTAGTAAAGAGAAATTTAATTGAATATGGAGCTATGGATGAATTGACAATAGCGAAGAAGTTGGTCTGTGTTGGAGCCGATGGAGCTTCAGTAATGCAAGGTCAAAGGAATGGTCTTTGCACAAAGATGTAGGTTTCTTGTTCACCACATGTTGTTGCCATTCACTGTATGGCCCATAGGATGAATCTTGCTTTTAGAGTTGTGAAGAAGTTTCCTTAAGTAAACAAGGTTGAAGATTTAGTAAGAGAGTTGTATGCATATTTTTGTCGAAGTCCCAAGTGTTTTAGGGAATTTCAGCACTTTGCTGATGGAATTACCAATGGAAACAAGCTTCTAAGAGATGTTGATACCAGATGGATCTCTTTGGATGGACCAGCGCATTGAGTATTTTCCGAATATCAATCTTTGATTGGACTGATGTACGAAAATTGGGACAATGCAGAAAATCAGAGATGTGGCGACCTGCTTCGGAGGTTAAGCAATATAGAGACACTTTTGACTTTGGCATCTCTTCTTCCCATGCTAGAAGAAATGAGGTTAATTATGAAAAAAACCCAACAAAGAGCCATGTATATTGCAGAATATGCTCAGTTGCGTAAAATGTCATGCCGAGCCCTCGATAGTCTCTATCGTACTGACCTAAATTTATCCGATGATAGATTTAATCACTGGCGGAAACTAATAGATTTGGACGATCTTGATAATTATTTAAAGATCGTTGAAAATGGAGATTTATGTGTTTGTGTAAGGGGATTTCAGATACCAATGTACTACAATGCCCCAAAGAAGCAAGCTACAAGAGTTACCAGGGAAGAGTTTACCAAGATCGTCGAGTCTATAGCATCTACTGCAAGGGACATAGCCTATAGAGTTTCCTTTGAAATAATATCACGATTCCCATATGATCAATTGCTTGAGGCCATGGCAATTGTGTTTCCTCAATATTGGTCCTTCAACAATAAGGAAGATTATCATAGAAGGCTGTTGATTTTGATAAAGGATTTTTGCAAATCTATAGAATTCAATGGAGTGACTATCAACGGAATATTAGATGAGGGTCTTCTTAGACAGCAATCAGGCACCTTTGCAAGGACCATGAAGCATCAATATCAATTAATGCATAACCCACATGAAAAGGGTTCGACAACAAAGCTTTGGACAGAACTAAAACAAGCGCATTGTTGCGTGAAGAAATTTCAGAGTACTTCAAGCTTGCTGATCTATGTCAAACCATGATATTGGGTTCAGTGGAGGATGAGAGAGTTTTCAGTGCTCTGGGCTTCCTAAAATCAAAGCTAAGAAACAAACTAGACAAGAATTTGGAATCATGCTTGAGGGTATACACATCTAGGTATAATGTCAATTTTTTTCCTTTTCAAAAAGCAACGGAAATTTGGAAGAAAAGATGCAAAAGAAGAGGGGTGGGACTGGGCAACACCATTAACCAATCTCATACAGCAACTCCAAGTGGGACAAGTACAGTTGGCAGTGGCACTGGCCATGGGATTGGGAGTCATAGAAGCGGAGGTTAGAGTGAACTTGAAGTTGAAGAAGACACAAAAAGAAAATGAAGAGAACAATGAAGCAACTGGACTACCAGAATTGGATGATGATGACGACATAGAAATGAATTGAAAAATTTAGGAAATTTCTGCTAAATTAGCAGTGGCAACCAATAGGTATTTTTTGAACTTATTAACTACTATATGATATCCTATCATTCAATGTTCATTTTAGAAAAGCAAGAAATTAGAATGTATTATGTTTCATCATTAAAATTTGAGAACAAAGAGTATTATTACTGTAGAGTGTAGTTTATATCATGTCATCAATGATCATTCATATTTGAATTTGAAATTCTTGAATGAATTTTTTTTTCTATTTTATTCATTTATTCAACATACATTGAATTGGAAAACATGAAAATTAGATAGAATCATAGATTCAATTCCACAATTAATAATTATTAATGGTTTTCATTTGCAATATTCAGCTAATATGGTACAATTCTTGTAAGCCAATGACCCTGAATTCCCATTTATAGAAACAAGGGAGCAACAAAAACTTCAGTTTGATTTGCCTAATGTGAAGTCTCAAAATCTAAATCAGTAACACATCTACAAGTCTACAACATCTCTACAACTTTAGTTGTACATTTCTGCATTTGATAGGCCGGTTTAGTAAATTAGCAATTTTAGCATAGGCAATAGCATCCGCAAGACTGCAACATTGATCCTGTTCAAAAAACAAAGTTCAAACTTGTTACTTTAAACTCAATTCTAGAGTCTAGACTATAGTATGTAGGATAATATGAAAGATATTCATATATAGTAAAGATATAGAGATTATTGAAATTGAAAGTACTTTCACATATAGACCATAAGTTTCTGTAGTATGCTCCATTCTTCTTTGGTTGGAAGGGCAAAATTTTTGATGTTATGGTAAATGACCTGCATTCTCGTCGGCATTCCATACTTGGAAGAGTGAGTTTCAAGCAATGTTCCTTCCAGTAGTGCATGCAAACTTGTGAATGTTTTGATGCACTTTGCAATGCCTTCATGAGTTCTATCCTAAGGAAGGTTGCCTAAATCAGAGGTTATTTGGTCCTCCAACTTTTGTTTGTAAACTTCTCTTCCAACGAAACCCATTGTTGAGAAATCAGGTCTAGGACTCAGTAAACCAAGAGATATCAATTTTGCTGTTTTATTGTTCATCTTGGCGAGCTTTGGCCCAAATAAAGCAAGAACTTCTTCTGCTTCTGTTAGTTTTTGACATTTATGAAATACAGAGGTCGCTTTTATTATTGAACTAATGCGGTCTTGAATTCCCTTGCTTGCCAAATGCCTGTCAGCAGTGCTGTTGATTTCTTCCATAATCCGCTTTGCAGTTTTCTGTCTCTGACCAAAACTTTTGTTCTCCTCAAGTTGCTCTTTTAGCTTCCCAAAAACATCTGTAAGAGCTTTGTAGAGTTTGAACCAATCACACAACCTATCAGCAGAAGTCTTTATTTGCCCCCAAAACTAATTTTTTATTTGTTTTATTGTATTATTTACATGGTCATTCAAGCCGTTTTCATATTTTTTAATAGCATCATTTGCCTTCTTTAGGTCTTCTTTCATTTCTGAGTACTGGTGTTCACTATGTTTTCTTATTTGCTCTGCTTTATTTTCCCACCCTTTTGCTTTCTCTTCCCACTCTTTTGTTTTGACCCTCTCATTTTCCAATTCTTTATTTAACTTATTGTTTACATTTGCAGCATTCTCCAAGTTTCTGTATAACTTTGTTGAAGAGTCTTTTTCATCTTGAAGTTTTTTTCCCATTTTTTCCAAATTTTCCCTTAGAGTTTTCAGTTCTGCGTCCATTTGTTCTCGCTGTTCAATTGCTTCTTTAGAGCCAGAGGATGAATTTTTTATCCTTTTCTCTAATTTTTTGCACCTGTTTACTGCTGCTTTCTCACTTGCCTTTACATTTGCCAAGTCTGCCTTTAACTTATCTATTGTGCCCTGAAGCTTTCCTTTCTCTCTCTCCAACTTCATCACTGAATTGTAGATCACTTGGTTGGTCATTTTGGACACATTTATCTTGTCCACATTTTTAATTTTGGATAAATCCATTTGGAGGGTGCTAACTTGAAATTCAGATGGATCTAACTAACTCTCTGGTGGATTATTATCTAGCTGGAGGCATAACAACCATGAATTCCATCATATCTTTATCTAGGTCATATGTGGGAAATAACCTGTTGGTTGCAGGTTCTGCATCATGAGCTGCAGTAATTGCTTCCATCTTCATTGTCTTACTATTTTGTCTATTCATGTTTTTCGATTTTTCATAGTTAGTTACAAATTCATTGTAATGAAAATCAAGATTTTGTGAGACAATTGAATGTTTGAATGGTGAAATAGCAGTAGCACTTGCTCTGATGTACGAGCTTTCACCAATACCATGAGGATAACCAACACCTAGACCCATTAGTGGGGTTTGTGGACTGTTCAAAGGGTTTTGTCCTGAAGGATGGGCAATTGTTGGACTCACAGTCACCATTGGCATTGTTGTACTAGTAGTACTACTAATACTTGTCATAACCTTTTGCTTCTTTACACTTTCTTGATCTTCGGGACCAAATTTTTTTGCATCTATATACAATGTCCTTTTTAGACCACTACTTGTAGTTGTACCCATGATATCTATAGCTGTGGGAGTGACAGTTGATTCGGATTGAATCTAAGTGCTTGGAAGTGGAACTGTAAATGAAGCAGGAACAAATTTAATTAATTGAGATGAGTCCAATGTGGATGGAATTGATTGAGTTGAATCCAATGTGGATGGAATTGACTGAGTTGATGATTGATCTCCATGCCCAAGGCCTGGTTTCTGACCATGTTTTGGTGCTACAGCTGGTGGTTGAGGTGGTAACCAAACCCCTTCTCCACTGGGACCCAGACCACCAGAACCTTGGTAGCCCATTTTTTCTACACTTTTTGCCCCTTTGCTATATAGAAGTTTGGTGGATGCATCAACTCCTCTCAGAATTTGTGTAATGGATGAGGGATTCAAAGAATCCTGGTCATTGTAACCATCATCAGTATCACTGTGATGTGCTTCAGGTGGATGCTCCTTATTCCACAATTCGTCAAACATTGTATCCTCTTCAACCTCATCACGATCTGCAGAGGTTTTTGGCTCACCGAGATTCTTCCTCATTTCCCAAAATTGAGAAATTTTGCTTTGACTCCATCCAACATCTATACATTCATTCATTAACTCTTTTGGAATAGGTTTTGTTGATGGTTTATCAGCTTTCTTGTAGAAATTGGACGATGTCATGCCCTGCACTTTTCCTTTCTGTTTGTGCAATGCCATTATTTGTGATGACAATTCCTGTATTGACATATTATTTTCAGCAGCATATTTCTCCATCTATTTTTTGACCTCCTCCCAGGAGTCCATGTTTTTAAATTTTTCAATCAAAGGCATACTTTCATGTTGATATTTTCTTGCAGAAGTCCCAATGCCCTTAAGCCTTGCTCCAATTATGTTCAGTGGATCATACTGCCAGTGACTGTGAACATCAAATCGAAAAATTGAAAAAAAAGCTTTTGCCACTTTGAATCCTCTTCTCTCAAATGCGAACCCTCCAAAGGAGAATGGCAAGGAGAGAAATATCATTTTCTTTTGCTGACCATGAAAGAGTACATCTGTGCTCTCCATTTGTCATACATATTCCAATGCAAATACCCTCTCTGTTACATGTATTGGAAGTTTGTAGGGTTCTACCTATGAAACATAAAACCTTAACACAGTGTACTCTTCCATTAAGTACCAGTCAGCCAATTGTAGTTCACTTCCGAGTTGAATGCAATTTCTACAAGTAACAAGCAATCTAGGCATTGGAGTGCCTGTAATTTTTGGTACATTGGTGCCAAAAAGAAGTCTACAAAATTGTTCTAGTTCCTTCTGTTATCAATCATCCTTATTTGAGTTGTCCACTCATATATTGGATTTTGGCCTTGAGTCTGACTGCAAAGCTTGTTTGCCTCAAATAATGCACGATGCTTTGCTAGGAGAAGATAGCACAAGTAGGTTGCGAATCTAAATGTCTTCTCTGAACCTTTTTGAATCATTAGTAATTGATCTTGCATGCAACGAACAATGTGCTCAATAAAACGATATCTTACTGGTTCTTTTTTAAAATGAATATGATAAAGCATTTCAAGAATGCTGGCATCCACTTGTTTGTTACTATCCAATCCCAAACAAAATGCTAGCAAGGAAATAGTGTCCTGGGCCCATGGCACAAAAAATTCAAAATCATAAGGAGGCATGTGATTTGGACTCAACCTACAACTGCTTGTTATTCCTTTGATATAAGAATCTCTCTGTTCTGCATCTAATTTTTCATAATCATCTGCCAGCTTTCCCAGGTCAATATGTACGTTTGACTGTTGTTGTTGAAATCCTAGGTTCAACAGACTAGCAAATTCACTCTCAGTTATGGACAAAATTTCCCCCTTAGTAATTTTATTCACAATTGCTTTTCTATTTTCATCATAATTTTCGGCGTAGAGCATAACAATTTCTGGGCAAGGGAATACTTGAGGTAACGCCATGTGTGTCGACCCAGCTACCCACGGTGCAATTTTATTTGCAGTTGCATTTACACTAGGGTTAAATGAACAAAATTTTGAAGCCTTATTTGGATCGTTCCACTTGTTTTCAAGTGCAAATCTTATCTCCATTATACCCTTATTTCCATGAATAACAGGATCATGTATATCATGGAATAAATCACTGAAACCTGGTGTTTTAAGCATATTTTAGAATTCTATTATTTTGCCCATGTTATTCTTGGTATTTGTTTTGCCCATCGTGGTAAATATTTAAACACAACTACAAGCCTACAGGGGTGATTCAAAATTAAGACCTTACAGACTAAATTTTTTTATATAATATAAATAGTAAAGTTGTAAATCAAGAGGCTTGAAAAATTTAAAATGCGGGACATAAATTTTCAAGATTTTAGTAGTTACACTTACCCGTTCACGTTCACGTTGCCTTTAGTTTCGATTTTTGCAGAGAGTTGAGAGACTGTAGTTTGTTGCTTTCTTCGGACCACAATCCTCAACCTAGAAATTAAGAATCCATAACTTTGTAAATTGTAACCCCTTTCTAATTTCTAAATCTGTAGACAACGTATAACTGCAAAATTAAAGAAACTTAACACGCCAAAATTGTACAATCTGTACTCTATAGTCTATAGTCGTCACACTTGTCACACAATACACTTTCAATTTAAATGTGAGTGTGATGCAGGAGCATCTTGCATTGGAAAATTATTGGAAAAAAAAAAAATTGAAAAAGAAAAAAAGGCAAAAAAAAATAAAAAATCTGGAGGAGAGAGAAAGTGACGAAAATAGGAAGAAAAATAATTAAAAAAATAAAAAAAAGGAGAAAAAGGAGAAAAGAAAGGAAAAGGAGAAATTTCTATTTTCAAGGTGCATAGGTAGCATAATAAAACAAAATAAAATAAAATAAATGGTTGTCATTCCATTTATCGAGGTGTGTGGGTAGAATTCTAGAAAGTTATGAATACTGTAGAAAGTTATGAATATTGTAGAAGGTTATGGAAGTTGTAGAAGGTTGTGGAGGAATTCTAGAAGGTTGTGGTTAAGTCATGTATTGGGTGGTAAGTGCCTATTTAAGCAAGGCATATGAGCATTTCTAAAGCAAGCTTGGAGAAGCTCAAGGAGTAGCTTGAGAGGTGGAAGCTCAAGGGGAAGCTTGAGGAGTAGAAGCTCAAGAAGGAGCTCAAGAAATAGAAGCTCAAGGAGTAGCTTGAGAAGTGGAAGCTCAAGGAGAAAAAAAAAATCTGGAGGAGAGAGAAAGTGACGAAAATAGGAAGAAAAATAATTAAAAAAATAAAAAAAGGAGAAAAAGGAGAAAAGAAAGGAAAAGGAGAAATTTCTATTTTCAAGGTGCATAGGTAGCATAATAAAACAAAACAAAATAAAATAAATGGTTGTCATTCCATTTATCGAGGTGTGTGGGTAGAATTCTAGAAAGTTATGAATACTGTAGAAAGTTATGAATATTGTAGAAGGTTATGGAAGTTGTAAAAGGTTGTGGAGGAATTCTAGAAGGTTGTGGATAAGTCATGTATTGGGTGGTAAGTGCCTATTTAAGCAAGGCATATGAGCATTTCTAAAGCAAGCTTGGAGAAGCTCAAGGAGTAGCTTGAGAGGTGGAAGTTCAAGCGGAAGCTTGAGGAGTAGAAGCTCGAGAAGTAGAAATTGTGGAAGGAGAAACTCAAGGAGAAGCTTGATATCATCTTGTGGGTGTTGTAAAGATCTTCAAGTATAATAAAATTTCTTGTGAAGCATTTTTTTTATTTCTCTTGGTCTCCACATTGTTGCTTTCTTGATTGTGAGTGGGTAAGGGTGGTGTGGCCCTCTATCAAGTGGTATCAGAGCAGGAGATCCTGAGTGTACAAGCAGATCGCCGAAGTGTGAGGCAGTTTGTACCAGGACCTTGGTTGGGTGAAGTTTATCAGAGCCGGTGGATTGCAAATCCGTTGTCCTAGACTTGTGATGTGGTTCCTAATTTTTCATGCGAGGTGGCAGGTTGCGATCTGACTTGCAAACAATTTGGTTGTCACAAGGAGCGTGGGAAGGATTTGTTGCAGAGGGTTTACGGAGATCTTGGGAGATGGCTCCAAGAGGATTAGACCCTAAGATGATTGCGAAAATCCATGATATAGTGGAGAGGAATTTTTCTAAGATGTTTGCTCGGTTGGATGCTAAAGCTAAGAAGGTCAAGGTGGAAGAGGATGGTTTTGTTGATCAGATTGTGGAGTCTGATGCAGAACCTGCAGAGCAACTAGAGGTTGTTGCTGAAGATATTCCTAATGTTATTGATGTTGGGATCGAGGTTGGTTTTCATGATCAATTGGTTGAATCTGACATGGAGATTATGGAGCACTTGGAGGTGGATGATCCAGTTGTTGGAGGTGAGTTATGTATTGCAGAGCATCTTGTTGTGAGCAATGAGGTTGTTGGTGTTGAGAGTTTGGCATGTATTGATGGAGATCTACATGTTGGTGCTGATATGGAGTTTGTTGTTGCTAATGCGGGGTTTGTTGCTGCTGGTGTGGATTCACTAGTTGTTGATGTGAATGGGAGTTTGCTAAGGAAGCATTATGTTCAGTTTGTTCCTGAGAATGAGCATGTTGATTGGATGGTTGAGATTCTAGTGTTTGATAGAGTAATGCAGATGTGGAGGATTTGCATGGTGGTTTTGTTGTCCCTATTGAGGTGGAAGCCTTTGGTGAAGATGAAGATGGTTGTAGATTTTCTTTTTGGCGTTCAAGTGTGGGACACACTTTTCTATCTACCGGGGGAGTCTGATGCAGGAGCATCTTGCATTGGAAAATTATTGGAAAAAAAAAAAAATTGAAAAAGAAAAAAAGGCAAAAAAAAAAAAAAAAAAAATCTGGAGGAGAGAGAAAGTGACGAAAATAGGAAGAAAAATAATTAAAAAAATAAAAAAAGGAGAAAAAGGAGAAAAGAAAGGAAAAGGAGAAATTTCTATTTTCAAGGTGCATAGGTAGCATAATAAAACAAAATAAAATAAAATAAATGGTTGTCATTCCATTTATCGAGGTGTGTGGGTAGAATTCTAAAAAGTTATGAATACTGTAGAAAGTTATGAATATTGTAGAAGGTTATGGAAGTTGTAGAAGGTTGTGGAGGAATTCTAGAAGGTTGTGGATAAGTCATGTATTGGGTGGTAAGTGCCTATTTAAGCAAGGCATATGAGCATTTCTAAAGCAAGCTTGGAGAAGCTGAAGGAGTAGCTTGAGAGGTGGAAGCTCAAGGGGAAGCTCGAGGAGTAGAAGCTTGAGAAGTAGAAGTTGTGGAAGGAGAAACTCAAGGAGAAGCTTGATATCATCTTGTGGGTGTTGTAAAGATCTTCAAGTATAATAAAATTTCTTGTGAAGCATTTTTTTTATTTCTCTTGGTCTCCATATTGTTGCTTTCTTGATTGTGAGTGGATAAGGGTGGTGTGGCCCTCTATCAGAGTGGAATCGTGGACCACTAGTTACTAAACAGGCGTTAAGTGTTAACTAACCCGTCATAATGTATTAATGTCATTCATAACGTCAATGTTAATTGCAAGTGCAATGTGATTATGTCAATGTGTTAACTGAGCAGTGACACGTGTCATGATTCCGGGACGCGTTTGAAATGATAGGGTTTCTTTTTCCTTTCAGCCCGAAACTCAACTTTGGTCGTTGATCTATAAACATCCAACGGCACTGCTGAATGGTGTGGTGGCCCCGTGGGTCGTGGGTCCCACTCCCATTAACTAAGCTAGTCAGGTATCAGGATGACTCACATCACGAGTCAGACGTGTCAGTGTGACGTCATCACCAAATTGAAACGACATTGTTATTTGTTGGTCGACCGAGGAGTTTAGTGACACGTATCATGATTTCGGGATGCGTTTGAAATGATAGGGTTTCTTTTTCCTTTTAGCCCGAAACTCAACTTTGGTCGTTGATCTATAAACATCCAACGACACCGGTGAATGGTGTGGTGGCCCCATGGGTCGTGGGTCCCACTCCCATTAACTAAGCTAGTCAGGTATCAGGATGACTCACATCATGAGTCAGACGTGTCAGTGTCACGTCATCACCAAATTGAAACGACATTGTTATTTGTTGGTCGACCGAGGAGTTTAGTGACACATGTCATGATTCCAGGACGCGTTTGAAATGACAGGGTTTCTTTTTCCTTTCAACCCGAAACTCAACTTCGGTTGTTGATCTATAAACATCCAATGGCAATGGTGATTTGTGAACGGTGTGGTGGCCTCGTGAGACTACGGAGTTGCATAATTGCATATACAGAGTAATTTAAGATAATATTACTATTTAATTTTAACTAAATATTTGGGAAAACAACTAGCTAGTACAATCAAAACTAATATTAATAGATTTTTAAGACATTATCTATACATTAATATTTTGAATTAATATTAATATTATTAATCATCTCAAGATTTAATATATAAGTGCTAATCATATAATTAACATGGGTCAATGAGTTTGCCTCAAATCCTCAAATCAAAATTACAATTTAATATATTTGTTAATTTATAAAAATTAAATTAAATTTTCTATATAGCTAAAATTAAATATATTTCATAAGACAGATATATATCTAAAATTTTTATTAAAATATTAATATTATATATTCACAAATTATATCTCTAACTAATATTATTTATCTTTAGCTATAATATTTCTACTTTCTTTTCACAATAGGTAGCGACTCGTGCTCCAACAGAGCTCTTGTAGTTATTATTATTATTTTTTGGGCAAAACTTTATTTAAAATCAAAAGAAGTGGAAAATGGATCTTCTACGCAAGCAACAAAATACATAAAACAATAATATTCTACCTAACAATTGTAATGAAGGCAGAAATGCAATTATTTACATAATTAATCTTGGTAGTTTAACTTTACTATTTGGACATTAGTTATTAGTGCCTGTTGTAGGAACTATAGGCAACGAACTTTTTAAACCAGTGTTTGAAATAAACAACTTTAACCAATCAAGTTTCACATAATTTTTTAATAATAAGTAATAACATATTTTGCTATTAGGTAAAGTTTGAGGCAGGAACTACGTTGCTCTGCAACCTTGTTTCTAGGGGAAATGTATTAGCGATTATCATTATAAATAATATTTTATATTCACATAGGCTTTTATAAACAATTCAATAGAAAATTCAAAAATACAAAATATTGCAATGTTGCATAAGTAAGCATAAGAAGTTAAAACAATGAAATACAATTTTATATGGAATTGAAACTCCAGAAATTTCATTGATATTTCTAGAAATTTACAAATTTACAAAGTCAAGGGAAAACCCTAGACTCTAGTACTACTGTACTATTCGTCGTAGAAACCACCAGAATCAACCATGGTTGCGAATTCTTTTAGCCAGTGGTTGCCATCTTCCACTTCATCCAGGAAAAACCATTTTCGAAGAAAATTCAACCCAATTCTTGCCCATTTCCTATGGTGCTTCAACTGCCCAGCAGTCAAGCCCAGTAAAAATGGTTGCAGGACCACATTCTGGCCAGGTTCCAGAAGCTTGTGGACTTCACCCGCCCAAGGGATCCCCACTCCTAAAACTGCATGAGCGACAATTTCAATGTCATGGCCCAAATATACTACTTTAAAAATCTTCCTCAGGAGCAGCACAATTTCGGCCCTTGCTTCTCCGAGGTCAAGTAGGGAGGCTAGAAATTGTGGCGTAATGTCATTGTTGACACGATACTGATTCTCATTCTCCAAAAACTCACGCCCCAGAACCGTTTTGACAGCAGCAATAACAAACTTAACACCAGAGCATGGAACAACCTCATTGCAAATTGACAAGAGGTTTTCCTTAGGAATGCGACCTAGAAAGGCCTTTTGCTCCTCTTCCAAAGTGCATCTCAGGCGAATAGGGTTGTCCATCTTTACTGCAAAGTTCAAACTCTAAGTTCTAATAGACTAACACCAAACAAACCAGACCTATCGACTACCAAAAATGAGATGAGCAATGATGAAAGAAGTAGCTCAATCGGCTATAAATAAGCTTGGTGGGCAGGGTGCCAGGGATTATTTATTTATTTTTGTCCGACTGCCAATTCAATTACATTAAATTAGCAAATATTCTCAAATCTTGAACATAATTGCAAGTACGTGCCAAAAAGGCCAATTGTAATTAAACACTAACACCGTCCATTGTCCTGTAATGCGTGTGAAGCCGTTTAACAGATGGAAAAGGCCAATTGTAATTAAGACTAATAATACTACTGCTAGTGGACTGTGGCATGTCCTGTAATGCGTGCGAAGCCGCTTAGCTGATGGAAAAAGGCCAATTGTAAATTGTAATTAACAGTGACAAGACATCAATATACTATCTCCTACAACTTAAGTGATACACGCTGGACAGAAACGTGTCACCATTCCGGACACTTGAACAAGGTCGAGGCTTCATTCCAGACGTTTGGCCCCGAAATAAACCTTCAACCGTTGATATATTATCATTGGACGGTAGTCTGAATCATGTAATTAATATTCTATATGTAATTAATGTTTATCATTTAAATAACTCGAGCTTTGTTCATTTTAAATTTTAAATTTTTATCTATAATCTACATGTAATTAATGTTTATCATTTCAATCATCCGAGCTTTGTTCATTTTGTATTGGTAATAATAATAAGATATCTTTCGGCTTATTATATATAGTTATAGATAAACTAAACTGCAATGGTATTGGTAACTGTCGATAAAAAACTGTCAGAAATCGGCTGTACAATTTGGAAAGTGGTGTGTGGCTAGTGGTAGCGTACTAGCGAGAGAATGTAGCTATCACTGACATGGCATTTAATTCTTTCCGGGTACATTGTACTCTGCAGACAACTTACCTTGATACGTGTCAACATTCAGGTGACTACCTCGACAATTCTTCTTCCTTCAAAAAATGTTGGCTGAAATTAAACCTCAGCCATTGATCTTGGATCATCAGACGGTCTGAGTTCTCAAATAATACATTTAACATAATTACAGTGGTAGTGGCAAAGATTATGCTTCCATAATGTACGGTCAAACAACCATGTCTTTAAACCATCACTTGCTACTTGCCAGTTGCCAGTTGCCAATAATTTATGTAAGTTGGTATGTTAGGTTAGGCTACTTATTTTCCATCTTTTGAAAATAGCCATACCAACTATAACTTTCTGAAAACCATTCGCAATAACAAATTAATTAATTCAATTATTTGGAAAATAATTTCGCCATTTTTTTATAAAAAAGGTATCGGTTATTAAAATATTCGCCAACCAATATCCATATTTCAAAACATAATTTGCCGTCAATATTAATAATTTTATTAAAAATAAAAATTATAATCGCCATTATTTTATAAAAATTGTCTAAACTATTAAAAAATTCGCCACCAAATATCCATCGATTGACGCATAATTCGCCAACACTATTAATTTTTTTTTCACCCAAATGACATGTGATTCACCACAATTTTATAAATTTTGGGAGGGGGGGGGTTCCTTAAAGTTATCCCTGACTATTAGCTGGCTTTTACAAATCTATCAACAGTCATGTCCTTAGATTGACAAATAAAAAAAATCAATCCCTGATCTTCAAATGAATCGAAGTAAATTTCTGCTCACTACTGTCATAAACTAAGGGCATTATATAGAACAATTTTGGCTTGAATAATATTACCAAGCTGTTGCAAGACAATATTTAAAGTTGATAGAAAAAATATGCTGATGAACAAATCAGAAATACATACATAAAGTGGCCAATTGCCCTGGGGTACTTCCTAGATGCCTAGGTTCACTGTAGGTCTTTCACAGAAGGACCCACAGAGAACCTACCTGTGAAGTACCCTGGAAGGACCAGTACCAAAACTGTACCAGTACCAGGACCCAGGCCTAAATAGAAGAATCCAGTAACTGAGAAAAAAAAAATCTAAAACCTTCCAGGTTTTTTCTCTTTCGAAATATTGCTCTAAAGAAATACTAAGCTGCCAAATTTGTTCTAAACAAAATTGTCATTTCAAAATATTAGAAATGATTATTCAGTTTGTTTTCTATAAGCTTAGTCTTCTATCAAAAGGAAGACTGAAATTGATTAGAATCCCTGGTAGTAATTTGGTGTTTTTCTTAGGTGACAATGAAAGTGGCTTTGCTACACCAGTTCAATTGTACGGCATAAGCTGTTGTGGCCCTTATTCTGTGAACGAAACGTTTTTGAAAAAAGTGAAATAAAGAAGTAAAGCTTCAAAAAAATTGCTTCAGAACCTCAAGGTTAGAATCTTGCCTCAAGAACTTAAAGATTAGTGCTGAGGCCAACCAACTGGCAATGATTTTCTGTGCTCACAAAAGTATACCGCAAGTCCAATTTCTTCAGGGCAGAAGCTCTTGGAAGTATAGCAGGCAACTCAGCCTCGGGCATAAAGGTCAATCACAGCTATGTGGTCAACTTTGGAGGAAAGACGATTGATTGAAGCACATCATGTTCTTGACCATTGCCAAATCAACCACCATGAATTGAGAAACCCATTACTGTGACAAGTTATTGGCATCCTCAAAATGTTCTCTGATTTATCATCAAACAAATTTTGTTCTGCTCTGCTATGCGCTGTTTTGGACCAACTGGTTGAACTTTGGAGAGCTGAATGATCTCTATTAGTAAAATGGAAGTAAAATTGTCTACAGGAACTATGCTGCATAAATCGAAGGTAAAAGCAAAGCCAAAATTCCACTAGTAATCTAATCAAGCACAGATGTCATAGTGTCATGTGTTCTTCAAATTGCTTTTATTGTAGGAATGCTAATGAAGACTGTCCTGACAATGAATACCATTAGACTTTTCAGGTAGATTGCTACAAAGTACTGCATCTACAAGAAATGTGTGTACTGACAATGAATAAAGTCATAAACATTAATGTCCATGAAAATATTGATATATACAAATGGTGTACCTAGAGAGAGACAAAGGGTGAGATTCAGAAGATGTACATTTCAGAATTAAATTTTCATTACCTATATACTTCTCTTGTACTGGTGGTATGATCATGCTTCATTCTTTTGATTGGCTAATGATAATATGCATGTACGTATGTAATGGCCATTACTGCATCCCCTTTGTACACTTCCAGAGGGCAGATTACTAAGAACACAACACTATCGGCTAAACCGTTGCACCTCATTTGATGCAAGCGCTAGTTTTATTTTAATTGTTGATTTTGTCTTGTCTTCATAGGTTGCTAGTTCATCTACATCCGAAAGAAATTGGAGCACGTACTCTTTCATTCACTCAGTAAAGTGCAATTGGTTGCAATCAAAAAGTGAAGAGAACTTATATGTGCATTCCTAATTGTGTCTCCTCTCGCACAAGCATAAAGAATACAAAGACGGGATTTTGATGCAGAAGATTTGGACTTGGATGCTTCCACTTCTCAGCTTTTAGTTGCTGATTTGGAAAAATTTGGCACCGACAATGTTATTGATGCAGCTGATCCCATTGGCCTTAGCACTATTTGTGAATCAACTAATGCCAATGAAGAAGAAGATGATCTTGATGATGATGAAGAAGAAGAATAAATTATTAATCCATTAGTTGAAACTTGAAACAATGATTCTTGAACTTGATGTTACGTTTTATCATATGACATTTTAATACTTTGATGTTGAACTTGAAGCATATGATGCTACTATGGTATGATCATGATGCTATAATTACAAGTTTATGTTTTTTTTATTGTTTATATGATATTACATGACATTCTAATCTTAATTCATGCTTACAGGCTGCATAAATATTGATATACATAAATTTTACATTTTTTTACTTACAAACCCAAACCCTATTTCAAAAATTTGCTGGACTGGCGAATGAGTACTTCGAAAGAAAACTTGAACCTGAACCCAAACGAATCAGCAATCTACATATAATTTTTTATTACATATACACATGCACATACTTGAACACATGTACCCAAACCCCAAATTTTTTTTGCCCTTATTTACTGACCAGATACTTGCACCTGTATCCGTACCAGTGACTTAAAGTTCTTGTAGTCTTGTTGCTTATCATCATCAATAGCTAACTACACAAAGAGCAAACAACCCTTGACTAAAAAAAATTATTTGCAATAAATTTTCTGCATTGCTACTGAATCAGCCGTAACTTTTATGAAATCAGTCAACCAGACTTTCAGGACAGGCCAAATTTATTTAGTTTAGTCTGGAACTAATAATTCATTATTTTAACTAAGAAACATTTTCTTATAAAAATACAAATTTAATAAAATGAAAACTAAATGCAAAATCCTTGAAAATTACCTTAGATATTAATATCTATACTAAAAGATAAATTACTATGATTTGTGCTTCACTGGTTTAATTTCAGTATTATTATATTTTTTATCCAGTGTAAAGTTTTATATAATTTGTGGACTGTACCAAATCATTTTAGATATCCTGCATTTCTGAACTTTTTTCTGTTCCTGTTCAGCCTGGTTTTTGCGCTTGTCAAGTATGTCTTTAATATTTTTTTAGTGTGTGTAGTGTTCTGTCTCTCTTTATATCTGAGGCTTTTGTTTGGAAAGTGAAGTTGTGGGAAAGGCATAGGTGATGCTTATACAAAGTCTTGCTTCATGCAGATTTGGACGCTATAGTAGGAGGAAAATGACAGTAAGATGTGTTGTTGGACACTCAATGGGATCAAAAGAAACATTCTGCAGAAAACTGCAGGCAAGCTTTGGTGCAGTTATCTTACTGAATGCTGTTACTAATCAGGTATTTCTGCGACCAATATACTTGCATCTAATATAATTAGATTCTAGTGAATTTGAAAAGCTGTTTGACCCTGAGGCATGATACTGTTACTAAGTAGAAAGCTTTAGGAAGGCTTTTGAGAAGACTAGAGGTAGGAAGGTTATGGTGGAGGCTCAGTGTTATCACATTTCAACTTAGAACATTCAGGAAATGAGATTCATGTTGTCTGAAAGGAGAAACAAAACTTTTCTTGCAGGGCACTGATGGTAGAAGAGATCACAAGAAGCTGTAGCACATGTAAAAGGGGTATTCAAAGAAAACTATTTAAAGGGCTAACTGTTCTTTTAAACTTTATTTTTTTGTTTCATGTCCAGGTCATTGCTGCAGAGTACTCACAGAACAACATTTGTCAACTTGCATCTATCCCAGAAAATAGCACAGCTCTAACAATTGACAACTCAAGCAAGGATGAAAATCAGAATCTAATGATGACTGGCATGACTGCTAATAATTTTAACCCAATTAGGTATTCGGGAAGATGGTTTGAGGTTGCCTCTCTCAAGCGTGGATTTGCAGGCCAGGGACAAGAAGATTGCCACTGTACACAAGTAATATTTCAATTTACTATTCATTCTGAAAAGTAAATAAACTCTCTACTATGAATATAAGATGCACCAATCATTTAGAAGATTGATTAAAATTGTTCCAAGTGAATTGGAGGAAACATTAAATTTCATACTTGTAAATGCACAGGGTGTGTATTCATTCGATGCCAAAAATCGGGCTATTCAAGTTGATACATTTTGTGTTCATGGCAGTCCAGATGGATACATTACCGGTATAAGAGGAAAGGTCCAATGCCTAAATGAGGCAGAAATTGGGAAGGCAGAGACTGATCTGGAGAGACAAGAAATGATCAGAGAGAAATGTTTTCTTCGCTTTCCTACAATTCCTTTTATACCTAAGCTTCCATATGATGTGATTGCAACAGACTACGATAATTTTGCTATTATATCAGGAGCAAAAGACAGGAGTTTTGTTCAGGTATGATATCCTTCTGATTATGATAATTTCAAATAATGTGATTTGTACCTGAGCATCTTTGCCTAACATCATTGCCCCTTGTATTTTAATTGCAGTAGATTTTCATTATAAATAAATAAAATTACAAAGTTCCTGCAAGTATTAGATTTTTGTGAAAACTAAAACAATTGTAGCATATGGTGATATTGCCATCAGGATTCAACTGTGTGGTTTTTGAGTCAAACTTATTGATCCCTTGTTTCATGAGTATTGGTTCACAAGAACACTCTCTTATGAGAATGAATGGAACATTTAGCACTCATTGCATCTACATGATGCTCACAGAGGTGAAGCATCAGGACTTCATGGGAGGTCACCCATACCAATCCTTTTAATTTGTTGCTTAGGCCTTGCACAAATGACATTGTCTCTTTTGATGCATATCAAGAACCATCACTGATTTTTTTTGGGATTCATTGATATATGATTCCAGCTGTTCTAATTGTTTCAATTGAGCTAATTCCCTGTAATAGGCCTCTATGTCCTTTTTGTCAAAATGTGTAATCAGCCTATTGACAAATTCTTCATAAGATTGAACCATGGCATGATCATGAGAAACAAGTTTGTGATGCCACCAATCATATGCTACTCCTTCCAGGTGCATGGTAGCAAACTGAATCGCCTTTCCCTTCCATGGGTTTGAGTGCCAAAAGGTGTCCAGTTTATGAACACATGATCTAGCTGATAATTCTCCCGTCCAATTGAATGTTGAAATTGTAATTTTGCATAAGGCATCCTTGTTCTCCACCAGCTGGAAGCCCTATCTAGCTTGCCCTCTAGGCCTCTTATCTTACCCTCTAGAGGATTCACAACTTTGTCTTTACGTTGGTTCATGAACTGATTTAAATTTATCAGCTTCCCTACATCAGATGGAAGCTGCAAATATTCATTTTGGGCCACCATGATATCATTTGTGATGTGCGTCTCTTCTACCTCAAACTCTGGAATTGGTTCTCTCTCAACGGGACGAGATATAGTGGGACACAATGGTCTATACGACCTTGTATTTGTTATTCTCACAACATTAGAAGTTGTTCTATCTAGGTTCTCATGCCCTCGTTCACTTCTGCTGTGGTGACTACTGGACCTTCTTGACCTAGATCACCCAACTCTCAGTTGTCCAATTGTCGTGATCATCCTATTCTTGAAATCATTGCATCCTTTCTAAGGAATTAAGACGAGTAAGAATATAATTTATTGCAGGTTATTCGGAAAAATACAATATGGCTTACAAATTTTATTCAACTGATTCTTATAGACGCCTCCTCATCCATTCTAAGCTTAATTTGAAATAAGAATTACAACGTACTGCAAGAAGATGTTTTGAAAAAAGACAGATACTTGAAAAAGAAGACCCCGTTTGTTTATCTCCTTATTAAGAGTATGCTAAGAAATCTGGTGATATTACACAGACCAGTAGGCTACCATTTGATGACTATTTGCTGGATATTCTTCATCTACAGCTGAAACCTCTCTAACCCTGCAATCACTGCATCCAAGTGTTCTACCACATATCTGTCCCACACATTCTTTCCAAACACTAAGTTTTTGAATCATGTGACTGTCTCAGCATCCCTGGCTTGTATTCCTTCGTGGCTGAAGCTTGGCTGGATGTCCAAGTTCACCAATTGCCAAGGGTTTTCTCCTGGTAATACTGTAACCTTATTGTAGATAAGAAAACATAAAAACATAGATAATAGAACACCAAATAATCCTCAGCGGTTCCTTAGGAAGACTTCACAATCCAAAAAAGATCAAACAACTGTAAAAGCCTAGATTCTAGGCGATTTTCCCAGAAGATGAGCTCGCCATTTTAGTTGGAAAATTATGTCTTCTTAAACTCATTAATTTGCCCATCAATAAGGGAAAACCCAAAGGGCCCATTCAACATGACTGAAAAATAGGAGTCACTTACATGACTTAGGTGAAACTGGCCTCACACTCTCATCTCCTTTTATTTCATAAAATTCTCTAAGTCTAGGAGATGCACAACCTAAACACACTTAGCGAAGAGGTTATTACAGTTTGACTCTTCAATTGAGGGGAGACATTACATTTTACACCTGACTATTGCATTTGCTTGAATGTTTTCAAAGCCTTTTGTGCATATCCTGCGCATTACATTTGATGAGACTTTTTTTCTTTGAGACATTTTATTGAAGAGCCTTAAAAGCTCATCAAATACACCATTTTGTTCAACAATGCTTATCACTTGTTCTCCAACAGCTGTTATAATAAGCACAAGATTGATAGAGACCAGACAAATAAATGGCCTTCAATTAGTGGTTATCATTTGTAGGAACTGAACAAGTCTCAATTGAACTCTAATATAATAAAAGTATGTGCAAGTTTCTATGATGTGTATGATGATTTCCTTATCAATGCTATCATATGAATATTCAAAATTTTCTATATTTTTTAAATGCTTCCTATTTTTTAATCAGCCATCCCTTGTCTTCTAAAAAAAGGCCTCCTTCCCGTCTCCATCTCTGAAATACATGTCACTATCCCCTGCCATCCTCGTCTTGGAAACTTGGGATAACAAAGCTTAATATCACTTTACCTTTAAAATCTTTTGAAATTGAATACACACCAAAATCCTCCAACTGTACTCTTGATAATAGGAAGTGTTTATCCAACAGTCCCTACTAATTAAAAATAATGAAAAGGAAAAGAGTATTTTATCATTGGAAATCAGGATAAAATAGATTAAACTCAAAAGACAAGATTGTAAAAGTTTACTCTATACTATGAGTGTCCTTCATTGGATTGGCGTTTTAAATGTAAACAGGCATTTTGCCCTTTTATATGCATATGCATCTGCATTTATAATTTATTTTGGTTTACCATTTAATATATCTTGTTTATGCAGTGATAGAGGCCTTCCAATGCTTTGTCAACAATAAGGACAACAAAAAAACATCTAATTGAATTTATCTGCTACATGTAAGGTCTAGGAAGCTGGCACTACCAACTGTTAATGGTCTTATATACGAATGAGTAATTGTACTCCCTGAGCTAATTTTGATCTCTATTATCTCCTTGGCCTTGTCTATGGTCTGACAAATGTATCCCTTAAATGTTTAATTCATAAATTCAATATTCTTAAACAATAGCTTTAATAATTATATCACCTATTAATTTATAGTGTGAACTTACCTAAGCAAATACAAAGCTGTGGTAAGCAAGAACTCAGTATGGATACATGCAAACTAAAGCCAGCAATGATACATACCCACATGAGATAGAATTTTAGTTTGACTGCTATCTTATCAATTTATTAAGGACTTGCATGCTTTTAAATCTTCATTTTTAATAATAATCTTGTTTTGCGTAATTTCCAGAAAATATGATTTCAAAAACGATTTTTGTTTTGTAGGAAACCTATTTTAAAGCAATATTCCTCCCATCCATCAAAATATCTATTCTAGAAACATTTTTTATTATTACAGAAAAATAAAAAAATGTAAACTCCTATATAGATGTTCCTACATTTTTCTTCCTTGGTTGGAAGAAAATTGAATCATCTTTTTTCTCTAATCATCTTGAATTTATGCATTCTTATGCATTTTTTCCCTCTAGTGTTGTTTTGGACAATTACTTATTCCTTAGTGCTTTATCTTTTTCCTTTGTAAGCTCACAAACATTCTCATTATGATAAGCATATATGATCTTAAAGTTTCTCCAAAGTTCTGCAAAGACCCAATTTCTCATGTCTCAATTTTGTGTACTCTTCTTTGGGAAACCTTTTTCTTAAGAATGCTTTGACAAGATCCCCAGCTTCAAACTCCTGATCTGTCCTTGTATCATGTGTATATTCTTTTTGTTTTGCATTGTTTTGTGCAATTTTCTTCCTGATACGTGCATGTAACCATTCCATCTACTTCACAGAAATTGCACTGAATATTTACGTCTTTACAAATTTACCAACTCTGAAATACATTTTGGATTCAACTCATAGACAATTTAGAATGGTGTGACCTGTCTTCCTGTATACATGACTATGGCAATGGTGTAGCAACCAAATAGGAGTCAAATGAACAACTGATGAACAGGCACGCAGAGAACAGAAATGGAAGTCAAACAAGGACAATGGAGGTTGCATGAAAGCAATTATATGTAGAAATTGTTGGAAAACAAATTTCCCACCTTTATTTAAACCTAACACAGAAAAAGCTACTCAACCCTTCGAGAAATAGATGCAGAACTTTTCATCAATTCTCTATCTCCCAAGCTCTAGTGAAGATCAACAAGTCGCGTAAGAGGGAACATACATGTCTAATTCTTTAGACATCAACCCCTACAAATGACCAAGAACCTGCTAAAGATAATGTCAACATCAGAATATCTCATCTATTCAGATAGTTCCGAGAATCATGGGGATTCACGCGATCCATCAATTCCATTCAAGCCAAATGATTTTTTGTGAATCGTTGAATCGAATCAGTGATAAAGGGTTTATGATATAAGTTAGTCACTAAATTTCATGGGTTTATTAAATTTTCTGATTCATGGCCGATTCAATTCCGATTCATGGTCGATTCATGATTCGATTTGGCCTTGCTGATTCCGATCCGATTCCGATTCCTGTTACTTTGAATTTCAGAGTAAGGACTAATGCAAGCCATCCTGCAATTAATATGCACCCAAGAGGAAATCTCATCGCAAAGAAAAGATATGCAGCTTGCAAATAGAATGTTCGTGCTATTCTTCACTAAACTAAAAACCAGCACATCTCTAGCATTCTAGACTTGGCAAACCCTTAGGAAAATCTGATCACTGTTGTCTGACAGAAGTGGTCTTGACATGGACATTGTGTTCCAACATTTTGACATCTGTTGACACATGTGGTTTAATTTTGTACAGTGCAATACTTTGTGCTTAGAGTTATGTGGATTGTACAGGAACATGGCAAGTTTTGCAATCTACTCTTTGCAATGGAAAACTGTGGACAAGTTGAGATGCACTCAAACAAATTTGTGCCAAGACAAAGGTATCTGCACAAGATATGAAGTAAAACTGCTTTAGACACAAAAAAAAACAAAACAAAGTAGATGTGCAAGTAAGGTCTTGTATGTAAGCAACTTCTACACACAACAACACGCACATGCAAGTTAGGATTGTGTGCAAAAAATTACTGAAGAAAAGATGAATTTACCAAAGAAAAGATGAATAACATTGATCAAATTCCAAGGATGCTATTGCATCTGACGCCCTACTTGAAACACTGATCACCCACTCACAATTAGGATTGCATGGATAATTGCTTTGGGCTACATAAGTTGACTTAAGCTTGTGAAATCCAAGAGTCTTCCTTTGGCCCTTACTCTTAAGGAATAGGATACTCTGTGTATGCTCTTTGAGGTTTTATTTATGATACCATGGATGCTTTCCTTACATTTCCCCTTCTCTTTAAGCTCAATTGTGTCTTCTGGTGGTGAGTCATTCATGTTTACATATGCTTATAGCCCTTGACCTTTGTAGGATTTTCTTAGGGTCATAGTTTGAACCCCCAAGTTTATCCAAGCCAATAATATAGTTGATTTTTCACTTACTGATGAAGTGAGCATTGTCATGCAGCAACTGTTCTTGAAGCTGGATTGGTTAGGCTAACAGAGTAGCCGGAACTCCTCTGTCCCTTCTCAGGTGCGTGTATCCCTATATCCATTTTGGATATTTATCGGATACACATTAAATACTGTACCCATATGTGCCCAAAAAAACTTGATTTTCCAATTGTGCTGAACACTGTGATTTGATTTTTAAAAATTTGAACTAAATCTTCTGAAGCTTAATTTGAGAATACTCCATTGATGCAATTTAGAAGGGGAAAATTGGTATAAAGGGAACCTTCACCAAATGAGAATGACAAGTGAAATGGTTTGCTATTTTGGCAACCCATTTTTCTGGGTTATTTTCCAGTGCTATCTACTATTTTTGTATATTGTAAAGTATTAAATTAACTTAGCATTTTTATGTCTATGTTTGAAACTTTTTTGATATGAAATGTCCAAAATAATCTTCAAAATACCAGATACTGAACTGTATGCTTGCTTTCCCAGATACAGATATCCATGTGTGAGATTCAACAGCCCTCATAATGGTCACAAGCAATAAATCCAAAAAATGAAAAAAATGAAAAGGAAAACATTGAAACCTAATTTGGTTTAGGATTTAGTTAAATCGGTTGTGTACATTTATAATCGTTATCCAAGTCAAGTAAATATTATATTTGCATCACATGATCTATAAGATTAGCAATATTAGTATATGATAGTTTTTTGTATTCCATTCTATATGCATACCAGCATATACATTTCCATGCAACATAAATGGTCCTTGACATTGTCAAAACAATTTGTGGAAAAAGCCACATTACTTATGCTGCAGAGTTATTACATAAGAACATAAGGGGATAGACTAATATGCTGAACTTAAATCTATTTAACCTTTGTAGACTATGTTTTGGCAATGGTACAGTGCCCCTATTCCTCCAATATTTGTTTCTATATTTTCATTTGTCATTTTTAAAATATATGACTCATCTCCAAGACAATTTGAAGAGAATATCAACTTAACCTTTTAATCATGTTTTCAGATTTACTCACGGACACCTAACCCAGGATCTGATTTCATTGAGAACTATAAGACCTATTTGTCAAGTTTTGGGTACAATCCAAGTGACATACAAGATACTCCACAGGATTGTGACGTGATGCCAACCAGTCAATTAGTGGCGATGATGTCTCAACCAGGAATGGAACAAGCTTTGACAAATCAATTTCCCGAATTGGGTTTGAAGCGTTCCGTACAGCTGGATCCTTTTACTAGTGTACTTGAGACATTCAAAAAGCTTATTGAGCTCTACTTTAAGTAAACTCCTACTTCATGTCTCTTATCCATATTTGTTGATTCTATCATTCTTGAATATCAGAACAAAGAATTATGTACATTGTACAGTGCCAAATTGATGGTAAGTTCAGCAGAAAGTCTACGTGATTGAAGCATATATAATATGGTGGGGTTAGTACATGGTAGACATAATATTCCTCAGAGGCATTCAAATATGAACTCCAACTCTAGAAAGATAGTTAAGAGATTGTGTTGGAATTGCACAAATGTTTTTATTGTTAATTTGCAGGACAATGTCATGATAGATTGGCAAAGCAATTTTTCAACAAGAAAATAATTGCTATGATGTCTTCGAATAGCCTTTGAATTTGCTATGCTGGATAATAGAAACCCTCCACCATAAGAATTGGAATTATGAATTTGTCTTCTTTTAGGTGCAATGCTTCATAATAAACACGTGGATTGTTGCATAATGCCTTGCTATCATCAAAATCACTATTATGAGTAAAATAAAACATGTTTTCAATCATATTATTTTCACTTCTTATTCTATATCATTTTGGGAAATATATATTGAGAATCCTAGCTAAAGAAACTAAGCAGGTCATATTTTTTGTATACCAAACTATCTCAACATTCAGTTAACAAAGAGTACATTATATCTTTGTTGTTTTTGTATGAGCAAAATACAGACACAATTTATCTTAACTTTGTCACAACATTATGCTTTTTATGTACTGTTTTCAAGGCATTGCTTTTGTCTTCTATAATGTTAAGATAAACAAAGGGGAAATCACAGTTCAAATCAATGATAGTGCAACGGACAATATGCAGTTGTATTTACAAGAGCCTTAGACTTTAAAGATTAACAAACAAAGGGGAAATCACAGTTCAAATCAATGATAGTGCAACGGACAAATATGCAATTGTATTTACAAGAGCCTCTGACTTCAAAGATTAACAAAGACATTCTAGATATTCTCCTTGAAAGGTGAAAACAGGGTTAGAATTTGCTACTTCATTCTTAGGTTCATCTATACTGTTTCAATCGTTAATATACATTCTAGATATTCTCCTTGAAAGGTGAAAACAGGGTTAGAATTTGCTACTTCATTTTTAGGTTCATCTATACTGTCTCAATCGTTAATAATGACACCTTAAGATTACACTGGTTTGTGGGTTCTATAAAACATGTACATTTAGATACAAGGCCATTTAAACGGTTGCTAAGCTTTGTATTAATTTATTAAGCTTGTCTTTTTCTAATTTATAACTGCAAATATTTGTGTAATTGAACCTAATATCATTATTGGGAGATGAGCTAATAGATGATTTCTCTTTTATACATTTATATCATATCCTACGAATCTTTGTACTGACATAATTAATGGCAGCAAAATTGTTTTGATTTTCTAAATTTAATCAAACTAGAATTTAGTATCTTGACGATGAAAGATAATTTTTTAGAGATTTGGTGGGAGCTCACGTAAAGCAGATCCACAATTGAGAAGACCTTTCCAGTTCTAAAGATTGTGTAATTATATTTCAGAAAATCTTGTCACAGTATTGTTAGTAAAATAACTACCCCTAGGAAATTATATGCATCCCCTGATAGAAAAATTCACAATTGAGAAGCTTTTTCCAAATCTAAAATTTATCTAATCATTTTCTTTCAGAGCTTTTCACAATATTGTTGACATAAATATCCCTAAACCACACACTTCAAAGTTGTTTTCTGTGGTTCAAAATCATGGGTATCTGAACTGTGTGAAGGTATGCTTGCATTTATTGACCAACATCCATGTGAATTCATACAACCTTCTTAACAATGAAATGTTTGAAGGTATGATTGCATGTTGTATTAACCTACATCCATGCAAACTCATGCGGCTATCTTTCTAATGGAACATATCTTCATGTTTACTTACAAGGAATGACGTATCTTATAATAATATCATGCTTTTGAAACTAATAACAAGGCTTGAGGCAAACTAAACTGAAGAAAACATTTGATAAAACGCTGTTACTTAGAAAATCAGTATGTAATGAGGCCTTGGAGCTTTCTATGTTGATAAGAGATAAACTAATTTGCAAGTGACAGGTACTATAGATTAACCTGATCATGACAACTACTAGAAATCAGTACGTAGTGCCTTACTAACTTATAATGTCCCAGATCACTTGAGTTCACATGGAGATTTCTAAGTGAACCTTTTGACCGATAAATGCAGGGAGACTCATGCCCCTTGTCAGCGTGTCATTTTTGCAGCATATTAGGTTTCTCTATTAAGCTTTTGCCACTATATGCCTGACTTGGAAGTGTCTATGACATCTAAATGAAATATTTTGATAATCTAGAATTTGCTTCTAAATTATGTCCCCTACTATCAACGATATATCCTATATCCAACTTCACTAGAATCCTAGGTTGGAAGCAAGATTCTACTGAAGTAACAAATAGAGAAATTGAATCTATATTGAGTTTATCTAGAATAACTCAGTTAGTATTAATTTTAGAATGTATCGTTTCAAGAAGAGTATTGACTTATCTCCCAATGTACAATCTATCTTCCACCAATCAACACAAGCTTTAGGAACAATAACCAAAAATCTCCGTATTTGTTGGAAGCAAGATTCTACTAGTGAAGAAACAAATAGAGAAATTGAATCTATATTGAGTTTATCTAGAATTAACTCTGTTGTTAGAATTAATTTTAGAATGTATCGTTTCAAGAGGAGTATTGATTTATCTCACAATGTACAATCTATCTTCCGCCAATCAACACAATATGACAAAAGAACCCTAGGCATTGAGATAAATTTAAGTTTTTCCTTTTAGCTTTGCTAACCAATTTTTAATTATCTATGCATGAAGATTAATGAAATATATCCACAAGGCATTAAATCTATATATTAATCTATGACTTGAAATTCTGTATCTATCATATAAACCTTATTAACCTAAGGACAAGAAAGATGCTCTTTAGAATAGGGGACAATAGGCACAAAGCATATTTGAGACATGAAAGTTTGTATCTTTCCCATACATTGCACACAACTCAGCCACCATTGGAAATGAACCAAAATAAAATGAGCTTACTTTCTTGATTAGACAACCACTTTGCAACACCATCATTAAATGCATGGTTTGCTAGGTGTTAAAGGGACCTTTGGTACATTCACCATTGAATAGTGGAGGCCCTAAAGATGACACCATTGCCCACATTTTGCTTCCCTTTAGTCTTGCTGCCTCCCACCTATTGACCAAACCAATGTAACATTTACCTTAATGAGTAGTCTCAATAGAGTTGTTTGTGTATGAAAGAGTGTTTGGAATTCCATAGTGTGTTTTACAAATTGGATCATGATAATTATTAAGTAAAATATTTATTAAAAAAAATTGGATAGGTGATATAGGATTAACTTCTTGTTTCTAGTCATTTAGTTGGATGGCCTAGTTGAGCATGTTTTTGGAGGCTTGTTATTAATCTACTCTCTTTGTTATCTATAGATTAAGAATATGATGCAATATCTATATGTGGTTTAAATGGCATGCATCACAATCGTAAAGTTTTTTATCTGTTCAATATTAGGAGTTGCTTAGATGATAAAATTTAAGGCAGATAATGGATTACAATAATAATTAATAAGTTCAAAAAAAGTGGAGCAAACCTACAAGGCACACTTTTGTGAGGAGCAAAACCACCAGGGAATCATGGGTAGAGCAATTAATTCATTCATAGGAGAGAGTAGAGCTAAGGTAAAAATCAAGATCCGAGGGTTTGGCATCAGGGGGCACACTGTTACATCCCAAATTTGGCTTAATTATAAATGTTCCTTTATAACCATTGAAGCTTCATGCAAATTCGAGTGATTGATCAAATTAGTTATTTGTTATGGTTTCATGTGAAAATGAAGTGTTGGTTATTCATTATGATTTCATGGGAAAATGAAATATTGGTCAAGTGTTATGAGGATAAATGATGCAGGAGCATCCCAGGTTACATTGCTATCCTTCTCGTTAGATGTGTACCCAGGTATACTTGTGAAACTGCTTGGTATCTTTGTTGTTGATTGACTTGGTGGAGGCGATTCTGCCTTGATTCACCAAGTGGCTTAGGTTCTCCTTTCGTTGAGGGTTTCTGTGTTGTACTCACCAAGTGCCTCGGTGACCTTTTTTGCTTATGTTCGGTTATGTCTTTCATTGAGTTGTCTGTCTGGTTCTCATTTATGAGCCGACTTGAGTATTTAATTTGAAGTCATAATTTAATGTATTGGATTGATCATTGGGATGTGTGTAGACTGTTATGCGGTCAACCTTCTCCATATGATGATTTAGAACCTTTTGTAAATCGTTTGGCAAGTACAAATATAAGATCTTGGTCTAGGTTTTGAGAGTTAGCAAGTCTAGTAGGAATAAGAGATGGGAATTAGAATTTGTAAAAGGAGATCATATGTCTTGCATGTTGGAGGTTATTTCCCTGAGTATTTGAATCTTTGTATTGGTGGTAACCATTAAGGCCTCACGGTCGGAAATGTATGATGAAAATTTGATGAATCAATAAAAGACTTTTGGTTCTGTCCTTTATGGTGTTGTCTCTTCATGATTTGCTTCTGTTGTGTTACCTCTGCAGGGTTGGTTGATTTCTAGGTGTACCTCTGGCCCTAGTCATCATCCCACCTTGCGTCAATATATGACGTGGAAATGGATGGCTATTATGATCATATGTTATGATAATTTTGACTACGTAAAATGATGAGCAATATGTTGTTACCATGATAAATTTTAACTTGCAGGAACACGATGAAGGGGGAGACACATTGCCAAAGGAGGAATTGGGTACGGGGCACCACCTATCACTAGGCAAATAGGTATGAGTCCTAAACCACCATGGCTACGGGGAAACAACTAGGCAAGCAAGAGTGTACTTTGGGTGACCATGAGCTAACTAGCTCAACATGTGTGTATCATTAAAATAATAAAAGTATTCACTTGAGCATGGAATGAACTAAGAACAATTGTAATATATGTAAATATAGTAGGGGTGTCATTATAATAAAATATAAAGAATAAAATTATTATTATTCACCTTATGTCAATGATTTAATCATTATTTTTCATCCTTATGTGAATGTCTTATAAAGCTATAGTTGTTATTATTTTCCAACCTTGGCAATTATATTCATCATATTTGTTGATTGAAAACTCTTTCATTTGTTAGTTAAGATATTTTAGTTAAGATTATTTTAACCGTTAATATCTTTCATACAAACATGTAAAATAGTTGTTATAATTGCCTTCTCATGCTAGCAAATATGGAAAAGTAACTGTGTTCAATGATATGGTAGTCGTTAATTAAGGCTGGCAAAACAAGTTGTTACATATGGTAAGCCAGAAAATCACACCTAATATCATCTAGGATAGCTAAGAAGGGTTGGGATGAGTGGTGTAGTCCATATGAACTAGACAAATGGATAAACTAGCAAAAATCAGAAAGATGAATAAGAACTATGAAAAATAACATAATTGGAATATAGTCTATCTCTCGAGTTGAGTGGTGGGCGATCAAGCACATAGTGTCCATTGGAAATCCCTGGCCAGGGTAGGTTTAGTGGCATGCTTCTTGTTGTGATCACTAGAGGCCAAGTTGCTAACAGTTGGTAGATAGTTTGATGGAAGGCATCCATAGCCTAGCTAGTTGTCTAGCCGACTGTCTAACACCAAGATGCTTAGGTGGTAGGACCAGATGGTGTACACATGCCTTATCCTAGGTAGGGATGGCCATTCTCAGTAGAGAATGAGTGAGGATTACACTAGATCCAGATGCCTAGACTTGCACATTACAAACTAGTTTCTACTTCTCTCGATGCAATGTGATCTAAACCTTGTCAGTAACTAGTTATTTCTTTCACTCGCATGATTATCTCAATTTCACCATTTTACTTTGTGAAATTACATTCCTGTTCATATGAAATGGTAGTTAAAATTTTGATATCCATTTTTGCACTTGAATTGAAAATTGTTAACCATGATTTTGAGATTTCTTTGATCTTGAAGTGGCTAGGGGCACCTATATGTAAAATGATGTTCTTTTCTAATGATGATTTATTGGAAAGAAGGCCATACATCACATTTTGTGGTCCTATATGGAGTAAGCACACTTGCATAGATGAAACCATCAATGCTTATATATGATCATATGTAACTTTTTTTGACTTAAATTTTTCTTTGAAACATTGTGGTGACAAGATTGGCATGACAACCTAGATCACATGAATGGGAAAAGTAGATTCCCTAATTTTTATAGGTGATTGCCGAGCATGCCTAGATGATCTACCTACCCAACAATAACCCTATGTTAGATGTCATATATGACTAACCTGTTTCAGTAATCCCTTGTCACAAATCCCAAGGGGAGGGCTTAACAAATTTCCAACAATGATCAAACTAAATTAGTATGCACATAGGTGCATAGATTGAAAAAGATATATAAGTTGATGCTATAAAGCATTTTATGGACCCTCATGGGAAGATGGAGTTTGTGGAAATACATCTCTATGACCCTTTTTATGATATGAGACATTTTGTGAAATCTGTTTTATGAAAGCATATTATTATGAACTTGAATATGGATAAGCAAGGGGATCCAACTAGCCCATGGTTAGGATTTCTATAGGGAGAATCCCAAAGAAATGTAACTTTTGTGGATAGATAGGACCCAAAGTCTAAGCCACAATTGTTTTGTGGATAGATCATACAAGCGTTTGGGCCACACTCCTATCTCAAGATTTGCATGTGGACGTGTAGTCCAATGACTTAGGACACTGGGGTATAGATAGTGTGGTGCCATGTTTATTACAACCTTGATGGTCTTGATTTAGGGTGTATTATGATCATTCATAATTATATTACGTTTATATTTTTGGATGCATTGTTGTAGATTGGATAATACACATGTTGTATTGATTCCATATGAATTATCATGATGTATTAGGATGCTTATGTTTACATTGAGCACACTTGTATTATTTTGACAAAATGTGAATGCTTAATGATATCAAGATGAAAGACTTGTAAGACTAATATTGTCTTAGAAATGAAATATATTTCTATCATGAATTGTTTAAAAAAAAAAAATCTATTGAAACATTATTGTGATAAGATGAGCATCAAGGCCCAAGTTACATGAATGGAAGCATGGATCCACTAACAATTTCAGGTGATTTGTGAGCCTATAAGGATGGTCTACTCATTTAACGAGTACCACATTGTTAGTGAACAAATTGTCCTCCAAAGAAAAATATACAAATTAACCCCAAAGCCCAGATGGGAAGACTAAAAATGCACTAACACTTGAGTCACTTCGCTATTGAAAAGAATAAGCGCTGTTTGAATTTGTTCGAGTATAGCTCCCCATGTGTGATCTATAATGAATTCATAGAAATGTAAATACGAATGTTTTTAACTAGAAAGCATAAAAGGTATACAAACATCTATCTGTAAACACAACATAGATGCGGAAAGACTAAGCGACTGAAAAGAAAATGAGTAGTAAATGACATACAGTTCGTTTACTCGGATGTTGGTTACATAATAGACATAGAGAGAAAGACGAATGATCCTTTCCAAACACACAGACAAAGTCCAAAATAGAACTGTGACAGTAATCATATATATGTCAAATTGCATTTAGAGATAACCAAGAAGATGCAAGGATCGACATTGGATCAGAGATTTAAAAACACAAACTCAAAGTTTTGGTTGATAAAAATACTCCTTCTCTAAACACTAACAAACAAAACAAAATTTGTTGTTTGACATACACACAAGGACATTATCTAGAAAAATCTCTCTGCTTTCTCCCCTTGCATTCACAGTTTTTATTCTACTCTCGCCCAAAGTCTCTCGAGCCAAAAATTGCTAAAAACTGGAACCCCATTTACGTTGTTTCTTTCCCAATATAAAGGATTTCAAAACTGTTATACGGTTATAATAACCGATTCTTGAAAAGTATCCCCATCTTTTGTTTCAATGAGATCTTCATCAGTTATTAAAAACTGACTTTTGATATTGCTTTTATAAAGCTTATTAGAAACTCTCACAAATATCTCTTTCAAATCCCCTTATTAGCTTTAATGTTTTACAAACATTAGAAATATGAATAGACTGATAATCATACTTTATATTAAAATATGCACCCACATGCTCTTCCACAAGTGGCATTTGTCAGTGTTGTCATCATTTTATGACTATTCTGGATAGTTTTGATAGACCCGAACACAATCATCTATATTTCACAAAATAAACATAATTTGGAAGATCACTCCAGTGAGGATTTTGGTAACTAGGATACGCCCAACATATTTCAAATTTAGAAAGATCTAATGGTGGAGCTAAGAGTTATCACACCCACACCGCGACTGATTTTCCTGTCATCCGCATTTGTGACTATTATTGCTGATCCGATAGTGGTGCAAATAGTCATATGTATCTCACGTACTCGAAAACATTTTGAAGATCGCTCCAGTGAGGATTTAGGTAACCGGGCTACGCCCAACATATTTCAATTTTATGAAGATCCAATTGTGGACTTGAGAGTTATGGCACCCGCACCAAGAATGATTTTCTTATCATCCGCATTTGTGACTGTCATTGTTGACCCGATAGTGGTGCAAACAATCATATGTATCTCACGTACCCAGAAACATTTTGAAGATCACTTTGGTGAGCAAGAAGAAAACTAGGGTTACTCACACATCTGAAATGGAGCACGATCCAACGGTTGAAGTGTGAGATACGACCCTTGAAACATGACTATTTTTTTGTCATCAAAGAATCTGTGCTTGCAAGTTGTATTCTTGCATGTGTACTTCTGTGCCTCCACCAATGACCATGTTTGAGTGAGTGCTGACAACTTGCATGCCATGTATTCCCCTAAGGGAGCCAAGCTCATGCATTTACCACAAGTTCACAGTTTCCTTTTCGCCATATCTGTCGCCTTCCATTGTGAGGATTGAAATATTTGTTTTTCACATTCAATGAAAGGGATGTTCGGGCTGAGGGTGATGAATCAGTATGCCTGAACAACACAATCATATGCCTTTTCAAGCTGATACACATCATTTCACTTCATGTGCATGGATTCAAGATTGTGGGTCATGAAAACCCGATAGGGTAAACTGAACATGGAAGTCTTTGATCTATTGAGGTAGAGTAAGAGTAGCCTTGAATCTTCATTTTTGGGATTTGTCACATATGCCCGAGCATCATCACTATAGGCATTCTCAGTCGATATTCACATGGGTGTGTTCAAGATGTTATCGAGCTTTCAAAGGGGATATTTGGACTTCATACCTTCTATGGTCCATTTTAGTTTCAGCTTCAAACATGGAGTAGTGTATTCTCACTTCACATAGTGCATCTTTGAATTGATTTTAAAACTTTAATCTTGAAAATTTGAGCTTGAACTTTGACTCTTGAACTCAATTTTAAATCAAATCATGAGTTATGCAATTTGGATTGTGAACCCAGACTTCTAATTGATCATTTGTGCCTCTGAACTTGGAACAAAAATCTACGTGGCTTGATCCTCTGATTTTGAACTTTCAAACCAATGAATCTGAATTTCAAACTTTGGACTCCAAATTTTGGAAACTGAATCATAGCCTTGAATATTTTGGGCACCATCTTTTAAACATACCTATTGTGTCACATCGAACCATTGACTTTACTTGAAATGTAGAATGAACCTTTGAAACTGTTGAACTAACATAATTTAAACCGAAATTATGAATCGAGACTGAATTCAGGTTTTAAACTGAATATGGATTCTAAACTTTTTCGAGTCAACCATTCTGCATTTTGAACCACTTCGAACCCTTGAACCACTTCAAACTGCTTTGAACCTTGGTTCAAAGAGGTTTGAAACCACAAATTGAAAATTTGAAAATTTGGGTCCATATAGGTACTAACAGGGGCTCTAACTGTGGGACTGATTTTGATACAAAATCAGAGAACTTCAACAATCTCTGGCAAAAGACAAGTGCCTTATCCATTGGGCAAATAAAGTCACCAATAAGAGAAAACTGGGAGCTGCTTGTAGAGAAGGCAGAGGGGAGCAGGGAAAAGCCAACTAACCAAAACATCTAAACTACCAACAAGCACGAAGCTTGCACATTATTCAAACTAATGCTGCACACACCAAAAAAATATTTACATGACATATACAAAGGTAGAAAGAGAATCTACCACAAGAAACAAAGGAAAGAAAAAGAATCACATAAATCCATTTATTAGCTAGGAGAAGTAGGAGCCTTATCAGTTGGGAGAAGTAGGAGCCTTTCTGCATTAGCAAATCGTACCTCAATGGAGCAGCTCCAAACCTTTACTTACTGACGACTTTTTCAATGCCAAACTTTAAAGCACACATGAAAATGTTGACCCAACACTTCTTCTCGAACAACCATAACTCATTATAGTTTTCTTCTTCACTCAAGAATTGATCTCCACATTCATTAGATTAGATTTCATTTCAACCAAAAAAAATGAAAAGAAGAAACTTCATCAAGAAATGGTGTACAATGTCTGAAAATGCTGTCCTCAAGAGTCACCTCTTGTGTATGGCCTTTTGTATCATGATCAGTTTGCGGGAAAAGAGACACTTCATCCAACCTTGGACCAATTCTAGAGCACATGTTCCCCTCATTCCTTTCACGAATCAGACTATCATCAAACATGCAATGTATGCTGCTTTTTCTTCTTATCGAAGTGTCATCACTTCCACAATCCAAATCAACAAAGGCAGACATAGATGAATGAAAAGAAAAACTATCAATGAATGTTCCATTGTCAATTTGATTTGAAAGAATACCTGAGTCATCATGGAAGAGATGATCTTGTTGAAGTGATGATAGAAATTGGTCTATAATATCCTCCTCCTCATGGAGAAGGGCATCTTTCAGCACACCAGCCGAGTCACCAATAGGTTGGAAGTCAGCTTCATACCTCTTTTTCTCAAGAAGAAATTCAACACGAGGAGTTTCATCTAAAGGTATCTTTACCTCATCTCTAGGAAGGATTAGATCATTATCAAATGGGCTAACTTGAGAGGTCTTCTAGCTGAAGAGACAATAAGAACTTGCTTATGATTTCTTCTTCTTGATCAAGGAGTGTTCTTCTCCATGTCTTAGCTGGATAATCTATGAGCTGAGTGCTAACTTAAGCGCCTCTTTCTTCAATTAGAATCTTAGCATGAGAAGGAAACTTTTCTACATGTACTTCCACCTTGTCATTATTATGGACTTCACCTTCAAAAGATTGAAATGAATCATTAGACAAACTCTTGCAGCCTATTTGTTTTATGTTCATACCTTGACTGTCCAAAGAGGGATTTTCTCGCCCAAAAGATGATAAAAAAATGTATATGATGTCTTCTTCATCCTTGTAGATGAGAGCATCACCCAATGTTTCAACGGAGTTGGCAACTGGCTGGGAATCAACTCCGACTTTCCCTCCTTCCATCAAAATTTCAGCATTTTCTAACATAGAAGAAGTGAACAGATTTTCATCATTTAATGATGAATCTTGAGGCTGAAATAAAGGATTCTCTCTGATAGTAGTATCTTCACAAAATCGCATTGGCAAGAACAACGGATTGGGCTTACTCCAGACGACCTTATCTTCCAAATTTTCAAAGTTTGTTGCTGATGTATTTGGTTAAAGTCGGATTGCCTCCACTAGAAGTGCAAGATGATCCTCTTCTTGAAAACTTCCTAGCTCAGAGGTGTGCAGATCTATCTCTGTTCAACATTCTTATCATTTTGAAAGGAGGTCTCATGCTGAAACTTATCATTTCTAAATTCAGTCAGTGAGTCTATCTTCTCAAAAACAACAGGTGAATCTTCTCCTTTTTTATCTTCTATACATGATGGAAAAGATTTTAGCTCTTTACTTTCAGCCAGATTTGAATCAATAACTGGAACATGCTTGAAGGGATTCTTCTCTTGATGACGAAACCTTTCCTCTTCTTTGTTAAGAAGGGCATCATTTAATATTTCCAACGATTTATCTGCAGGCTGGAAGTTAGTTTCAAGATTGCTTTCCTTCTCTTTGCTATCACTGCTGCTAGCATTCTCACTCTAAGCCCTAGTGTTCTTGTTCTCCCATGTCTGGTTTCCTTGTGGATGAGTTATGGTTGTATGAATTTCTTTCTCATCCAGAACTGAAAAATTACATGAGATGAAATGCAAAGATATAAGTGGGGCTTCATCGTCATCCACCTCTAAGTGTTTCTTCAACCGAGACACTTTCTCCTTAAGCTCTTCCAAGTCTTTCAACTTGTGAAATCTGCATAGAGGCTTTCCCATAGTAGCCAAGGCGTGGTATCATCTTCCAAACTTACATTATTTCGGACAACCTGGGAAATGCTTTCTTTAAAGCTGTCTACAAATTCGCATAACACTTTATCATCTATTTGATAAAGTTTCGGGAGAGAAGGGTCTGGTCTTGATCTTCTCATGACTTTTATAGTCAGCATGGTCATTGTAGTAGAGTCGCCAATCTCCAGCACCTGGAGATAATAAAAAAATTGAGGAAACAATTAGTAGACACTAAATCTTCATTTCCGATTCCCCAGTAGAGTTGCCAAAAAATTTTTAGTGAACAGATTGTCCTCTAAAGAAAAATATACAAATTAACCCCAAAGCCTAGATGGGAAGACTGAAAATGTACTAACAATTGAGTCACTTCACTATTCAAAAGTGTATGCGCTCTCTAAATTTGTCTGAGTACAACGCCCTGTGTGTGATCTACAATGAATTCATAGAAATGTAAATATGAATGCTTTTAACCAGAAAGAACAAGAGGTATATAAAAATCTATCTATAAACACAACATAGATACAAAAAGACCAAGTGACTGAAAAGAAAATGAGCAGTAAATGAACATAGTTCATTTACCTGAATGTTGGTTACATAACACACATAGAGAGAAAGATGAATGATCCTTTCCAAACACATAGATAATTAAAGCATAAAATCCAAAATATAACTGTGACAATAATCATATATATGTCAAACTACATTTAGAGATAACCAAGAAGATGCAAGGATCAACATTGGATCAGAGATTTAAAAACACAAACTCAAAGTTTTGGTGAATGAAAATACTCCTCTAAACACGAACAGACAAAACAAACTTTGTTGTTTGACATACACATAAGGACATTATCTAGAAAAATCTCTCTGCCTTCTCCCCCTATATTCACAATTTTTATTTTGCTCTCGCCCAAAGTCTCCTGAGCCAAAAATTGCTAAAAATTAGAACACCATTTACGTTGCTGCTTTCCCAATATAAAGGATTTCAAAACCGTTATACGGTTATAATAACCAATTCTTGAAAAGTATCCCAATCTTTTGTTTCGATGAGATCTTCATCAGTTATTAAAAACTGACTTTTGATATTGCTTTTTATAAAGTTTATTAGAAACTCTCGCAAATATCTCTTTCAAATCCCCTTATTAGCTTTAATGCTTTACAAACATCAGTAATATGAATAGACTTATAATCATATTTCATATTAAAATATGCACCCACATACTCTTCCACAAGTGGCATTTGTCAGTGTTGTCATCATTTTATGACTGTTCTAGATAGTTTTGAAAGACCTGAACACAGTCATCTATATCTCGCAAACTAAACATAAATTGGAAGATCACTCCAGTGAGGATTTAGGTAACCAGGATATGCCCAACATATTTCAATTTTAGGAAGATCCAATGGTGGAGTTGAGAGTTATAGCACCTGCACTGAGACTTATTTTCCTGTCATCTGCATTTGTTACTATCATTGTTGATCCAATAGTGGTGCAAACTGTCATGTGTATCTCACGTACCTGGAGAGATTTTGAGGATTGTTGCGGTGAGGATTTAGGTAACTAGGATACGTCCAACATATTTCAATTATAGGAAGATCCAATGGTGGAGCTGAGAGTTATGACACCCGCACCAAGACTGATTTTCCTGTCATCTGCATTTGTGACTGTCATTGCTGATCCGATTGTGGTGCAAATAGTCATATGTATCTCACGTACCTGAAAAGATTTTGAAGATTGCTCCAATGAATAGTTTGAAAACTAGGATTACTCACACATATCCAAAATGGAGCATGATCCAATGGTTGAAATGTGAGATACAACCCCCAAAACATGACTATTTTTTTGTCATCAAAGAATCTGTGCTTGCAAGTTGTATTCTTGCATATGTACTTTTGTGCCTCCACCCAAGACCGTGTTTGAGTGAGTGCTGACAACTTGCATGCCATGTATTCCCCTAAGGAAGCCAAGGTCATGCATTTACCACTTGAGTTCATGGTTTCCTTTTCGCCATATCTGTTGCCTTCCATTGTGAGGTTGATTGAAATATTTGTTTTTCACATTCAATGAAGGGGATGTTTGGGTTGAGGGCAATGAATCAGTATGGCTGAACACCACAATCATGTGCCTTTTCAAGCTGACACATGACATTTCACTTCACGTGCATGGATTGAAGACTGTGGGTCATGACAACCCGATAGGGTAAACTGAATATGCAAGTCTTTGATTTGTTGAGGTAGAGTAAGAGTAGCCTTGACTTTTAAATTTTGGGATTTGTTGCATATGTCTGAGCATTGTCACTATAGGCATTCTCAGTCGATATTCACATGGGTGTGTTCAAGATGTTACCAAGCTTTCAAATGGGATATTTGGACTTCATATGTTTTATGGTCTGTTTTAGTCTCAGCTTCAAACATGGAGTAGTGCATTCTCACTTCACATGGTGCATCTCTGAATTGATTCTAAAACTTTTATCTTGAAAATTTGAGCTTGAACTTGATTTTAAATTGAATCATGAGTTCTTATGCAATTTGAATTGTGAACCCAGATTTCTAATTGATCATTTGTGCCTCTGAACTTGGAACAAAAATCTATGGGGTTTGATCCTTTGATTATGAACTTTCAAACCAATGAATTTGAATTTCAAACTTTGGATTCCAAATTTTGGAAACTGAATCATAGCCTTGCATATTTTGGGCACCATCTTTTGAACATACCTGTTGTGTCACATCGAACCACTGATTTTACGTGAAATGCATAATGAACCTTTGAAACTCCTGAGCTGACAAAATCTAAACCGAAATTATGAACCGAGACTGAATTCAAGTTTTAAACTGAACATGGATTTTGAACTTTTCTGAGTCAACCATTCTACATTTTGAACCACTTCGATTTGCTTTGAACCTTGGTTCAAAGAGGTTTGAAACTAAAAATTGAAAATTCTTGGTCCATATAGGTATTAACACACATACTAGATGATATGAATGAGTGATTTAGTTACTTGTGATCAAGTTATGATCTAGAGGATGATAGTTAAGGAATTGCATATTTTTGAATGATTATCTTATTGTCTAATATTGAACATTGAAAAATCTCTTACACAACCTATTGGTATGAGAAATGAACTAAAAGTGTTTTAAGTGTCTACATGAGTGAAACATGAACATGAAATAGAGTGTCCTAAAACATGATCAATTCAAAGTGATGCTATAGTATGATGAAGGGAACATAGGTATGGTAAAGTAAACACAAGTATATGTGTGTTTCACTTTTGATTTTACAGTATTGCATAAGCATTTCTCTCTCTATCTCTTTGAAAGCACTGAGATAAGGGGATGATTTGATCTTAGCTCAGATTGTGATTAGTTTGAGATGATATATATATATATATATATATATATATAGTATTTTGAATATTTTTATGTTTAAAATTGCAAAGTTCATCGAGGATGATGAAGCATAAGGGGGAGGGTATGTTACATCCCATTTTTTGGCTTAACTATAAATGTTCCTTTATAACTGTTGAAGCATCATGCAAAGTTGAGTGATTGGTTAAATTAGTTAGTCATTATGGTTTCATGCGAAATGAAGTGTTGGTTATTCATTATGATTTCATGGGAAAATAAAATATTGGTCAATCAATATGGGGATATATGAATTGGAAATTGATGGCCAATATGATCACATGTTATGATAATTTTGACTTTATAAAATGATGAACATGTTGTTACCATGATAAATTTTCACTTGTAGAAACACGACAAAGGAGGGGAAGCATTGGCAGAGAAGGAATTGGGCACAAGACACCACCTATCATTGGACAAATAGGTATGAGTCCTAAACCAGCATGGCTAAGGTTAAACAACTAGGTAAGCAAGAGTATACTTTGGACAACCATGAGCTAACCATGTCAATATGTGCATATTATATTAACATAATAAAAGTATTCACTAGAGCATGAAACAAAATAAGAACAATTGTAATACATGTAAATATAGTAGGGGTGTCATTATAATAAAATATGAAGACAAAATAAGATAAGATAAATTTATTAATGTCCAACAAGAGACCAACGAGGGTCTAAGACACTATAAATAGTACAAAGGGAAAACACCAGCAAGGGGAGCAACAAACAGTGTCTGTAGAAAGAATGTGAAAGCAAAACAACAAAAGAACCAAGAAAAGGAATAACAACAACTAAGAACTCCTCACAAGCGAGAAGTAGTCCAAAATGGAAAGGTGGACATTAGAGCAATCAGGTACTCTAGAAGGTTGCTGCCAAGTGTGATATCTGCAGGATCTCATAAATCTAGTGTGACCCGAGATAGCATAGGGAGGCTGCTTTAATCCTCAAGTAGGGATTGTAGGACTAAAGAAAGAGATGATGAGCTGTGTAGGGGTTGATGTTGAGAAAAGCTGGAGCTATATAGTGTGTTCGCAAAGCTCCATGGTCTCCAAAAGGTAGAGTGCACGATCATGTTCGTCAATATATCTGAAGAATGAGGGAAGAGACTGACACACTCTGAACAAATGGTAGAATCTCCCTCGGATCTCATAGTAATGGGACAAAGAAAAATAAAGTGAGACTTGGTCTCAACCTCCTTGAGGTGATGAAGCTGATAGCTCTTGTCCTCCTTGCCGATTTGGTGATCAGTTTGAATATGTAGCCAATGAGATCCCACTCTAAAAGATCCCAAGGAGATGTGAAGAGCATGAGTCCAACGATGAGTGAGGTACCGGGGGCATAGGATGATCCCGTCTTGGATATCAAGGAGTGCTCAACATAGAAGGCCATACGCAGGCGGAGCCCATGAGGGGGATTTCTCTAGATTGTGATAACATACTATTTGTAGATGTCAAGTCTAACATGCTCATTCAACTCCAACTGAGGTGGAAGAAGATGGGCTGGAGCATCCAGGGAAAATTGAAAGGGGGGAAGATGATCCAAACTAATACCAATCGAACCCAAGAGGACAGAGACTCTTGGGTGTACTAGCAAGAATACTTGTGTCCAGAGTCTGAACACACAACCTCCATAGAGGAACAATAAGTCAAGTAGGAATATTTGTGACAACCATTGGAGGAATCAAGAAAACTCCAAAGCTGGTGAAGAAGCCAAACTAAATCAAAGATGGTCCCCAATCGAAAAGGGTGAGCACCAAACTCTGCTAGAACGATGTTGTGCAGTGTGGACCAATGATGCCTAATAATGCGTCAAAGGAATAGAGCTTGGACTCTCTAAATAGAGGCCTGGTCAGACTCCAAGACAGAAGGGCCCCAAATAGTAGAGCCATAGAGGATAGTTGGCTTGACCAGGGAGTCAAGAAGGGACATCTTAGTCATGGTGTCGAAAACATTGTTGCCCAAGAATAGCAAGGGAGCCGAACCCCTTGTTGACTCTGGGTTGCATGGCTAGTCTCAAGCTAAACTAAGGTCCAGGAAACTTAACCCCCAAGTAAGTATATGAATATGCAATCTTGATCTCGATACCCTAGAAGTAAAAAATAGAGGTGTGATGCCCTCAAGCAATTGAAGACCATAACCCAAGTCTTGCCTAGATTTACATTAAGCTCATGTGAGTCGCAGAAAGAGGCCAAGCCATCAAGGAGCTGCTGAAGACCATTGGGGGAAGATGCTAGGAGAATCACATCATCAACAAATAGGAGAATAAAGATCAATACCTGATGCAAGTAACAAACATCAGTAGGGAGTGAGAAATCATGGAGAAATTCCTCAAGCTCGTTGATGTAGATGCCAAAGAGAGTGGGGGAGAGAGGGTAGCCTTGTTTCACCCTGATGATGCTTGAGATAGGGTCAGAGAAGCCCTATGGAGTCCTGAATCTTCCCATAACACACTTGTATAACCTTATAATAGTTGTAAGGAGAATCTCTAAGATCCTGATGTCCCTAAGATGTTGAAATAGAGCTGCTCGAGGAACAAAGTCGAAGGCTTTGTGAAAGTCAACAAAACAATAGTAAACTTTTGCTAAGTGGTGGCAAGCCTCCTCAATGATGGCTTGTAAGGTCAAAATGTGATTAGTGGTTTGAAAATATGTATGAAACCCAACTTGACCTCTAGCCCTGTAATGTCACCGATTGAGCTCTCTGGACATGATACCATTCGACACAGTCACATAGAGTTTGACAAAGGTATGCCCAACCATGATGGTCCTATAGTTCCTGGGGTTAGAAGCTGGCCTAGATTTATGGATCCGATGGATAATATGTCATGATCAAGAGTCAGGGGAGCCAACACAAACCACTCAATTGAAGAGCACTGTAAGAAAGGGACCTAGGATAGAGATACCCAACTTGAAGAATTCAGCTTGGAATCCTTCCTCATCTAGAGTTATGCTACTATTCATAACTCTAATTGCCTCAAAAATGTGGGAAAAGGAGAAGACGTGACAATGGGTGGGGACAAGAATGAGATGGAGAGGGGGCTAGCCAGGAATATCATAGAGGGTAGAGGTGTGGGAGGCAAGGGAGGGTGGGTGGTGGCATCGAGGAAATATGGTGTGCCAAAAAAGCTTTGGAGATTGGAAGCACATGGCACACCAGAACCTCTGACCCCAGAACCTCTAACCCCACTAGAGCACCAAACCTCATCTCTAAAAGAGGATAGCCACTGATAGCCAAGAATACTGGGAAGAGGATGCATGGGACTCACATGTGTCTTTGTAATTAAAAGAAGGCTGGAAGAACCAATAACATCATTGATTAAGCCAGGCATAGACTAGGGGATACCATTATCGTTCCAATAGTTGAGGCACAAAGAGCCTGTGCTCCACTGTTGCTGAGCTCATCATTTGGCCTTAGAGGCCACCCTCAAAACCCAGCTAGTAGGAATGGTGTCACAAATTACTACTTTAAGATTTCTAATGACTACATATTTACCCTCTTGTCTGGTTGCCATAACAAGGGTACGAGCTTGCTTGAGTTCTGCCACCAGTGATCCGGTGAGGTCCTCATCTGGGTAGATTTTAGGGGAAAGAGAGAATAACTTTCTCTTTGCATTAAGAGCCCGCAACCTATTAGAGAGGGAGAGGAACTAGATGAAGAGAGTGCCATCTGGGCCTAACCAACACCTATCAAGAGTGATATCTAAAATGTCTAGTTGATTCTTGAGAAAATAGTATCTAGTAGTCGAGTGATCATGAATGGAGGGGAGACCACGAACTCGTAGGTTTAGCTCACAGATCCATCTAACTTGCTCATCATCAATCTTCCCTTGTACTTTCTCAACACCTGAAAGAGGAGCCTCAGCCGCAGAGCTGCATTAAGAAGCCCTTGACTTCACCTTCAATTTGGTTTATGTAAATAGTGAAGAATGTCTATCCATGATCTCCAATTGTTTTTCTTTGAATTTCCTTGAACTGCATGGTAGTAGAGTCTAGATTAGCCTTGAGACTTGTATTTTCAGCAACTAGAGATTGTACAGTATCTTGTAGAGTGTGGTTCTCAGATTCTAACAAAGTCGACCATTCTATGAGTTTAACATAGAGTGAAGTTGACTGAGCAACATTATTTTCCTCCTTATGTCAATGATTTAATAATTATTTTTCATCATTATGTCAACGTCTTATAAAACTATAATTGTTATTATTTTCCTACCTTGGAAATCATATTCATCATATTTGTTGATTGAATACTCCTTCAATTGTTAGTTAAGATATGATTTTAACCATTAATCTCTTTCATATGAACATTTAAAATAGTTGTTGAATATGGAAAAGTAACTATGTTCAATGATATGCTAGTCGTTAGTTAAGGCTAGAAAAATAGATTGTTACACACACCAATTTGGCAATTGGGGGAATGAGGTAGTTGTTGAAACTCTTATGGATGAAATAAAAGCCAAAGAAGATAGGAAGATGGAATGGTTTAGGAAATTAAAGATAGGACTAGGTTTTCTAACACATTTAAACAAGATCCCACCATGGAAAAGGTAAGCAAGGAGGTATTAGATGTTAAGATTGGAGCAAAGAAGGAATGACAAAGTCTACTCTAAAGGTCCTCACCATAACCCTTCTTGGACACAAGGACAATGGAGGAATCTTGATTATTGTAACCCTAATCCAAGTGAGGATTTTCATAGGAAGAGGGGAAATAATGCCAATTAGATGAGACCAATCAAGCATGGACATGGACAGTTTCGACAAGAATTTAGAAGCGAGATAGATAGATCCAAAAATTGGCAAGCCTCGAATCAACCAAATTGAAATAATTCGAAGGAGGTTCAAACAAGTTTTAGAAGGTGGAATTTCCCCAAATTAAGGGAGTGAAGTAATTTAATTAATTAGTTATGTAGTCCCAAAATTTAAATAATATTATGAAGGATTTCTTTAATTATTTATTTTAGATATAAAATAAAAAGAGCCCAAAATAATAAATAAAGTTATGTTCGCCCATTGTAACTTTCCATAAACTTCTTGGAGACCTGTACAAGGTGTTGGCTATCATTATAGGTAATCATCATGAATTTATCTTTTCTTGTGTATTTGCGATTCAAATTGGAATTGAGTTCTTGTTTACAGTTTCAGTTGCAAGACCCTCCCAAGTTTGTAATTGTAGGTTTGGTGGGAACATTCATCTTCTATTAGAGATATCACTTAAGATATTTTACTTTGTCACTATAAATATTCCACTTAAGCAATAGAAGAATATGGACAAGTAAGAATCAACAATTATCCCTTCAAGTGGAGATCATCCAATTCTACAAGAGAGTTGCAAGGGCAAGGGAGATGCTTGTACTTAGTTTATGAAGCCAATGTTGGACAATCAATTTCGTGAAGATAGGACTCTACCAATGACCCTTTGAATGAGAAAGATCTTCAATTGGTTGAGTCTGAATTTTTTCCTTTCATTGGGCATGAGGTGTGTATGATTGTTATCTCTCCTTGCGAGTGGCATTTGTATGGAGAAAGAAAGATAGATATTGATGAGTTGTTCATTAACTCCAAGCAAGGTGATGTTTATATTAGAGTGGAGTAGTAGAAGCTTGTTGGAGATTCGAAAGTGGTGCTTGTAATCATGGCATGACATCAAGCTTTTAGCTATTGGAATTAAAATAAGAAAGGTAAACTTCTTGGTGGGGGGGGGGGTGTGAATCAACAATTTAAACTTGGACCCATAAAACTTTCACCACACATCCATCTCATACATTCAATGTGTGAACTGAAATAACATATAAAGCATATACATTTAAAACATGTAATCAAGTAAACATTCACACATATGACACCAAATATGATTACCTAGAAACCCTCCAAGTGAGAAGGTAAAACTGGGGTGGGAATGACACCCACAAATCTTCACTACTGTAGTAATAAAGTGTATCCAATGGAGGTTTCAATGTTTTGATCACGAGACATGATCTACCTTGTGAAAGGTTTTCCCTATTAAGGGCTTACAAAGACTATTTGGTCTCACCTTGTTAGAGAATTTCAACACCTTGTCAGAAGTGTGCCTTGCTAAAGGACTTTAACTTACAACTAAGTAAGCACCCTATTAAAGGATTTCAATACAGCCTATTAGGACTACTCTGTTAAGAGGTTTTGATTTCGACTGAAATCACCTGTTAGAAATGTCTCAGCTTTGATTCTTCAGTTAGCACTTGATTGCTTGATAACAAATTACCTCTAAATAGTGTCTTCTTGATCCTTCTTGATTGGATGTCTCTTTGTTGTATACTCTTCTCTTTCCTCTATTCTTCTCTAACTGATTTTGTAATGTAGTCTCACTTAATAACTCAACCACCATGAATGCTATGTTTGTGTATGCAAACTACTCTCTTCGCTCCTTCAATATTCATAGAAAGTTTAGGGTTTGTCCTCTTTAAGAAGACTTTGATGACTTAGGGTTAGGTATGAATCTACAATTGAGATTCATCCATTTTGCCGCTTAATCCTTCCCATTTTTCAATTGGCTACATGTAATTGAATAGGGAGTCCAACTTAAGATTTGTCCTTATATCCAAAATATCATAATTCATCCTTAGGTCAGCTAAAAAAATGTTTACATAGACATTGTTTGTGTGATTACAAACAAATATTTCAAAACTGTCGCACTCGACATCTAAAGTCTCTAATGCTTAGCATACACTAATCTTTCTATTGTGACTCGACATCTGCATCACTCAACATCCACTATTTATCAACTCTTGAATCACTCAACATACAATGTCTGCTCAACACTTGAGTGACTTGACACATGAGTGACTCAGCACTCACTATGAACTTGGCATGGTCTAATATATACATGTGCTTAGCATGTACTACTTGTTCGACATGAACTAAGTAAATAACTTAAGTGTGTTGACACTCACTTGTCAAAGCCAACCCGAGATCAACAATCTCCCCCTTTGACATGAGTGTAAAAAAAAATTGAGTATGCATTAATATCCTTAATCTCAAGAGCATAACATATTTATAACTCAACTTATATACAAAACTTCAAAATTTCAAAATTTTGTAACAACTTAGATACCTCAATATCTAATAACCCCCCCTGAGTTGATATGTCTGTTTTGTATCCAAAATTTTGTACTCCTATTGAGTAAATGTGCCTCATCTGATACTCTTTGACTTCATGTTTTGTTTTGTGCTTGCTCCCCCTTAGCATAATTTGTCTTTCTCTATCACTTTTCTTCTTTATCTCCTCATATCTCCCCAAAAGTTTTATTCTCCCCTAAAATATTTCTCGACCTTTTTGACACTTATGTCAATGGGCTATACACTTATAATGTGTTTGTCCAAAAAAGACTTATGGACATCCAATATTATCTTGAGAGATGCTTCCTAGTTCTCACATGCTACATCCAATGACTTGATTTGGATTGCTAGCTCGACAAGAAGGTGGACTAGACCATCTAGTGTAGAAAGATTTGGGTCTTTCTTCATTAGGTTTTCAGCATAGCCTAGTTTCTTGCACAAAATTTCCATATGGGGGGTGAGAGTGGTCTAGATGCTAATCAGTTTGGCCCTATGTTTGCCTCATCTATTGACAATGCAGCTAATTGACTCTAGGTTTGAAGCAATGTCCTGAAGTGCTTCTCACTCTGAGCTGGTGTCAATGCTAGTTTTGCACTTGATGTACTAATCTGACTCTCTAAGCTCAAGATGTGACTTCTGGTTTCTTGGGCGAAGAGTGTTGGATTACACAATTTAGTGTACAATGAGAATATGTTCGTAAGTACCTTCTTCACATCCTCAACCTTAGTTGCCAATGCAACTTATGTTAGTGCTATATCACCTAATATTTTTTCATTGACTTTGCTTTGAAACTTCTTTTCTGACCATTCTAATAACTTAGCATTTGTATCTAGGTCTTCATTACTAACCTTCTCCACTATGTCTATCAGTTGTTCCATTAGTGGCTTGGTCTCATCATGAGGTGGTAGATTAAATGCATATAAAAAGATGTCTTTAATATCTTGTAGTGCTTGCTTCTGCCTGTGCTCCCTTTTAAGCATTTCTTGATGTTTCTTCCTTGCTAGGGCTTGTTGGAGTATGCCCATTTGTTCTATGGTCATTTTATCATAGTCATAATTGAGTAAAATGATCTCTTTGTCAAGGCTCACATCTCCATATTGTATTACTTCCTCTACTTTTGATGAATTCAGGCTCGATACTGAGATCTGCAACGGAGTTGCATCTATGCTCGACTTCTGAAGAGTGGTAGTGGAAGGAGTGCCAAATGTTGGTAAGGTTACCAGGGCTTGGATGGAAACTTGCTCCTTCACCTTAGGTGTCAGTTCTATCTCTTCAGGTTTGCACTTGACTTCCACAATGACTTGGCTTGCACCTTGATCTTGTGTTGTAGGTGCAAATAAGTCTATCTAACCTGTTTCTTGCTATTCTATAGTAGTAATTTGTGTTTCCACTATGTTGTTCTCCACTATATCAACCTTGTCATATATATCTCCTAGTATTTGGAAAAAAGGTTGTACATTAGTGACTTAAGGGATGATAGAAGGGGGTTCTTGTGGATTCACCTTTTCCCTTGCAGTATCAATCACTATCTTTTGTAGTTCATCCATAGTGACCAATACATGATTATCACAAAGTTTTTCCTATAGTGTGGACTGATCTAGTATCTTTTTAAGATCTTCTTCAGTAAGGGGATTGATGTTCTATGCTCTGACATTAGAAACATCCTTAATAGTTACTATTTCAGTGTTCTCACTTGTGACATGTCAAGGACTAACACTAGGCAATTGTGTGTCTTGCACACTCTATTCTTTTGGCTACTCTGGTTTAGCTGTTGGCTTGTCATCTACTTGCATTTCTGTTCCTCCTTCAACTGTGTCATTATGATCATATTCTTCATCATCCTTCACTTCAATGGGTTCTTCCTCTCCTTCCTTTACTTTAGTTAACCCATAAGTAAGCTTCCACATCTGAGTGGTCTTTTTAACTACATCCTTAATGTTATTTTGCGAAATGCTAAAGGCTCTGTATTTAGGTACAAACCTAACTGCATACTTCTTTATAGCCTTAGCAATCTGTGCCTTAGTTAGTTCAAGCATAGAGATTTTTCTCTAATTTGTCTCTCTAGGTTCAAACAATAGTGTCATTTTTGCTCAACTCTATCATATAAACTCTTTGGTATTGAGTTAGCAAGTTCTAGTGGGGTAGTCTTGAATTTTTCCATCATAGCATATATTGCTTCCTCCACTTGATTTTTCTCCACTTTACCCAAATTATCAAAACTAACATATGTAAATCCTGATAAGTCTACACTATTCTTAACATTTTCGCATAAATTTTCAAGATTTGAAAGAGGATTGTGACTCGCCACCTTAAATTGGTTGTTGTCATCTAACTTTGTTTTCTCCTCATCAGATTCTGCTTGTGCCACATATTTTCTTGGCTTTTTCTACACTTGACCTCCTTGCTCTACTGGTTTGGTCTTTTCTTTAGCCTTTTGAGCTATTGCACATGTACTAGCCCTTTTAGTAGGTGCAGTTGGCTTGGGCTGACTCGACTTAGCTACCTTTTTGGCTTTTGTCACTAGTTGGGCCCTAGCCTTCCTTTTCTTTGCCTCTATAGGAGTAGGTGCTTCCTCAACTTCTTCTCCCTCGACACCTTCAGTCTCCTCCTCTTCTTGGTCTTCTCCCATAGCTTGATTTAGTGCAAGAGATGCTTGTGTTTGAGAATCTTCTTCCTCTTCATCCTCTTCTTCTTCTTCTTCCTACCGCTCAACGTCTCCAAATTTGGCCTTTAGTTTATTCACCTATCTATCTTTCTTCTTGATAACTAAGGTAGTCTTCAATTCCATTGTGATTTTGGACTTTGCCAATTCATAATTCCCAAATGCTTTAGTATTTTTATCCACCTCTTCTACAAGTAATGTAGTTATAGCTACAGAGGCTTCATCCACATTTATTTCATAACCTAAGGGTCTCAACCATCTCACCCTTGGTGTAGCAACTTGGACAAAAGTATAGTCAATATCCACTAGAAAACATACATCATCATAGTGTTTCTCTACTAGTGACACTAGTATTCTCAACCTCTTCTTCATTAACTGCTTGAAGTCTTCAAAATAAATTGTCATTGAAGATTCAAAATTCTCACCTAATTTCTCAATATATTCACCAATCTATACTGCCGCTGATCTATTTTTTTCCATCCCACAATGCCAAATGAAGGGAATGTGTTTTGAACATAAAAGATTATGCATATCAATATAGAACCAAATTTACATTGTGCACTCTTTGTCTTTATGACTACTCCAAGGTTTTCCATCAATTGTTGAAGTTGTAGGTCTGCAAGATCATATGTATGATCTTTCTTAACAATTTTATATCCAGCATTCATTGTTATACATGACACACTATTTAATCTACTAGACTGATAGAACTTGTGTCATAGAACCCTTACAACAAAGTCTATCAGAGGATCAATGATTGTGTCAATTGTCATGTCTCTCTTGTCCCATACAACTCTAGTGTTTTTCTCAATCACCTCCTTCAAATCACTTCTCAGTGTCTTAGGCCTATCTAGAGTTGGGTAACCAATAACCCTATGGATTATCCTTTTAGTAATTTTGATAGGTCCATTGTCCAGCCATAATGAACCATCATGAATTTGGCTAAGCATTATCCTTATCCATTCTGTCTTGAATACATTCAGAAAATTTAGAGCTTGTGTCAACCCTTTCCTCTCAACAATTTTGAATTCTTCTTTCAATACACCGTTATCATGGAGTCTGTTATATGCTTCCCTAATCTCCATATCACTAATGCTTCCTATCTTATAGTTATAGCATTTTCTCACATCTTGTACCATTAAGACATTTGGTGGTATCATGGATAATGCACTAGAAGGGTCTTGCTTGTAAGCAATACCAAGAATAGCTTTGAAAATGGGTTGCTTGACCTCATTACTCACTAATTGAACATTCAAAACTTCCTTTCTCTCTACATTCTTCAAACTTGATGCCATAATGTGAAACTAGGGTTTATGAAAATTAAGAGGTTGGCATCTCATCATAAAATTCCAAGTTTTGGACCCTTTTGGTGGATTTTTAGTATGAAAAAGAGATAAGGGCTAGGAGTTTTCATGGTGTTTATGAAATAAAATGTTGGTCCATTTGCTCTTTTTTTGTAATATATTCTCCATACTAATTTTACTCCTAGTGCTTCATTTTGCCAACTTAGATTTCTAATACCTAATCCTCCATGTTCTTTGGATTTACAAATATTTTCTCATTTAATTAGAGTTTTCTTCTTTCCTTTCTCTAGAAGTTTCCAGTAGAAGTTCCTTAATTTGCTATCTAGTTTGTGCTTGATGCCCTTAGGAAACAATAAGTAAGCCATTTGGTAAGTTGGGATGGCTGACAAGATTGATTTGATCTTTGGCACCCTACCAGACTTTCTTAACCATTTTCCTTTTTTAGTTTTCCATCTTTTTATCTATTTTCTCCAATATAGGATTCCAAGATTTACTATATTTGTTACCTTTATCCTCATAAGAGGGTGACATCTCATTATAAAATTCCAAATTTTAGACCATTTTGGGGGATTTCTAATATGAAAAAGGAGATACGGAGTAGGAGTTGTCAAGCTATTTATGAAATAAAACATGGAGCCATTTTCTCTCTTTTTTGTGATATATTCTCCATACTAATTTTGCTCCTAGTGCTTCATTTCACCAACTTAGATTTTTAATCCTTAATCCCTAATCATAATTTTTTTTGGAATTAAGACTATGATGATATTATTAATTTTAGTTAATTAAGAGCTTGAATTCCTAGTTGCCTTGATTTCTTTCCATAAATTATTCCATAAAATGTCCCAACATTTTTGAAAGAAAAGGGCTTGAAAACCATCAAGTCCTAGTGATTTATCTAGGCTAAGGCTAAAAGGAGCTTCATGAATTTCTTCTAAAGTGAAAGCTTTGTTTAATCTCATTTTTTAATTTTAATGTAATATATACTCAACAATTTAATCCCTAATCCCTAATCCCTAATCATAATCTTTTTTTTGGAATTAAGGCTATAATGATATTATTAATTTTAGTTAATTAAGAGCTTGAATTCATAGTTGCCTCGATTGCTCTCCATAAATCATTTTGTAAAATGTCCCAACATTTTTTAAAGAAAAGGGCTCAAAAACCATCAAGTCCTAGTGATTTATCTAGGCGAAGGCTAAAAGGAGCTTCGTGAATTTCTTCTAAAGTGAAAGCTCATTTAATCATATTTTTAAATTTTAATGTAATCTGTACTCAACAATTTAATCTCTCACACATTACATAATTATAAATTTTTAATAACACAAAAAATATTATATTTAACTATTGAATATAATTTCTTCTTATTACAAATAAAATTGAAAATCTTAGGGGGGGAGAAGTTTTTTGCTTTGCTAGGGTTTCATGCAATCCTTGAGTTTCATTATGTATGACTCTCTCTCCCTGAGCTTTCCTTCTATGTTTTCCATCTATAAAACCACATTTATTGTGGGAGTTTTTAGGCTAGATTATAGCGGACCTAGCTAGTGGTGATCCAGTTGTTGATATTGGTGTTCATGTTGCTACTTCGAAAAGCCATGGCACCTCCATTGAAGAAACATCCTCGCAAATTTTTCCCAAAGGTTTTTCACGAGGTAATCCTAATATTATCCTTCCTTTGCAAGGATTTGATGTTGCTTGTGATTGGTTAGAATAACATACCTTAATAGGGTATTTTGTGGGTAGGAATCCTCCTAAAGCTATGCTCTAAGAATGGGTTAACAAGTGTTGGAATCCTTATGAAGTCTACCTTGATGCTATGCAAAACCTTACCAAAGGTTTTTTTTTTAATTTCTCTTTGCCAACTTGTCACAAGTAGACATATTTTTTAGCAATGGTCCTTGGTCTATGCATTCTTCCTTGCTTTTTTCTCAAAGATGGTTGAGAGATTTCACTGTCTCTGATGACAAAAAGCTTAAAGTTCCTATGTGGGTAGAGTTATTAGGTTTACCCTTGCCATGTTGGCCTTTTATTGAGTCCATTGTCAATACTCTTGGCAAAGTTATCACAAAGGAACATGATTTTTTTTAATGCTCACCCTTAGAAATTCATTTGCATTGAGGTTGATCTTTCCAAGGATCTTAAGGATTCTATAGAAATACAAATTGGTCCTCAAACCTTCTTTCATAAGGTGCTTTATTTGAACCTACCTAACACTTGTTATAGGTGCCAATTAGCAGAACACAAGATTAGGGATTTCCCTTTAGATGTGCCTAGGGTTAAACCCCTCCCTAAAGAGGTTCTTGCCAAATCAACAAAAGGGAAAAAAGAAGAATGGACTACTGTTGGGCACATGGGAGAGGCTCCCTTGGCTCCTAAGTAGTCATATGTGGTTTTCATTTTGGTTCCTCCTATCTCAACAGGTGAGCAAATCCTAGCTAGTTCAGGGATGCAAGTGGTTTTTTCATAACCAAACCTAGTGTTTCACAGGTTTGAAACCCTACCTCATAGGAGATTAAGGTGGCCACCAGGGCTAACACCTCAATTGTGATTCACACCCCTCTTTCTACTTCTTCCATAGTGACTCAAAATGTGTGATGTTCTCGTAGCTCCTAGACATGCTAAGAAACCAAAGGAGAAATGTTAGGCCATTACTGTGTGAGGTCTTATAGACCTCTCCACAAAGTACTATGTTAGGGATACCTGTCATAGACTTGGAAATTTAGATTTTCTCTATATGCAAGAATTAAGATCTCAGGTTTCATGTTTTCATTTGCATGTCATGTCATTTGGCCAGATGGCATTATGTTTTCCTCTCATCACAATGCTGGCAAAGGTGGTGTACTTACTCTCTTGTCACCTCGTCTTCATTCTAATATTATTTTGCTTGGTTTTGACCCCATGCACAAACCATTTGGCTTTTTCTTTCCATTAACAATCATTCTTTTGGAGTCATTAATGTTCATGCTCCCAATGATGCCATGGAAAGATCTTCAATTATGGAGTTGACTGGCTGACAATTTGCCTCTAGCTACTTGGGTTATGTGTGGTGACTTCAATATGGTTGAGCTGGCCTCTGACAAAGATGACATTCTACCTTTTTGCTAGACAGCTAGGGAAAGGGAAGCCTGGTACTACATGAATAATAAATTGGGCTTTTTTGATGCCAATACTAACTACCACCAACATAGTGGGGTTTGGCATACTTGGTCCAATTTTTGAGCTGGCTCTAACCACATTTTCAAATGTCTCGATCATGCCATAATTACTACACAATCTTTTTTCCTCCTTTCTTGAGGATTGAGATTTACCTATCATTCCCTTTCTAGATGTGACATTTTTTGACCACTATCCCATTTATTTTTCCATTTCATGGCATACAACTATCTAGAGAGTTGTTAGGTCACAATTTTTCCTCAACACTTTTGATGGGGACACAACCCAGGCACAGAATGGACACAACAGGAAAGGGAAATGTTATTAACTTTGTAAATAAGCTAATACATTTAGTACAAAGAAAATAGACTTCAAAACATGCCCTATGGGCTTACAATAGCATAAATCTGGAGATAATTTCTCCTTTCAGTACCTCCTCTCAAACTCCACTCCGAACTACCTTTTACAATGCCAGAAATGTCCTTAAATAGACCCCAGAGGGTTAAGAATTAGGAATACATTCTAGAAAGTATTGGTAGGCATCCACCGACCAAATAGAAGGCTCTAGAAGCCCCATTAGAAGTCGGTGCAAAATTAGAAGAATCCAAAAATGGTAACCAAACTTTCGGGAGGCATACCTTTTGAACTATAGCTCCGATTGACAAACCGTTTACATTTTTGAAAAGCTCTCAAAGTGCTCTATAGCCCTATAGACCAAATTTTCTCATCTTTCATTTTTTTTCCCTGTTCAAGGTCATTTAATGCCCCTAACCTGACTTTGAAGCATTCTTAGGATGTCTCCAAAAATTGAAAAACTATGATAACTTTCAAACCGTGGGGCCTTTTGACCTGATTCTTTTTCTGGAATGCTCTAAATTAAAATTACAATCATCTGAAAAATTTACACCTTCTAGTTCACCAAAATGATGGCTCAATTACATACTCCTATTTTTTCAGCATTTACACTTATCCCAAGGTGTTCAAATACTCTATCCTAGAACACTAATAGTGGAACTGTGAGAGTTGGAACCTTTATTTGACCCAAATGGGTATCCAGAAATGAAAACACATTAAACAAAAACTAAGTCTAAGTACATTTTTTTTGGTTGACACAGGATTTCCCTTACACCTCTGGATGCTCCTGCATCAACTTCAGTGTTAATGCATATTTCCACTATTGCTCATATCCTACATGTCTAAAATTTGGAGCCATGCCCACATTCCCAGATAGGGTGGATTAAGTGGTGGAATGTTTCCATTACCAGAACCTCTCACTTTTTGTGCATCTATGGGCAATAGTTGACAATCTTATGAATCCACTACCACCATGCTCCAAAAATCTTATGAGGCTCTCACCCTTAATCCTTTTGATGTTGATTTGAAAATTCAACTTGCCAAACTTCACCATGAAAATAGGTTGTAGATAATTATGCCCCTCGAGGGGCTCAAATCAAAGCTCACCTGCATTGGTTGGAGGTTTGCAATAAAGCTTCGAAGCAGTTCTTTTAGGCTCTTTGAGCCTATCATACCAATTTTGGGATTTAAAAAATCAAATAAGGGACCTTTGTTCTCTCCAGTCTCTTTGACATCTTGCAAGCATTTTTTCATCACTATGAAAACATGTTCTCTTCACAGAGAAATTCAGTTGCTCGGGAGGAAGCTCCTAGAAAGTGTATTTTTGTTACTTCAAATTGCCTAGCAGTTGAGTAATGTGCTTTCTGTGAGTAAATTCTTACCCTTCGAGACCTTAAAGAGGCAATTTTCTCCATAGCATATGATAAGTCCCCTGGGTGTGATGGGTTTCCTTGTGAATTCTACAAACACCTTTAGGAGCATATTAGTCCCGATCTGCACAAAGTTTATCTTGAAGCCTATCATTCTAAAATCCTAGGAGCTATTATCAACAAAGGAAACATTAAATGCATACCTAAAGCTAGAGATCCTAAAAATATTTTCAATTGGTGGCCCATTACCCTTCTTAATGTGTCATATAAGATTATTGCTAAGGCAATTTCTCTTAAGATTCACCGTCTCTTGCCTTTAATTGTGTGGCCTAAGAAAACTAGCTTTATCAAGTCTAGATATATTCTTAACATCATTTTTATCTTGGAAAGTATGGAGTGGGCTCACAAGTCCAAGCAGTCGACTATTTTTTTGAAAATAGATTTTGCTAAAGCTTATGTCCGAATTGAATGGCCTTTCATTTTGGCTATGCTCCAAGCTCTTGGTTTTGGTCCCAATTTTTTGTAGTCTGTAGAGATGCTCTTTGGAGATGCTAATGCTTGCATTACCATCAATAACTCCCAATCTGATGCCTTTGGGCTTTTTTGTTCCATCAGGCAAGGTTTCCCTCTAGCTCCGACACTTTATGTTCTTGTTGCTAAAGGGTTTGGCTATTTTCTAGCCCACTCTATATCTTCAAGTTTGGTTTGTGGCATCTCTTTACCAGTATCCTCTTCCTAGTTGGTCAATGGTCATTTTGCTAATGATTCCTTCCTCACCTTTCTAGAGGATGAAGAAAACATAAAAAATGCCTTGAATTGCCTTGACACTTTTTGTCAAGCCTCTGGCTCTACTATCTAATGGCATAAAGCACATTTTTACCACTAGTCTTTTTTGCCAGCACCACCTTGGCTTAACTAGTTTGAATGGAAATGAGTCTCTCATGGGGATATTTTCTGCTTTCTAGGAATTTCTTTTGCTTTTCAAGCATTGCCAGTGGATCTATGGAACATTGTGCTTGCCAAGATTACTAAGAAGTTGGATTACTAGCTTATGAAACCACTTTCTCTTGCGGGTAAATTCTTGAGTTTCTCTAAAGTTCTTGCAACAATGCATGTCTATTATTCTTCTTGTTGGGCTCCTTCAAAAGCTTCCTATCATAAATTAGAGCAATTGTTTCGTGATTTTCTTTGGGCTTTTGGTTTCGATCATCATGGCTTTCATAGAGTTGCTTGGGACTTTTATTTTCTCCCCAAAGAGTTTGGAGTCTTTGGCCTTCTCTCCACATAGAAGCAAGGCCTTGCTCTATGTGCCAAATGGATTATTTGGGCCATCACTGGAGATGAAGCTTGGAAGGTTCTAATTTGGCATTGCATGTCTTCTGTGTTTCCTATTGATAGACTTGCATGTAAGGGGATTGGCTTTCAAACCCTTTCCATCATGCAAGAACTTGTGCTCATGTAGGGCTCTTTTGTTATCAAGAGCATATGGAAAGTTGGAAAGTTATTAAGCCTTGGCTTTGCTGGTCTAGTGACGAGTTCTATGATGGGCTCTCTTTGAACCAGTAGAACATTTGGCGATCTCCCATGTTTTCCATCTAGGGTGTTCTCCTAGCCAAGACTCAAGGTGCTAGTGCTCTATATTTTTTCAAATGAGGCATCAAGAATCCTAAAGATCTTTTCTCTAGGGTCTCCATGAGTCTCAAATCTTAGGAAGATATGCAACTCCAATACCATCTTTCCCATTCAGATTGGCAGACTTTTGACTTACTACTCCCTGCAATTCTAGGTCACTTAATTCATAAAGTAGGTATCTAGTCTATTAGATCTTGGTGGACTAATTGGAAGTAGTATCTTGCCACTCCTTTCACTGGTTACAAACCAAGATTGGGTTATAGATGGCTTTCTCCCGATTTACAGATGGTGGTTACACTCAATCAGAGATGGCATTTGCAATCTTCCCTTTCTCAATGGGGAAAGTGCTTTGACACTATTTGGAGTGCCATTATAGAACCCAAGATTTCCCATTTTGTTTGGTGCTTGGCTTTTCAAGGTCTTCCCCTTGGGCCTCGGCTCAAGCATATTGGCAATGGATTCATGATTTTTTTAAGTTGTTTCAGCCTCAACCCTTTTCTTGCCACATGGTTATTTTGGGTGATTCCCCCAAGATCCCTAAAAAATTTACCTAGATTTGGCATACCTTCAAGATGGAGATTTTGTTCACTCTGTGGAAAGATAGAAATGTTGTTATTTTCACTCACAATTTTTTTGATATAAATATTGCTATGTACACTAAGGCATGAATTTGTAATAATGTAATGATGCAAATTCAAATGCAAGCAAACAAGGTGGCCCACCTTCAAGAGCTTCTTAATCACTAGGGAAATGCCCCTTGCACTATTGCCAAGGTACCTCTAGATGCCTTAGTTGATCCCTCGATGCCTAGAGGCCATCGTCAAAGGCGTAGCTCTTGAGGCCGTCGCTTGCACATGCTACATTTGCAAGCTTCTCACCACGGCTCTCCCAACAAAGGTAATGGTGGATGGAGGCACCACTCAGCTTTCCTACCCCATGGTGGCACTAGCTAGTCCCTGACTCCTCCTCCTGGTCCTTAGTGAGTGGTTTCTAGGAAGTGGCCTTTTTGCTAGGAATTGGTTATATCACCTACGTAGCCTGATATGAAGGACGTTGACCAAGCCTCTGATGCTACTGATGATGGCTAGATTGTTCCCAGTCTACCTGTCAATCCCAAGGATGATTGGGGACTTCATGATCGGGATGAACCACCCCCCTTAGCTAGCACTACTTTAGCTACCTGAGGGTTGTTTCATATATGTTTTTTTTGTGAATAGTTGTTGATTCTAGCTTTGGCCATTTGAACTCACACGGGGTGATCTTGTATCCCCCAACCCTTTCTTGTGAATTGTAATCTTATTATATTATTTATCAATAGAAAATGACTATTCATTAAAAAAACTAAAAATCTTAATTACTTTCATAAAAAAAATTATTTAATTAATTTAATTTAATTGTTGTTATAGTTAATCATAATAAAATTAATATGAAAAATAATTGAATTAAATCAATATCATAAACAAAAATTTAAAAAGAAAATTTATTAAGTTGTATTAATAATTAAAAATATTTCTTATTATTCGATTATCAATATTTAAAAATAATTTATATAATCTCAAACTTTAAACTAACAAATCGTACTATTTTTTATAGTATAATATTTTTAAACAAAAATTTAGTTATGAATATTAAATTTTCATTAACTTATAGCTTTCAAAAGCATATCATATTTAAATTTTTTTATAAATTAAATTGAAAATATAGAGTTAATTTTAATAATTTAAAAACTATAAATTCAAATTTTTATTTTCTTAGTACAAATAGTTTTAGATTTTGAATTAATATTTAACAATAATTACTTTTATTCAAAAAAAATTGACACTTTATATTATAAAATTGATCATTAAATTATTTATTTTAATTAAAATTAAAAATTTATCTATTTTATTTGTTATTAAAATAATAAATAATAGATAAAATTATTAAATTTGAAAACAGATGAAAAATAAAAATTACTTTATATTTTTACTTGACAACTTAACCTTTTATATATATAAATATATAATATTTATGTAAAGAAACATAAAAATAAATTTAACATTTTCTTATATAATTTATTTTATGTATATGTTATACTAATATAATTTTAATGTCAATAAATGTTATTTTATATGATCAAATAGTTTATTTAAAATAAAGTTTTAGTTGTCTTTCTTGACAAACATTTTCCATTCTACATTGTTGTTTACAACTTTTGTTGGAAATCTAATTGAAAAGCTCATTGTTGTTGAAGATTAAAGAGGGAGATTGTTGTAAAAGAATGTTTTCAATCATTGTTTTTCCATTGATGTCAAACTTGCTATTTGTAGGAATGATATTTTCTTATAAGATCCAAGCACTATAACTTAGTTGATTGATGAAGAGGATTTGATCAACAAGATGTAACAAGAGCACCTAAAGGAAAGGTTGAGTTATGATATTGCAATGAAGTGCAAGTATTAGTTAAGACAATGGTTAAGTAATGTATTGATGACATACTCAAAGATATAAAGACTGGTCACACTTAGATACATTGGAAGAAGGAGTTGTAACAAAGTTGACTGCAAAGCTTTAACTAAGATCATCAGTAGGTGCTGAGCATGCTAGTTGAAGCCAAAAAAATTCTTAGTAGAAGCCGAGTAACAAACATTTCTAGTGTGTGTTGAGTGATCTTCAAGTGCTGTGTAAAGATCAGGTTTCGAGCATCAAAAAAAATTTAGTTGGTGCCGACTAATCTTTAGGTGCTGAACATTAGAAAAAATATAGTTGATGTTGAGTAACATAGTATGTGTCGAGCACCAGTATTTCAATAGTACCAAGCTGCTTCATTATTTCAAATGATGAAGATTCAACAAATCCAAGCCGACATAGTGGTTGCATTGAATTTTGTGAATGAGTTGGAAGATAAGGATAATGAGTTGTTAGCACATAATCTTATGAAAACCATTTTTGGGCGAATTCTAAAGGATTATTCAAGAAGTTTCTAGAGGAAATAGAATATGGATTAGATACAATTTATCCTACCTAATCCATGCAAATTGAACTTGAAAAATGGAAGAATTGAGTGGAAAAAGGAACTCCAAGACTATTATTTAAGAATTCATAAACCAAGAAGCAAAGAGTTGCTGATACTATTGCTGCTAAAGTGCCAAATCTGTGAAGTGGTTGAAAGGGTGTCAAGAAGGAGACATTTAGGAGAAGGAAGAGCACAGAAGCTCTGCTTCTACAAGTGTTCATGAAGAGATAATTGCACTGGTACATTGAGTATGAAGACTCAAGGAGACAAAGCTTGAAAGGGAAGGCAAGCTGTTAAGAGTTGCAAAGATTAAAGGCCAGGAAAGGGTATGAGCTGAGAAGTGATCTAAAATCTGCAAGATAAGTTGTATGTTATAGTCAGGTCAAGATTTTCTAATACTCTCTAGCAATTGTATTAGATATAAAAATTCTATGGACTTAGGTTGGCCTAACAGCCATTATGAAATCCTTTAATAGGGTGGCATTCTAAGTGAATGTTCTAAAGTCCTCTAACCAAGCACCCTTCTAACAGGGTGGTTAAATCCTCTAACAAGGTCACATTTAACAGTGTGTTGTAAGCCTTTAACAAGGCAGGCCTTTCACAAGGCATCACTTTAGAAGGGTGAAAATTGAGTAGCATGTTACTAGTGGTTTTTCCCAAATTGGGTTTCCACATAAATCACTATGACATGTGTTGATTTCTTGTGTGTTTAACTTGCATGTTGATTTATTGTAACTTGCTGATTAGATAAGTTAAAGCTTGGATGGATGAATGGTTGAATGATTTCACTATACTTAGTAAAAAGTCTGAATAGAAAAATTTGGACCTTGAATAATTGATTGACCCCCCCCCCTCTCAGTTATTCTAAAACAATTCTAACAATTGGTAATAGAGCCATCTACTAATTTAGTTTCAAGGTACTAGAAGCAAGAAGATCAAGATGTCCAAGAGAGAAGTTTCCAAGCTTAACAAAGAAAACTTTGTTGCATGGCAGAGTTTGATGAAATTGCACCTTGGATCAATAGAGGACTATGCACAAACCTCAATTGGAACAAAGCATGTAACTCTAGCAAAATTCCTCACTGCAAATGACTTAAACAAAAAGAAGAAGCATAACCAAGCAATGTTGGAAATTGCATTTGCACTTAGCTATGTTGAATATGATAACATCAAAGACTATAACACTACATTCAAAAAGTGGAAAACTTTATCAGACATCTATGGAGGTGATCAGAATGTCTAGAGAGCAAAGAGAGAAAGCCTAAGAGAAAATTTTGATGACATGAAGATGGAGAAAGGTGACAATGCTTCTTAGAAGGCTACAAGAATAAAAGAAGTGGTGAGTGCAATAAGAAGTCTAGGTGGACAACTAAAAGAAGAAACATCCATCAGAAAATAGTTAATAACTTTTCTTCCTATCTATGCTATAAGAGTTTCAGCCATCTAGGAGCTAAGGTGTGTACAAGGGAACACACTAACCTTTGAAGGAATAGTTGAAAGACTTACTGCATTTGAGCTATCCAATTTTGACAATATAGACCTAAGAACCTTGAATCTTCTTTCAAGGCCAAGATGAAAATAAAATATAGTAAGGAGGACACATCAAGCAAGAGAAGGAAAGGAAAACATGCATCCAATGATAGCAACATATATGAGGAAGATTTGGAATAGTTAGAAGCACTATTGGCTAGGAGATTCCATAGAGGTAAAGGCAAATTCAAAGGTAAGATCCCTATCATATGTTTCAACTACAATGAAGTAGGTCATATAGCTACAAGATGTCCACAAAAGAAAAATTATAAAGAAAACAACTTCAGGAATAGAAGAGAAGATGACAACAAAGATTACAAAGAGAAAGGAAAGAGATGCTACATTGTTAAAGAAGACTCTGATGAAAATAATGATGAAGTACTCTACATAGCCATGAAGGATGAATTAGACAAAGATGAAGATGAAGCAATACTGTTAGTTACCTGTGTGAACAAGAATGACAAGTGGATCATAGATAGTGGATTCTCACATCACATGACAGGAAATAAAAGTAAGTTTATTACCTTTACTCAATATGATGGAAATAGTGTTAGATTTGGCAATGATGCTCCATGTCAAATCAAAAGAAAATACTCTATCAAACTTACAGAGAAAATTTCATGTGATAATGCATACTATGTTGAAGGATTGAACTACAACTTGTTGAGTGTATCACAATTAAGCAATGTAGGTTGCAAAGTGAAATTTGGAAACAAAACTACCAAGATCTATGATATTGATGAAAATCTAATAGGAAAAGGTGAAAAAACTAGGAGTAATCTATTTTATCTTGATATGGAAGATGCAACATGTCTTATTGTTAGATTTGATGATGTGTGGTTGTGGCATAAAAGGTTGTGTCATGTTAACTTTGATAATATGATTATCATTAGCAAGAAGAACAAAGTTAGAGGGTTGTTGAAGTTGAAGAAACCTGAAAACACAATGTATAAATAATGTCAACTAGGGAAGATGACTAAGTCTAGTTTCAAAAGAAAAACATACACTTCCAATGAAGTTCTAGAGTTAGTTCATGTAGACTTATGTGGCCCAATAGAAGTGCAAAGCTACCTAGGAAATAGATACATAATGCTATTTGTATCTGATTATTCCAGGATGATGATTGCTATATTTCTAGAGAAAAAATCTAATGCATTCCAAATGTTCAAGTGGTATTTGGCTAGAGTTGAGAAGGAAATAGGAAGGAACCTGAAATGCTTAAGGTCAGACAGAGGAGGTGAGTTCACATCAAGAGAATTTGAAACATTTTTCAATGACAAAGGAATCAAAAGGCAAACATCAGCACCAAGAACTCCAACATAGAATGATATTGCTGAAAGGGGAAATAAGTCGATGATTGACTATGCTAGAACCTTGATGATGGAGAAAAATGTTGTACTAAAATATTGGAGAGAAGCTATGAGTATTACAGTCTACACATTGAATAGAGTTCAAGTCAAGAAAGGTACAAATGCAACACCCTTTGAATTGTGGTATGGTCATTCACCAAATATTAAACATTTCAAAGTGTTTGGTTGTAATGCTATATTCTAAAAGACACTAGAAATGGTAAGTTTGATGCAAAAAGTGATGAAGGTATATTTCTTGGATACTCCACTAGAAGTTAAGGCATACAAGTGTTTGAGTGCTAACACTAACAAAGTTGTGGAGAGTGCAAATGTAAATTTTGATGAGCATGCAAAAGTTCAAGTTGATGAGTCAAAGAAAATAGAGGATTATAAATCCTTTGTATACTACTACGAAGGAATGACAGCTGAAGATAATGCTACAAATCAAGTTGGGAATCAGCAACAAACTTTAGTATCTATCATGTCTCAACCAATGAATGTCAAATTACATTTAAAAGCTGAGCTATAGAATGTAGAAAATGCACATTCTGGTTCTAAGAATAGTATGCAAGAAAATGAATGATGAAATGGAAAATGAAGAAGAACAAAATGACTCTAAAGCTGAAGGATCAAATGTGGAAAGAAGCAATGAACCCAAATTAGACAAGTATGTGAGAAGGCATCACCCTGCAGATCAAATCATTGGTAACAAGGATGCTAGACCCATGACAAGGAATAGACTGAGGAATGAATCATGTCTATTGAGCAAAGTTGAACCCAAAATAGTCAAAGATGCACTACAAGATGATGACTGGTATAAGGCCATGAAAGAAGAAATAGATCAGATTGAGAAGAACAAAACTTGGTCTCTAGTTCCTAGACCAGCTAATAAGAATGTGATTGGTACCAAATGGGTGTTTAGAAACAAACTTGATAAGAATGGCAAAATAAAAAGAAATAAAGCCAGATTAGTTTGCAAAGGCTATGCATAAGAAGAAGGACTTGATTATGGAGAGACATTTTCCCCTATTGTAAGAATGGAAGGAGTAAGATATTTACTTGCATAAATTGCATACAAAGGTTTCAAAGTCTACCAGATGGATGTGAAGTCTACTTTTCTGAATGGTATACTAGAAGAGGAAGTCTATATAGAACAACGAGAGGGATTTTTTGAGGAGAAGAACAAGGACATGGTTTGCAAGCTGCACAAAGCACTTTATGGATTGAAGAAAGCACCTAGAGCATGGTATAAAAGGTTGCATGAATATCTTGTAAAGATAGGATTTGAAAGAATAGATGATAATAGAAACTTGTACATCAAAGTTGAGGAAGGTAAAGACATTTTGATATCAGAAATCTTTGTTGATGACATAATATTTGGAGGAAAAGATGTTTTATCAAAGATTTTGCTAACAAAATGAAGCATGAATTTGAGATGTCAATGTTTGGAGAAATTAAATTCTTTGTTGGATTACAAGTACATCAGTTGAAGCATGACATATTTGTGACCCAATCCAAATACATCAAGGAAGTACTCAAAACATTTGGGCTAGAAGACTCAAAACCAGTTAGCACACCAATGGCAATAGGCCACAAACTATCCAAGAATGATGATTTGCTGAAGTAAATTAGACATTGTATAGGTCAATGATTGGAAAGTCACAATACATTGTACATAGTAGACCAGACATTGCATTAGTTGTTGGAATAGTAGCAAGATTTTCTTCCAATCCAAGAGAAAATCATTTAATGGCGGTGAAGAGAATATTGAGATACCTAAAAGGAACTAATGAATTTGGTTTATACTACAAGAGGAATGAGAAGTTTGAACTAAAAGCTTATACTGATGTAGATTGGGGAGGTAACATTGATGATAGAAAAAGCACCAGTGGAGGAGCACTTATCTTAGGAAAGAGGTTGATTACATGGACAAGCAAAAAGAAAAGTTGCACCTCATTGTCTACTGCTGAAGTTAAATATGTGGTAGCTTCTATAAACTGCACCAATATTGTGTGGATCAAACATTTGCTGCAAGGAATGAAGGAAGAAGTAATTGAGCCTATGACACTTTATTGTGATAATACAAGTGATATCAATATATCAAAGAACCCAGTAATGCATGCTAAAACTAAGCATATTGCAATCAAGTATCACTATGTAAGAGAACTGGTGGAAGATAAATAAGTAAAGATCGAATATGTCAGCTCAAAAGAACAAATTGTTGATATCTTCACAAAAGCACTACCTAAAGATGCTTTTGAGTATCTTAGAGGTAAGTTAGGGGTGATACCCATAGCTAAGGCTACTTGAACCAAAAAGAAAGAATGCCTTGCATTAAACAAGCAGAATGTTGAAGATTTTACACATTGATGCAGAGGATGTTTACTTTGGGATCCATGCCTAAAGTAGTAAAAGTGTTGAAACTTCAAATTAGTCACAAGAAAGGTGACAGAGGGAGATATTAAATGAACCTATAAGAGCTACATCTACATATTAAGATGCTAATTTTATTTGGCATTGTTGTCAAAGAGGGAGAAGTGAACAACTAATCAACAAATGCTGAAGTTAAAGGACTAGAAAAGATAAAGGGAGATTTCAGAGGTTGATCAGAATAGTAGAAGATGAATAATATAGGGGGAGAAAGATAAAGATAAAGGATACATCAGCAAAGAGGGAGAAGTGAAATGAAACAATTAGAATAGTAGTAGGAGATGTGATGCCACAATTTACTTTTTGGCATTTGACTTAATATTCTAACTTAGTTAGTTTGGCTAAATAGTTTAGTCTGATGCTTGATCAGTTTGGTTTTCCATCAATGCCAAAGAGGGAGATTGTTGGAAATCTAATTGAAAAGCTCATTGTTGTTGAAGATCAAAGAGGGAGATTCTTGTGAATGTTTTCAATCATTGTTTTTCTATTGATGTCAAAGCTATTATTTGTAGGAATGATATTTTCTTATAAGATCCAAGCACTATCACTTAGTTGATTGATGAAGAGGATTTGATCAACAAGATGTAACAAGAGCACCTAAAAGAAATGTTGAGTTATGATATTGCAATGAAGTGCAAGGATCAGTTAAGACAATGGTTAAGTAATGTATTGATGACATACTCAAAGATATAAAGATTGGTCACACTTAGATACATTGGAAGGAGGAGTTGTAACAAGGTTGACTACAAAGCTTTAACTAAGATCATCAGTAGGTGCCAAGAAAGTTAGTTGAAGCCAAGCAAATTCTTAGTAGAAGTCGAGTAACAGACATTTCTAGTGTGTTCTGAGTGATCTTCAAGTGCCAAGTAAAGATTAGGTGCTAAGTATTAGAAAATTTTAAGTTGGTGTCAAGTGATCTTTAGGTGTTGAGCATCAAAAAAAACATAGTTGATGCCGAGTAACATAGTATGTGTCAAGCACCAGTATTTCAATAGTGCCGAGTTGCTGCATTATTTTGAATGATGAAGATTTTTCAAATCCAAGCTAACATAGTGGTTGCATTGAATTTTGTGAATGAGTTAGAAGATAAGGATGATGATTTGTTCGCACAGAATCTTATGAAAACCATTTTCGGGTGAATTCTAAAGGATTATTCAAGAAGTTTCTAGAGGAAACATAATATGGGTTAGATAAAATGTATCCTACCTAATCCATGCGAATTGAAATTGAAAAATGGAGGAATCGAGCAGAAAAAGGAACTCCAAGACTTCTATTTAAGAAGTCATAAATCAAGAAGCAAAGAGTTGCTGATACTATTGCTACTGAAGTGCCAAATCTGCAAAGTGGTTGAAAGGGTGTCAAGAAGGAGACATCTAGGAGAAGGCAAAGCATAGAAGCTCTACTTCTATGAGTGGTCATGAAGAGATGATTGCACTGGGTCATTGAATATGAAGACTCAAGGAGACGAAGCTTGAAAGGGAAGGCACGCTATTAAGAGTTGCAAAGATTGAAGGCCAGGCAAGGGTATGAGCTGAGAAGTGATCTAAAATCTATAAGATAAGTTGTATGTTGTAGTCAAGTCAAGATTTTCTAATACTCTCTAGCAATTGTATTAGATCTAATAATCCTATGGACTTAGGTTGGGCTAATAGCCATTTTAAAATCCTTTAATAGGGTGGCATTCTAAGTGAATGTTCTAAAGTCCTCTAACCAAGCTCACTACTAACAGGGTGGTTAAATCCTCTAACAAGGTCATATTTAAAAATGTGTTGTAATCCTTTAACAGGGCAAGCCTTTCACAAGGCATCACTTCAGATGGGTGAAAATTAAGTAGCATGTTACTGGTGGTTTTTCCCAAATTGGGTTTCCACGTAAATCACTATGTCATGTGTGTTTTACTTGTATGTTGATTTACTGTAACTTGCTTATTAGATAAGTTAAAGCTTGGATGGATGAATGGTTGAATGATTTCACTTTACTTAGTCAAAAGTTTGAATAGGACGTTTGGACCTTGAATCACTAATTCACCCCTCCCCTAGTTATTCTAAAGCAAATCTAACAACTTTATCTTTCTTGAGAGACATTTTTGTATCATTAGAGATTATTCAACTCTTATTGGCTTCTCTTACATTTAATTGTATTGTTGCATTTTCTTCAATATGAAATAAAAAAATTCAAATACAAATTATTAAAATATTAAAATAAAACTATGATATTTAAAAGTGAAAAAGAAATATTTTCTATTAATATAATAAATTGTAGAAGACACATTAGACTTAACTTTCATGCCTTAAATTGGAAATATTAAATTGATTTACAATTTATGCATGGGGTATTTTTTTTGGAACTCACACAATAATTGATTCACCCAAGTCTAACAAATCTTTCCTCGAAATTGATGATTATCTATTGCAAACAAAAATAGAGAAAACTAAAATAGAGTCTAATTTTTTTGGGGTCCCACTAAACCTCAACGCTTAGTTGAGCTTTAAGGTTGGCCCAATATAACCACTCATTGATATAACCATTAGTTGAAGTCATTGTTGTGCAATGAAAATATGTTGAATGGTATTGTGGAAGTTTGTTGACTCATAGGAAGGAAATATGATGATTGGTACGATGGAAGTGTGTCGATTGGTACAACAAAAATATGCAAATTGGTACATTGGAAGTGTGTTGACCAATGTGGGGGTTGTGTACTATTTGGTATGATGGAGATGTGTCATCTAGTATGGTGGAAGTCTTTTGTGACATTGAGGTGTGTGGTTGATCCATTATAGAAAGGAAAAGGTAAACTCTATCCACAAGATGATTGTAATGCCTACCCCTTGTTTACTTTTCATGCTTTATTGCCAAACTCTTTTAGGCTAGTTTTATGATTAGTAGTACTTGGCTACCAGATTTGATTAGATGTTATTTTATTTTCAGTTGATAGATTTGATGAGCTACTTGATACTCCATAATTTTACGTGTTTATGTTTATCCTTTTGATGATGATGTTTTGTATGTTCATATAGTGATTTTACTTATGTCATGATGATAGATAGATGGATGTTTCATATGTAGTTTCCATGGTTACTTACCCCATACTTGCATGTGTATGGTGTACTTGTATGTTTTACTTTATGTTTGATGTTTTTGATGTGGTTGAGGGAGGGAGTCATAGTCATCTACAAGTCGGGATCTACATGATGCACCACTTCCCACCATTTTCTATTTAGTTTAAATTATATGTGTATGTACATGCTTGGATTTTATGCAAATTGCAGGTATCAGGCATCAACTTCCTTGAATTGCTAGGATGAGCGTGCCCTATCACAAAATCTCAATGGTAAAAGAGGGGAGATAGTTCTTGAGTCCAAATCCTAACCTTAAGCCAATTGTCCTAGAAAGTAGGACAAGTATCTAAGTTTTACCTTCTGAATTTGTCAAGTAACGTGAATTTGTGATTTTAACCCTTGAGTTTGTTTTAGTACTCTGTACTTGATAATGAGTTTTTGTATTTAGTCTTGTGGGTCTACTGTTATTTTAAATTATAATTAAATCAAATTAAAAGATAATTTAATGAAAATTTTATTTAAAAAATTTAATATTTACTTATATTTAATTAATTAAGAAATTAATTAAATAAAAGAATTAAATTTAAACATTTAATTAAAGTTCTAATTTTGGTGTAATCATATTTATTTCATTTAATAATAATATATTTAGGAGTTTCATTTTTATAATAAACTCTAAATAATATTATTAAATTAATAAACATTTCATTTAAAACATCTCAAGATTTAATAAAAGAGAAAAAGAAATTGATTAAATAGAGTTTATTTTTAAAAATTGCAAAAAGGTTGCACATGAAAATTAAAATATAATAATATAATTAAGAAAGTGGTTTTGCGTGATTGCAAAATCGAAGCCCTAATTTGGGGAGAGCCCTTTACTAAGAAATTAGAGCTCATTTCTCCATACATAGGTTTGGAGGAGCCAATTTTCAGGAAGAGGGCTCTTGTTGATTTTAGTGCAGTAAATTTCTCTTTGAAAACTCTATCTTCTCCATGTTTGTGTATATGTATTCAGAATTTAATTTGGGTTGAAACCCTTGTTTGTGTATTTATTGTTTTTCATTTCAAAATCATTTGTAAACAAATTTGGGATTGGAAACCTTGTTTGATAAATTTTGGGGGATTCGTATTTGGATTGTTAAAATTGGGATGAGGGTTTGGAAAAGAGATCAAAATTTGATATACAAAATTCGATTGGTTGTTCATGTTTTCCCTACCAGATCTATTTTGTATTTTTTTAAGAAATATGTTAATAAAAATTACCACAGTAAAATATTTACTATGATCATTTTTATCATATATTATGTTTTTGGAGATCGTGATATTGCATTTTTATTGGAGGGGCAATTGTTTAATGTTTTTTTTATAAAACATATTAAATAAAATAATGAGAGGAGGGACTATGAACTTTGTCACCCCCCCAGTTGCGATGGTAGGACACTGCCAAGGCAGTGGGCTGCCAAAGCAACCAAGCCGCAAGCGGCCCCCCTTAATAGGGGTGTGATGTTATTTAAATCGCATGAAATAGTTTTAAATTATATTTAAATAATTAATATTAGTATTTTTTGGATCGATAAATGATCGAAGCCTAGATTAATTATTCTAATTAATTATTATTTTTATGTGTTCAGGGAATTTGAACCCAAGACCTCCCACATGAGAGGCTCACAAGTTACCATTGTGATGTAGGCTTTTTCCTAATATTAGTATTATTTATATTAATATTTTAATAAGTATTTTATTTTATTTAATATTTTTTATTATTTTTTATCAGTAAATGACCGAAGCTTAGATTCATTATTGTTATTTGTTGTAATTATTTATTTTATGTGTTAAGTGAATTCAAACCCAAGATCTCCCACATGAGAGGCTCACAAGTTACCATTGTTTTGTAGGCTCTTGCCTATTTAATATTTATTATTATTATTATAATATATTTTATTTTATTAATAATTTAATAAATATTATAATAAATAATTATATTATATTATTAAATAATAATAATATTCATGCTTTTGTTTTATAAAATATTTATTTTTTAAAAAGGAAATATTTATATTTTTAAATAAATAAGACAAATGGTTTTTAATCTTATTTAAGTATGTGGTTTTAATTGAGGGCGATAACATTATTTATTCAAAAAAATTAATATTTATGATAGTTTAGAAATAGAAACTGAAATCCTGATTATGATCGAAAACTCTATCAATTGTGATACTTGAAAATGGAAAACGAAAATGTGAAAATCAATAGTGAAAATTTAACTTTTGTGTTTTCAAAACCTAAAAAGTTATGAAAGTTACATAGTTATTATTTTGGATGTGATGTATGTTTTACCTTGTGTTGGGTTCAAGTTTGACTTAGTACCTTGACTAGACAGGATGTTTACCAAAGGCTTGGGGGTCTTTGTTCTATGTTGATGTTTGTATTATTATTTGGTCACAATCTTTTATACCTGACCATATTTTCTATGGTGAGTTCGTTCAGATATTTGTGGTGCTTTTTAGTTTCTTGTGTAGAACTGAGGTGAATGGTGCAACTTTTTTGGTGTAACCTTTAAGTCTTCAATTAGTTATCTTTTGATGCTTTCTAGTTGCTTAAGGTGATTATTGTGTTTTATCTTTAGGAGCTTGCCAGTTGCTTGTAAAGGACTGGGGCGAATACTATGCTTTATCTATAAGCTCTTTCCGGTTGCTTTTAAAGGACTAAGGTTAAAATTGTAATTTTATGAGTTGTTCTTTTTATGCGCCTAGGGTAGGTAATATATGTGTACGTTGGAAAGTGGCTTACAATGGAGGTTGGAACCCTAAGTGGTCGCCTAGGTAACCCATTGTAAGTAGTTTTAATAAATGATAACATTACATTGAATGAGAGTAAAATAAATTAATAAGAATCATTTTTTTCCTCATCCATGTCTTGAGTGCTAGTGCAGGCTTGGATGAGAATAGAGAGGATGCTTGGTTGTGACATTGCTTTTTTAGTATGCCTTATCTGTACGAAAGGATACTAGTGCTACATAGAGACACTAGGGGTCGAAGTCCAGAGTAACTACTAGAGAAACCCTAGAGTTGGCTCATGCGATGACACTTTCCCACTTGCATAGTATATTTCCTATTGTCTTTTTTGCCTCTAGGATTAGATGATACTTGTGTCTTGGTGCCCTTTGAGATAGTTTGCTACCAGGATTTTCTTGACCTAGATGTTGGTTGACTTATGGATTATATCCATTTGGGACTTGAAATTATCTCCTTGGCACAGTGGGAGTGGGCCATTTAGGTTCCATGAGGTCAAATGGTAGTGCTTTTTACTCATATCATTGAGATTTGATAGTTGGATGTCGTTGTTGGATGTTCTTGTGCAATTGATTCTTTCTTTTTGATCTTGTATTTCTATTGGATGGTTATATTATGTTGTCTAGTACTTGATTTATCAAAGATCTTATGAGATGATGTAATTAATTGATTATGTATATTCTTTCAGCTTTTCACACCCTATGACTTGTACAGTGGATGATTGTGCATTTTGGTTATGTCAAGTGGCATCCTATGTAATTGTATATCATTTAATTGGATTTGTACTTGTGATTATTCCATGATGTGGATTTTGGTTATGTGTTAGAGTCAATACTAATAAACTTATACATGTTATTCAACATCATGGAAGCCTTAGGATATGTAATCTATTTATGATAGTTTATGCATGTGAGTTATTGCTTCTGCTATTTTTATCTCTTGTTGTTTATTATCTTTAAAAAAAATGTTTAGCAAAATTAGTGAAACTTAAGGTTAATTTCTTTTGGGTTCCCTAACAAGGCATTACAATGATCCTTAGTCACACAACAAGTTGTAAGGTAAGTCTTGAAGCCCTACCAATACTTTTCCCAAAGTCTCTTATTCATTTCTTGGAAAAGATAAAATGGAAAGCTTACTAGCCATATTAAATGAATTAGGGATGTTTATCAAATATGAGGAAGGTCAATTGATATTTGGAAAACTTATATGAGTTGGTGTGATAAAAATTAGGGAAAGAATGTCATCATCATATATCTTCCCGATGGATAGTTGAATTTTCATCAAATAGAGATGTAATACCTCAAAATTGCCTCATTGCCATGATGAGCAATTTTGATCTATCTTATCAATTCTAAAGTCCTATGTCACTAGGCAATTATTATTTTTCTACTCACTACTTGACTTAATTGTCAAATGGAAAAAACCCTAAATCTACATTAATCATGCTATTTATTTAATTCCTAAAGCATTGACTTGCATTAGTCACATTAAACCTATTGATTAAGATTTGATTTAATTTAAAGTATTTATACTTTAATTAAATTAAATTATCTCCTAAGGCTAATGTACTAAGGAATTAAAAATATTTAATTTAATATTTATGCTTTTTTTAATTAATTGAATGTAATTTTTCAATTAAATAGAAAAGATATTTATGAGGTCATATCTCATTTTATTAAATTGAACATCTTTCCCAAATTCTCTCTTCAGTTCTAAATGGAAACTCTGAGTGAACTACTTCTTGAATTAGAATCAATCCAATTAACTTTCTCTCACACTTATGAAGGGTTCAGTTAACTACTCATCACACTCAGATCTAGAACAGTTAACTTCACCTACACGAGGAAGTTTTCATCTTAACTGAATCTTCTATCTGATCTTAATTGTTCATCAAGGTTGATCCTAACTTTCGATCTATTCCTAGATTCTATTTAAGGGGCTCTTAATCCCTCATTACAGAGGTTGAATTTTTATGCTATTGAATTGTTGTTGGATTGAATACCCACTTTCATAGCTTTATATGTGTTTTTGCTTAATATCTTAGTATCATTTTGATTAAACAATGCATACATGTAGCTTAATTTATTTTATTGCTTCTTAGATTAATGCTTGCATAACATATAGATTAATTTGCATAATCATATAGTTACATTTAAATCCTTCATTCTAGAAAGGTCTGGTTGCCTACATCTCAACACTGAGAGCATAAATAGGAAAAATCCTTCTAGTTAGAAGGCAATAGGTTGCATTTTTAGGTGTCTTGGATGAACTATCTCATGTTCGTTCCAAGATGAATCCACAGGTAATGACTATGTTGAAGTGTGTGTGAAGTCTGAGGCCACATTCCACATATACAAGAGATAGATGGATTCTAATGTATCATGGCCCTTGAATGGAACCAGGATATATATGATGGAATGATGTCCAATTTTTCATCCATGGAAACATGTGATTGAAATCATGCCAATATGATTACACCTTTATAACCTACCTTAGAGTAGTAGGGTGAGAAAATCCTTATAGAAATCAAAAAAAGAATAAGTTGTTTCATCTAGGTAGACAAAAACTAGAAAACATAAGTTTTGGGACTAGAGTGTTGTGCAATAATGGAAGAGCACAATTCCATGTTGGATGAAACACTATCAAGATATAATATAGAAAGGAAAAAACATGACTCTTTTAGGGAGCCCTCCAAGAAAAATGAGCACCTTTCAAAGCTGATGGAAAATATCAATAATCATGCAAAATAAGTGAATGTGATCATTGTGAAATAAGTCAGACTTTCTATGGTGAAGGAATGTGTCTTCTTTAAGCATAACCAAGAAGTTGTTAGAAAAACTACCATTGATGTCAAGAAGGTAACAAGTTCACAAACAAATTGTCATTTATGTTATGGTGAGAAGTTGATGTTTGTCATTGATTATCAGTCTCTACCATGGAAAAAAATATTGCCAAGGGGTGGTAGATAAATAATGATTAAACATAATTTCAACAACTAATCAAAATATAATATTCCTTCTAATTTATTGTTTGTTGCTAATTATATCACTAACGTCGCATATTAGTTAAGGTAAGTATTAATTCAATATATTCTAGCATTTTGTAATTGGCCTATATCTTTGGTGGTAGATTGATGGGGGAAAAAATTAGATTTACGATGCTAGATAAGACACATATCATAAGGTCTTGGTTAGTAGGTTATAAGAATTGTGCAGAAATGCTTTGTAGTAGTGGCAACCATATCTTGATGGGACAAGCTAATCTCCAGACAAAATGCACTAAAGACAAAACAAAGTCAAAACTTTTTTTTTTTCTAAATTCACAAAAATGTAGTGATTCTTTTCCAAATTTTTTGTTGTTTTCGACTACAAGCTATGCAAATCATGAAGGTAAAATGCTAAAATTTTCAAAAAAAAACCATGATTTTTTCATTTTTTTGAAAATTGGTCAATTGTATAGTTTGTAGGGAGGATAGTTGCATCCTATCTTAATAGGGTGAGATCATAGAGAATTTATAGAGGAGAGAGGTTTTGAACAATATTGCATTGGAGATCATAGAGAATTTACAGAGGAGAGGGTTTTCAAACTAACAAAACAAGGTTTGTAGCATAAATTTCTAAGACTTGCACTTAGTAATTAGGATTTAGTTTCTTCCTTATCATCTATTATGCATCTCAAGATTAAACTGTAAGAAGAGAAAAAGTATCAATGATGGTGTTTTGTACTATTGAACCACATCCGATGCCATAGATATGCGAAGTTTAAATTCTTCTTGTCATAGTATTATTGAGGGCTTTCCTATTATTAGGGAAAATATTTAATGAATTTTTTTCTTGATGCAATGTTGAAAGTCTCATTAAAGTATCTTCTCCTGATTCAATAGATCCTTCCCTCTTCCAATGCGAGAGGAAGATTTTGAAAGTGATGATATGTTTTTATCTCATTTTCTAATTTGAGGGATTTTCTAGCTCTTTTATGTATCTTTATATTTCTAAAAAGCAATATTTCCTAATTCTGGTTATAGCATCACAAAAGTGATAGCATAAACATTTGGTAATTTTTTTCTTTTCTATAAATATGCTTATGTTTGTTCCTCTTATTAATCCTTCTAAGCTAGGAGACATTTCACAAGTTATTTCATGCTTAAACTAAAAACTCTCTTAACCCTTTTTTGAGGTTGGTTTATAGTAATATATATGTAGGCATGAACTATGATTCATATAGAAGATGCCATAGCATTTAATCAAAAATGGTCTTATAAGCAAACATGGTTGTTTGTTTTCTACAATCTACCATAGTTAAGTGGTGTTCCATCAACATGATACCAAGAAGGTATTGTTTTTAGCCTTGGTAGAGTGTCATTCTCCCACTTTTTAATATCCATTTAGATTTATTTTTGAGATCACCCCCATTCACAATGCAATGATGCCATGAAAATCAATTGTGTTTGCTAAAATTTTATTATTTTAGTGTCATTTTGATTTTTACTATGTTGTTTGCTAAACATTGAAGACCTGCCATATGCTCTATGCTTTTTATAATCCTTAAATGTGAGTATTGGTACTAGCCTCATTTTTGCATTTTGAATTTTGGCATATGAAAAAAAATCTATCTACCTTTCTACTTGTACTACTCTCTTTTCTTCATGTCAGCTTCACTTGTCGAATTTGTGTTTTGTTGGTTGTTGATCAAATCTTTTTTATCAATATAAATGTTTTTTTTTGTTTCTTTCATAAATTATTTTGCATATGCACAAACCTATACATTTGACGGTAAATAGCTCAATTCAATCATTCTACTTTAAAGAGGAACTAATCCTAAAGGGACCAATTACCTACCTAAACACATGTGGTGGATTGAGGATGTTATGCAATATTATATACAAGTTGTATTTCTAACATCAAGCATAAATCCCTACAACCAACCATTTTTTTAAGAAGAAAAACCTTATAATATGATATATATAACCTTGATTGTTATAGGTTATGGAACTTATCTGCACATTAGAATCATGAACTTTCAATTTACAATTCAAGCATAAACATCAGAATCATGATTTCCAAAATGAAAATTATATATAAATGCTTGAAAGACAACTTTGAAAAAAAAAATTCAATAGAAAAAGTCAATTTAGTAGTAGGAAGCTGCAAATTCTGTTGTTGTACTTCTTTGATACCTATGAAAAAATTACATACTACAACAAACTTAATGCTACATTAGAAATAGCATTGTAGATAACAAGATGAAAATCATTTACAGTTTTAATCTTACACATTTGATAAGGGGTGGACAAGTTTTCGAATAATGTCTACATTAAACTTGTTTGCATCAAGTAGTACATGGTTATGTGTATGTCTGCATGTCCCCTACAATCAAATCATCAAATGAGAGATTCTTGCATCTTAAGAAATAAAACAAAACATTTTTTAGCATATATGATAATATGTGGCACTCACAATAGGCATACTATTATCTGGCATTGATTTATTGTGGCTTGGCTATAAAGTCCTATGTAGTTTAATATTTTTAAGTCTAGAAAAATGTGTGCACTATACTGTGGGAAGGCTAATGCATCAATTTCTTGTAGCTCAAATCTAAAAGACACATAGTTTGATATCTATAGACTAGTTTAGAAAGTGCTTCTAAGATTTTATCCTCTATATGATGAAAATTTCCCATATTTGGCAAATGGATTTAAGGGTGTAATAAATCTATCGCTAACACCACATTGGTTAGATTGTTGTTATTTCTAATATTTCTTCTGTCAATAGATGTGATATTTTCATAATGTCAAAGAGAATGAATTTTATGTGAATGTTTTGAGTTCTAGAAATTATATTAAGTTGAGTTCCAAAAACTATATTACATAAAATTGTAGGTAGATTGTGGAATCTTTAATATAATTCTCAATTGAAAATACATTTAGCCATAACATTAGGTCTCAACTCTATCACCAATGGATTAAGATGCATTTGAAAAAAGTGGCCAGTATATAATGCCTTGAAAATGCATTAATATTCTATCTCATTTGTGTTTGTTATTCTAAGTTGATAAAATTGAAACTAAAACAATAGATTTATATAGATTTAATTTTAATTATCTAATTTTTACCATTTTAGAAGATTTCTTACATTTTTCACACTACCACATATGTACTTGAAGAAACAATGTTGCACTATAGCCCTTGTATTTAATATGATGAAAAACTATTGAAAAGCATGTTCATAAAAAGTGCAAGTAAATTATATATGTATGAGATCCTCAACCATGAGAGTAATACACAACCTCTTTGTTTCACAAAATAAGTTGATACGACCAAAGAAGATGATGGAGATTTGTATAGAGAAGGAATACAAGGTGACCAAAAATTAGGGTTAAAGGTCAATATTGTTAAGAATTCAACTTCATGACTTCAAATTTTTTCAGCACAAGAGGATGTTAGGTAATAAGCAAGAAGTCGAGTGAGCTCGATAGAGAGCTTGGCAAAATGTATGCCAAGTGAGCCCAGTAGGGAACTTGACACAATCTATGTCGAGTGAGTTTAGTCTCCAAAGGGAGGTGGAGCTCAACAAGATCTACACATAACCACACCTAGACTGAATGAACTCAATCGAAGAAGAAATCATGTGAACTCGGTACGAATGATAGATAGAAGTTTGGTAGACTCGATAGAAATAACTAGTCTTATACAAACTGAGTTGATAGAGGAAGAGCTCAATTGAGGAGTGAACTAAGTGAGTTATTTAATAGACTTACAGTCTAAGAATTTTTGCCATTAAAACACAAAGAGGATAACAAAAAAATTGCAAATATGAACTTCTCAAGTACTAAACATGCAATAGCAAATAGAAGGGAGACAACAATAAGACAAGTATGCCTACTTGTTTTCTTTCTATTCAACTAGGTTAAAACTATTACAAAATGTAGGAGCATTTGGCTTCAACTAGAAAAGTACATAAAACTTCAACTGATAATAAACTTACAACACTAAAGGTTGCATACAATAACACATGGAGCAATCACTACTTCTCATGACAAAACAAAATGAACTTACAGAATGATAGAGGGATTCAACATGTACTGTGATACTAAACCTTCCTTTTTCCCTCTAAAATTTGAATACTTCTCCTCTGTTCTAATTTGTTGATATTTTTCCTTTTCTACTCTGTGCTTTGTACTTCTCCTCTATGTGCTTCCTTCTAACTTATCAAATGAATGAGATTCATTCCTTTTTTGTCTCACACCAAAATGTTTTTCTCTCATTTTTGGATTTAAACTCACCTACCCAAATTTATTGTTTTTGATTGCTGCTTGCAGAACACTAGAGTTGGTAGGTGGGCATTTGGCTCAAGGGGAAACCATTCACACTTCAAATATTTCAACACTCCCCCACTTTAACCTGATCCACATCAACTATTTCAAGACTTCTTCTTAGGTGCCCAAAACTTGGTATGCCCAAAGGCTTAGTAAATATGTCTTCTAGCTACTACTCAGACTTACAAAATTTTATTTTGATATGTCCATTCTCCACCAACTCTCTAATGAAGTGATATCTAATTTCTATGTACTTGCTTCTCCCATGGAATACTGGATTATTAGACAATACAATTGAGGAAATTTTGTCACAAAAGATTGTGGTTTCATCCTCTTGCCTTTCATTCAAATCTATCAAGATCATCCTTAACCAAATAGCTTAACATGTTGCTACATTCCCTACTATGTATTCAGCCTCTATTGTAGATTGAGAAACAATAGGTTGCTTCTTGGATGCTCATGAAATTTTAGTCGATCCCATATGGAACATGTATCCAGAAGTGTTCTTCCTATCATCTAGACTTCTAGCCCAATCACTATCCATATAACCAACCAACTTAAAATCATTATCTATAGTACAAAATCCCAAATCCCTTGATACCATTCACATACCTTAGGATCCTCTTTCCCACTTTCCAATGGGATTCCTTTGGTGTTTCCATAAATCTATAAATTAGACTTACTACATGTATCATGTCAAGCTGGGTTGCTGTCAAATACATCAAGCTTCCAATCATACTCTTGTATAATGTTGAATTCACACTTTTTCTACAATTTTCCTTGCTCAACTTTAGACCTACTATTGTTGGTGTTGGGGATACATCACTATTATTCATTTTGAATCTCTCTAAGATATGCCTTGCATACTTTTCTTGAGAGATGAAGATGCCTTCATGCATTTGTTTTACTTCTATGCCTAGAAAGTACTTCAAGGGATCTAGGTATGTCATGTCAAATTCATTCTTGATGGTCTCTTTGAACTCACTAATTAGGAAATTATCATTTCTAGTGAAGATTAAATCATCAACATAAGGACAACAATCAACACTTTACCATTTTTTGCCTGGATGTAGAGAGTGGGCTCACCATCACTTTTGCTAAAGTCTTTACTCATCTAATATGAGTCAATCTTGTTGTACCATGCCCTTGGAGCTTACTTGAGCTGATATAGAGCTCTCTTCAATCTATACACCTTGTGTTCTTTACCCAAAACTTCATGACTAGGTGGCTATTCCACATAAACCTCTTCTTTTAATACACCATTCAAGAAGGCAGACTTCACATCCATTTGATATTCCTTCCATTTGTGTTGGGTTGTAATTGCTATAACAGCACACACAGTTTCCATTCTTACAACAGGGGCATAAGTCTCATCATAATCTCTACCATATTGTTTCTTATACCCCTTGACTACTAATCATGCCTTATGCCTATCTATTTTTCCTTCAACATTGCACTTTTTCATGCTTGACCACTACTTTGATTTTTCTGCATATTAGGACTTTGTTGTTATAAGTTCCTTTCAGATGTTATGTTCTTATTATCTGTATAACTTGGTTTTTAATGTCCTTGGGACATGTGTTTATGTCAGAACATATTATTTTTCTCAAGATTACCGTGTTTGATTTCTCTAATTTTTATGATATTGTTGTGTATGCATTTCTAATAATTCTATTAGGAATAATATTAGAAAGTTTTAAATTTAGTTGTTATGGTGAACCTAACTTGTATACATCACGTGTTTATTCATTGGCCTATGTTAAATTCATGATATGTTGTATGAATTTTCTTTGCTTAGGTATATTGTTTATAAAATGGTTTGATTTGACTTAATAAGTTAAAGGAAATATATTCAATTGAGATTATATGTTACAGTTTGTATTTCAATGATGCATAGGTGTTAAAAGATTTTCTTGCTTCAAAATGTATATATAAAAACTTATATAGTTTTTTACCGCAGAGCATTCATTCATTTGAATTGAATATGGGGATTATAACCCTAGGTTTATTTACTTGTGACTTATGCTATTGAGTGGGGTTATTCACCTTAATATGTCTATGTAGTTCTAATTAGTTTGATTACCTAGCATATATTCTTTTGTATTTATAAGGGTTAAATACCCTAATGGCATTAGTATGTATATATGTTGTGTTTTGAATGGGGTTTAAAACCTGTGGCTATTACCATACACCTGTTGTTAATGACATATCAAATGTTTTTGGTAATATGAAATGAGGTTTATATTCATAAAACCCTAATGGGTTTTGCATGTAATAATATCAAAGGGATTTTGCATTTGTTTTTGAAACATGCCATTATGGCTGTGACTATGGTTGTAGTATGCACGACACTGTGCAATGTCACAGTTCATTCAATGCAAGTTTTAAGAAGATTTTAGTGGCATTGATCTCTTGTTCGGCCATACCTTTGCAATTTGAGCTTCTGTGGAAGCGATGCTGAAATTTGACCTATTGTTGCTTTGCGAGAGCATAACACATGTGCTTTGTTATTGGAGTTTCGACAATATGAGGGGTTTTGATTGGAAAGAAATACTTTCTTGTGAAGTCGAGAAAGGAGAATACTCATTAGGAGTTATTTGATGTTTGTCATTTGGTTTCTTCTTCTATTCATCATTGTTGAAGTCGGTTGCGAGCTACTTGTGTTAGCATTGTGGAGATTGTTTACCAGTTTTTTTTTAGTTGGGCATTTGGGGCTTTTGCAACAGGCATATTTCAAAGCATTTTTCCACCTACTATGATTTTGAGGTAGGGGATATTTACTAACTTATTCCTTTACTATTAATTTGGTGTTAATTTTTTTAAAGGAAATAAGAGATGCCGTGGTAAAAAAAAAAATATTGATAGCCAAGTATGGGTGTATGCAGAATTAGACAAATAAATTGCTGAGTTTTGTATATATATCCATATTTGGTTGTGGGTAATATGTATTTACATGCATTGTTGTTTGCATCTGGGTTTAGTTGTTGCTTAAAATATGGTTTTCCATATTCAGCTTTATAAAACTGAGGTCCCTTTTGTGTGTTTCATCTTTGTGTATGATGTTGGCATTTTGTCATATAAGTGGCATATGACAGAGGACACAGTTACAATAAGAAATGGTTTTAAGCTTGGGCTCGGTCTTTATGTAAAATAGTTTGTATATACTTTTGTTCAAACAAACTAAGGCAAATTGTAGTTTCGTTGTTTTGGTTTAACATGGTTGTATCTTTTATATTATCAGATGTTTAAACTGAGTCATTATACGATGATTAGTAGTATAATTAACATCAAACTTAGGTTTGGCAGTTACGCACTGTGTGCATTGGCTATGGTAAGGGTTTTGAACTTGTCATGGAAGTTTATCATTGAACTGCATTTTGAATAAACTTTTAGTTGTGTGGTATCATTGGCCATAACAATTGTTAAAGAAGTTCCAAAGAAAATAATGCATAAATGTATGGTAAACAAAGGTTTTTTTTGTTAAATTTGTCATGCCCAAAAAGGTAAGGACAAAACACACACACAAAATTTTTTTTTGACTAATAAAGATAATGCGGTTGACAAATGTTCTTGTGATGAACTAAGATTAAGCAAGACAACAAGGTTGAACAGGTTTTAGGGTTTAAATGGAACTAATTGTGATTAATTGTTACGACCTTAAGGATGCTCTAAATAACCAGGCTCTTACTGCTAAAAGAATAACTAGGTTGTCGTTACATCTTTAATCCATTGCCCTAGGCTTAATGTCATGAATTACTTCTTTCAACTTTATTCAGATTACCTTTTTAAATTTTAAACTAGAATCCAACTAACCTTTACTGTACATACCAAGGAGATAACAATGTTAACGATTTTACTTTCTACGTTTAAATTTTTCAACTTTACTTCCTTCGTTCTCATATCGATCTAATTAATTAATTTAATGTTCACTATTAGGGTTGGGCCTATGTTCAATGAATCCATATTTTAATTTAAGCTTTATTCAAATTATCACAATTTAAGTCCATATTAAAATTAATCTATGAAGCTCGTAATTGAATAAAACTAATTATTGAGACATCAAATTTGTTTAAATTACTATATTCAGTTTTCTAAGTTAAAACTTTTTAAAGAAACTAATTTAATATTAACATCATTTCTTACATCAATACATCTCCTCCTAATGCCATCAAATTACAATCTGGTATATCGATTAATGTCATCTTTAATTAAAAATATAACCAATCTATAATTTATCTAGCCATCTAATACCCTAGTTTAGAATACTAGTGATCAAGTAATAATAACCACAAATCCTCATGTAAAAATTAATGTAAATTTCAACTAACTAAACATAAAGATTAACTAGAAAGCACTATGACTTATAAATTAACATAAATTAAAAAATTTTAAATTAACATGATCTACCACTACACTAGCAAAGTAACAATTAAATTTAACTCAATTAAATTTAAAACTTCCCTAGCTAAACTTCATATTAACCCACAACTTAACTAACTAAAATTTAGAAATTCATCAACACAACTAACCTAATTTACTAATTAAACATGACTATTACTAATTAAAATTACAACTAAATCTAATTACTCTAAAATTTAGAAATTTCATAATATAACTAAACTTATCTAATACTATCCTAAATTACCTACACCCTAGATTACCTACACCCTCCCCCTTGCTAGCCAAGTGGCCTAGCCCCCCTCCCACTTGGCTCCCTCCCATCCAATCATGCGCTACCCAAGGCACCTCCACGCTGACCTAGGTCTGTCAGTACAGACTTGACTCCCCTAGTCCCTACGTGAGTCGAGGCTTCCACAAGGAAGCTTGCGTGTGTGGGTGAAGGGTTGGGTGGGGTAGGTGGGAAGAAGGAGTAAATGTCGTTTCTTATAAAATGTTTACATAGCTCCCTCGTTAATGGTATGGTACGGTACGGACCCCACACACAGGTGGATACACGTTGCCACATTTGTTTGTTAATAGGGATGGGTTAACAAGTTGGAAATGGGGGGTAAAATAGTTAATGCCAAAAGTTAGTTTGGTGAAAATTTTAAACAAAATGAATTATTAAATTGTGTACATTACTTCTCACCATTTCAATCATTTTTATATATATGTGCATGAAATCTGAATAAGAGTTATTTTAATGGGGAATCTAGAAGAGTATATACTTTGTTGTCTCATGAATTAAATTTGCTTGCACATACAATTTCCAGAGAGCAGTTTTGCTCCTGGGTGTGTATATTTCTTTGTGTCAAGTTTCTTTTTTTTGAAGGCCAATTTAACTAAGTGTTGGCATAGATCTTTTGATATATATACATACATCTTTATCTCAATAATGCATTCCAATCTAATGACAACATGAATTGTTACAACCAGTATCAAAATTCCAAGGTTATGCAAGGGTATATTTGTGTCTTACATCTTATAATTTATGATTTATTTGTTCACTACATCACAATGGTGAATCTTCCTTCTATCTGAATTTAAGGAATACATGATCTTTAGATCAATTTTTTATATTCAACATGAAACTTGGAAATGAAGGAGTTATCTTTTGTGAATCTTATCAAGGAATCATGAACCTAAATTCAGAATGAAAAAGAAAGGTGATGAATAATTCTTATCAAATTCAATTGTATCATTATTGTAACTTAACAATGAAAATGCTAGCTTGGTGATCACAATATAGGATTGATATTATAACATGGTAATGTTCAATCATTGAATTGAAACTTCAACACATCCAATTGCCTTTTACTATTATAATTGAAACTCAAAATTTCCCCATTTCTAGACATTTACTATCATTCTAATTTTCTCACAACATATGCAAAAATTGAAATCACATGAGATCAATACGAGGAGGTATTCATGATCATATTCTTTCTCTATTATTCATCCTAGTTCAAGGCTCCATCGGGAAAGAACCAGTAAGAAAACCTGATGTCTTTGCCACTACATCATAAATCAATTACAACTTACAAAATATTACAATGCAATGAGATTTTTTTTCAAGGATTCCACAATAGGAATTTTATCAAATGTCTACCTTGCATCAAGGGGAAGCATGAAAGAGACAAGAAACAACATGGAGATAACAACACAAGGAGACAAGCAAAAAGAACATACATTCCCACCCGGTTGCACAATAGGTCCAACAATGAACCAATATAGGGGAAAGGTGGATTTTCTCAATAGGAGAAGTCAATCACCATACCTTCACTTAGCCCTTTCAGGGCTTAAAACTTCAAGAATTTCAATTCTTTCTCAAGGCCCTTTCAAGGCTATATCCACAAGGATTTTCATTCTTTTCCACATTCAATATTTCTCAATAACAACAAGGTATGGGATGACAAGTAGGGGCCCATACACCCTACCCTTTCTCCCTCCTCTCTCCATGAGAGGAGACTCTACACTATTGAGGTCCAACTAATGCCCTTTCCCCAAGCACGGCCACTTCTTCCCTATCCAAGGGTGAGTTTTTCCAAATACATCCCCATGAAAATCTCTCAAAATAATCAACACACCGAGAAGGCATATGAATAACATCAAAGGAAATAAAATAAAATCCCTCCCAATCCATCCCAACACACAACAAGAATGCAACATTATATGATGTCTCCAACATGATTCAAGAAAGATTCAAAACATGAACACACACAAAGAACAATTCATGGAATGAAGATCTCCTACCTTCATAAAAGAGTTATGGCAATGGTGGTTTGAGAAGAGCTTCCCTTTTTCTTCCTTCAATCTTCAAGACTTCCTCCAAAACTAGAGGATTGGGTGACCCCAACTAAAACTCCCCAAAAATGCCTCTAAGTATGGTCCCTAACCCTACTAGGCTTCAAGTAACTCAAGATGGAGGTTTGGTTTCACTAACCCAAGTAAAGAGCAACCCATTTTCGAAATCAGCCTATAATAGGGTTTTTAAGAGACCCTAAGATTCAACCTAGGAGGCTAAAGGGTCGGAAAGTACCCCCACCCATACCCTTACCCATAGGGGTGCTTAAATTTAATGTTTCTAAGCCTTTAAAGGCTTATTAGGAACAATTAAAAGTTAGGAGAATAGTAAGATCAAATTACATCCTTTAAAGAATTACAATATAAGGCTAGCACAAAATTAACAAGTAGTTTAGCTTCGCTTTTTTTTTTTTTTTGGTTGGGTTGTCTCGGCTAATTTTCCTGCACACTCATTGCACACATCAGTAGGTCCAAAACCACATGCATAATGTGAAATTACATATTAGAGGAATTATATAAATTAAAGCATCCATTCCTTAATAAATAGTTGTTTATCTAATTCTACTCATATTTCTAACATGTCGACTTGCATAACCAAATGTGTTAGCATTGCATACATTGTCTTCCATCATTATACATACTTATAAGCATTAAATGGAAAAATCAAATAACTGAAGTAAGCATTACACATCGCAAAATAGCATAACAATGTTCAGTGTATCCAATAATGTTTTGACATGTCAGCATGAGCATCAAAATAACAATGTATCATCGATGCTAGGATGGGTTGGGGTGAGCCCTCACAAAATTAATATGGTTTACTGAACTTAGGCTTTTTGTCGAATAGTTACCCTGTAATGTAATGAAGATATACTTACCTGGTAATAGCAAAGCTTTTGAATTGTTATTGAAGTATAGACTGAACCGATGATACTTGTTCAAACTACTTGAGAAATAAGGTTTTAATGTTGATGTTATTTGGTGATCAGTTTACATGAAACAATCAAAATTTGTTTAAACTAATTAAGAAGTATGGTTTATAGATAAGTTTCAATTTGGTCAAAAAAAATTAATCGACATAGTATATAAATATACATTTAGTTGTGAAATCGATGTAAAAACTTAAGTAAACCATGCATATGCTGATAATAGACGGTTTACCATTTACATTGAGAATTTTGTATGATTTTAGAATCTATAGGTTTTTGAGTTTAAGGTTATCCTATACTGTTTGAAAATGAATTATAATATTTTGGATAACAGTTTCATGTATTAGTATTGATACGATGTTAACTGCTACACTTCGAAATACTAAAGTAAGAATTGGCTATGTAATGATGTTTACTGTTATCTAAATGGGTAATCATCCAATTAAGGAGGCAGATACTTGGTTGAGATTTAAATATTTGGGTAGTCAAATATATGGCATCATTATGTGTGATGCTATGTTTTTAAACATTGACTGAATCTAGATTTGAGGAAAATGTCAGTTGTGTTTAATTTCATTGTGATGTATTTCAATACAATATATTATGTTGAAAAGAAATAGAATTCGTTATTTCTTAAGATGTATTCTATTATTTATTTGTAACCAAAACTGATTTCTGTTTATTATTGATATGGGAAGTTGATTTCAAACAAAAGAATGGATAAATATGATATACGTTGATGAAGATTTCGTGTTTACAACAAGAATATCATATGTACAATGATTTTACTATCTTAGTTAGTTCGAAGGGTATGTTTAGTTTATTATGACAGTAGGGATAAAATGTATAGTGCTAAGATTAGTAAAATTTCATTAAACTAATGTGACAATTTAGTTATATTTACTAGTTCTTAATATTATAGTTTTATTCATATTGTTATAGTAACCTAAGCATTACTTTCGAGATTGGTAGAAGAAGATGAGTTTCAAATAGATGAGGAATGTAGTATCATGTTGCATGTGCATTCTTAAAATATCTATTTGATGTGTATTTTAAGAATAGCTGTAATGAACATATATCAGGGTGGCTGAATTTGGTTTATCCTATTCAGTTAATTAATTCAATGATAACTTTAAAATAAATTGGGTGGTTTAATTACATATAAAAGATAAATTGGCCTTACCTATGACTTAGACCTAAATGGTTAAGTATGAAGAACAAGGCAAATCTCTATTATGCCAATCGATGAGTACAATAGAGAATTCAACTATGTGTTGACTATGAGCATCCTTTTTTATGGATACAAAACCTTAGTACCATAGTGATGACACCTCAGTATATATATGAATCATTAATAGGTTATTCTTAGTGCGAGTTTAATTATACATTGATGAGTAGTTGAGTACTTTTTGCATGTGGAACATTAATTTCTAAACTGCACTATATGCTATTGATCTTATTTCCACATTTTGATTATGTATAAGTTATTCTAACATGTATGCAGGTGGATCACGCTATAATCTCATAGTGTACTGAGCCTTCTTTATGTTGTATTGCATTTCTATGTGTTTTCAAGTGCTTCAAGTTGGCTAACAAGTATCTAAGGTTTACTATTGTAGTTCAACTAAATCAAAAATTGCTATTTGTAGAATCGTCATAGTGGACTTAGGCTTTTAAAGATGATAATGTACCTCATTCTTATTCTAAACTCCATATGTATTTGTATTTCAACGAATATGTGTGTGGATGGTATCCTTTATTATTATGAAGTTTACGCTTTGAGTGTGGACAGATCAATGTATGGACACATGTGTTATGTTGAATAAAAAAAATTGTGTACATTTTTCTTGTCTTTGTTTCAAAAAAATTTCTCTTATACTTAGTGTTGAGCATTACACACTTGGTCTTGTAAATCCATTTCACTCAAATTGCATGCTTCTTTGGAGGAAAATTAGTTAACTCCTATGACTCATTTCTTTCAATAGCATTTATTTTCTCATCCATGGCATTAAACCATTTCTCTTCCTTCATAGCTTCTTCAAAGTAAATTGGATCACTATGAGAAAATAATGAAAAATTAACATTCTCATCATAATGTTCCTCATATCTTTCATCTTGGTATATCTCCCTTATATTCTTAGTTTTTCTTGGCAATAGGGAGGCGAGAGTGGGATCTGAATTTTTAGCATTGTTGTTGCTCCTATTTTGGATACTAGCTCAGAGTTATTTTGAGCTGCTTGGAGTTTTTACTCAACATGTAAGCAGTTGCTTTCCTTTTTACCTTTGTCTACAATTATCCATGTTTGCTACTCCATCATCCTGCTCATCACCAATGTCTTCCTCTTCTTCATCAATACTTGATACTTTTCTTGAAGTGCTTAAGGATACATCAATTGAGCCATCCCATGACTAATTTTCAAGAAACTCCACATCTCTTGAAATGGTGATCTTCTTGAAGATTGGATCATCAATCTATACGCCTTTGATTCTGAGCTATAACCTATGAAGATACACTTCACAGCTTTTTCATCTAGCTTATGCCATTGTTCCTTTGGCACATGTGCATATGCTACACATTCAAACACTCTCAAGTGTTCAACTATCCATCTATTCCTTGACCATGCCTTAAGAGTAAACTTGTCATGAACTGACTTTGTAGGAAACCTATTAATCAAATATACTATTGTTGCTACAGCTTCTCCCCAATATTCAATTGGGAGCCCTTTTGCTTTCATCATATTTTTTTCATTTCAACAATGGTCCTATTCTTTCTCTCAGCCACTCCATTTTAATGTGGAGTATAACTAGCTATAAGCTCTTTATTGATGCCATTTTTCCTGCAAAAATTTATAAACAAATTGGAGGTATACTCTCCTCCTCTATTTGATCTAAGGACCTTAACATAATGTCTACATTCCTTTTCAGCCAGAGCTTTAAATTCAACAAATTTGTCAAATGCCTCAGATTTTCTCTTCAAAAAATATACCCATGTCCTATGACAAAAATCATCTATAAATGTCATAAAATAAGTACTGCTCCCAGTAGAAGTAGTTTTCATAGGGCCTACTAAATCAGAATGCACCAATTCTAATGATGCTCTAGCCCTTCTAGAATTTCTAGAATTAAAGGGAAGCCTATGTTGCTTACCCAAAATGTAAATCTCACACTTGTCATATGAACCTACTATGCTTGGAAAACCATCTACCATTCTTTTCTTGGACAACAAATTTAAACCAGCAAGTCTTGAGATGCCAAAGTTTGGAGGGGTCTTCAATCATGCTCCTAAGAGTTGATTGATGATGTAATAATGTACATGCATGCTTGGGTGGTGCAAAACTGACTTGAGCAGAGAAGCATGTCTCTATCCTCAAAGGGAACATGTAGTTCTTTGTGATTTGGACTGATGCAAGTAATCTATTACTCCCATCCTTCTCATGAATGACACACTTGTCATTTTCCATCAGCACCTTGTAACCATTTTGAATGAGTTGTCCAACACTCATCAAATTGTGCTTCATACCAAGGAAAAATATACATTTTGTATCTCCTTCTTCTCACCTTGCTTGGTGTGGACCATGATTGATCATTTTCCCACTATGGGAATAGTTCCATTATTTCCCATCTTAATTTCAGACTTGAAAGTCTTGTCAATGAAAGAGAATAAGCTTTCATTACCACTCATGTGGTTGCTACAGCCACTATCTAGGTACCATACCTTAGGGCTTCCTTCTTCACCAATGTTGCACATGATGAAAGTTGTGGGATTATTTGCATTTCCCATGTTCACATTAGCCACATTTGCATTCTTCTTTGACTCATCACCCTACTTGTTCTAGCATTCAATAGCATTCTACATTGCTCTTATTAGAGTTGTAATTCTTCTTTCCTCCTCTAGAGCTATTTTGAGAGGTCTTTTCTCCCTCTTGGTTTCTTTCTCATCCTAATCTTTCTATAGCATCATTCCTTTGACCATTCCTTCCATGAACTCTACTTCTTGAGCCTCTATTAGATCCATTTCTTCCTCTCCCCCCGCCTCTTGAATTCTCTTAAGCCTTGAAAGACCGCTCTTGGGAAGTTGTTGCTGATTTGTTTATCTAGTGCTCATGGGTTTGAAGAGTTCCCATCAACTTGTCCATGGTCAATTTGGTGAGGTCCTTTGCTTCCTCAATCATCATCACAAGGTTGTCATATTTTTGAGGTAAACTCCTCAATATCTTTTTAATAATCCTCTTCTCTTCATAATCTTCTCCATTTGATTTGAGTTGGTTTATCAAAGTGGAGATTTGTAAGTTGAACTCTATAATAGGTTCATTGTCCTTTATCTAGAGGTTCTCAAATTCCCTTCTGATCACCTATAGCTTCACTACTCTGACCTTATCAATCCCCTTGAAGTCCATTTCAAGGATATCCCATGCTTCCTTTGAGTAATTTTCTACTGCAATCTTGGGAAAGGCTGTCTCTATCAAACCTAATGCATTTTCATTCTTTCTCCTTGACTCCTACATCTGAGTCTTTTGTGGGTTTGTGAGGGTAGCATACAATGTTGGGATAGTAACATCATTGAACCTATTAATCACAAACTCCCACAAATAATTAGCTACGATTATGGGTTTCATCTTCTTTGCCCATGTATCATAATTATGTCCATTAAAGGATGGTGGCTACTTCCATATCTTTATTGAATCTCCTTCCATGTCAAATATACCTAGAAAAAAAATTCCCTAACTCATTCTGGATGTGGACCCTCACTGCTATGATAACATGTTAAGAATTCAACTTCAAAACTTCAATTTTTTCTTGGCACAAGAGGATGTTGAGTAATAGGTAGGTGGTGTCGAGTAACTCATAACACAAAGAAGCTGAGTGATCTTGGTAGGGAGCTTGACATAGTGTATGTCAAGTGAGCTCGATAGGGAACTCGACATAGTCTATGTTAAGTGAGCTTGGTCTCTAGAGGGGGTGGAGCTCAGAAAGCTCTACACACAACCAACACCTAGACCAAATAAACTTAGTCAACAAAGACAACGAGTGGACTTGGTAGGAATGACAAATAGAAGTTTAGTGGACTCGATAGAAATAACCAATCTTATACAAATTGAGTTAATAGAGGAAGAGCTCGGTTGATGAGTAGACCATGTGAGTTATTTAATAGACTTACAGTTTGAGCATTTTTTGCATTAAAACACATAGAGGATAACAAAAAAACTTGCAAGTATGAACTTATCAAATACTAAAAATGTAATAGCAAATAGAATGGAAACAACAATAAGCCAAGTATGGTTTCTTGCTTGCTTTCTATTCAACTAGGTTAAAACTATTACAAAATCTAGGAGCATTCAACTTCAACCAAAAAACTATATAAAACTTCAATTGATAATAAACTTACAACACTAAAGGTCACATACAATAATGCCTAGAGAAATCACTGCTTCTCAAGAAAAAACAAAATGAACTTACAGAATGACTGAGTAATACAAAACATGCTATGATATTGAACCTTCCTTCTGCCCTCTAAACTTTGAATATTTCTCCTCTATTTTGATATGTTGATCTTCTTCCTTTTCTTCTCAATGCTCTGCACTTCTCCTCTATCTTCTCCCATCTAACTTATCAAATGAATGAGATTCATTCCTTTTTTGTCTCACACCAAAATGTTTCCCTCTCATTTATGGATTTAAACTCACTTACTCACATTTATTGGTTCTAACTGTTACCTGCAGAACTTTAGAGTTGGTAGGTGGGTGTTTGGGTCAAGGGGCAACCATTCACGCTTCAAATATGTTCAAGCACTCAATACCATTATAAGAGAGAAATTTTCTAATCCAATTGAAAGATATTCCATAACACGATATAGCCTTGACAGAGGTTGTGCGTGGTTTCCAATTTACTATAGAATAACCCAATAACAAAAATAGCAATCAATAAATAGTGATTAAGACATACTTGATAAAGAAGCATGTTTTGTTTGAAAAAGATGATCAAGATAATAATAAAAACAACTTAATAAGTTTTATTGATGTGAACAAACTAACTATCACACATATATATACTAATGCTTGGCACCATAAGTACCTATAGTGATCAAAAAAATTGTAACTTGTATGTTTTGTCATTGTTAAGGGTTTGTGTGGTTGGGGGATATAAATATAGGAATTGGAATTGTTATTCTCGAATAGTTATTCTAGAATAGAAAATGGGGATAGAAAATCCTATTCTTATTTGGTTTAGTCAGAATTTGATGGGGAATTCACGAACCCAAAAATTTATGTTTTATAAAATATATAAAACTAGAATAGGAATAAGTATTCCAATTCCACCTATTTAGGTGGAATTGCAAATGCTCATTTTGGTCCAAAATTGGAATACATATTCCTATTCACAATTTTGATTTGGTGTACCCAAAAAGAGAATGCACGAATAAGAATTCACATATTCTTATTTGGTTTAGTCAGAATTTGATGGGGAATTCACGAACCCAAAAATTTATGTTTTATAAAATATATAAAACTAGAATAGGAATAAGTATTCCAATTCCACCTATTTAGGTGGAATTGCAAATGCTCATTTTGGGCCAAAATTGGAATACATATTCCTATTCACAATTTTGATTTGGTGTACCCAAAAAGAGAATGCAAAATTTTAAGAATTTACATATGCCTATTCGACTCATATTATTGTTGCCAAATGAACCCTAATAGATAAGAAAAATGGGAATTATAATATACTAAATGCAACATAGTCAATTAATTTGATGACAAGTCAACAAATTTATATGACACATAACTCTTTGAAGGAAATACAATGGTGTGATTTTCCTTGTGACACATATGAAAGTGTGTGATTATATTCATTCAAGTTGTGATTATATTCATTCATGTTATGATTAGCATTTGACAATATTTTCTTAGAAGATATGATTGAACAAGAATGAAGACATGTCTATGATGGGCATATATAATGATTTTAAAATAATTTTTGAAGAGAAGTATGTTGAGTGGGATTGAATGGGTGGTAAATTTTTGGACTACTTAAACATCGTACACTAATGCTTAATTCATAGACTAGAATAGTTAAATAGTCAAAGTTAGCTTATTCTTCCAAGCTTAATTTCTTCCTTAGTGTGTGATGTTCAAGGGTGACCATAAAGTGTAAGTGAAATAGAAGAATATATACGTTCAGATTTATATGTTAGAATTATAAAAGAAAAATTATGTGTGGTGAGTTTTTTAAAAGATTAAAAGGTAGTATATATAATAAGGTTATCAATATGTTGATTTCCAGTTCTTCTTGATGTGTTATTACTTGTAACAGTTGGTGAGTCCCTTTGTTTTGACTAATTTTAATTTCAAAAACAAGGACCATCAATGAAAATGATTACAAATTTATTGAAGAACAATATAGAAGAATACTATAAACATATGTAAGAGAGGATTAATGCAGGTATAAGATGTGTGTGTGTGTGCGCACACGCATGCATGCATGCATGTAAGAAAATTAATTTTGGAGAGAATGTTATCCATTGTTAGTTAAGATAGTAAAATTGTCAAGATTCCAAAGAATTTGTTACTGTGTTTATTGTACATTGGTACCTACAGGTTGTGGGACTTAGAGCTTCCAATGACTTGGTGCTCATAAACTTTGGGCTTGGTGACTACAACCATTGTAAAAGAGTTATATAAATGCAATTATTTGATGTGGTTTTCTATTGCATTAGTTTTTCATGTAAAATATTGTGTTATTATGTTTTCATGTGCATAATTGTTAAATTCAATAATTGATGATATTGTGATGGTTAAAGTTTAAACTAATAAAATAGTCATTATATTGATTCACACCCCCTCCTCCTGGATATTTGTGCTTTGTGTTGGTGCCCAAATCTATAGATTAGAAATGTTATGAGCTTACCTAAATCAATGCTTGGATTTTTGAACTAACAAGTGGCCAACTAACGAGAATGATTGCTTATGATCCTCTTCCACTACACTTTAGGCTTCGTAGGACCAAGATAGGCAAGCCCATACCTTAACTTGTTATGTTGGTTGAAGGCTTTTTATAGAAGATTAACTTATATATGAAACTTGGATGATCTCTCCAGATGGCAAGTGAATTCTTAAGTAAGATCCTATTGTTTATATCACAACTACTTGACTTGATTGCTTATAATTTGAATGTTTTATAATTTTTATGTTAAATGTGAATTGTAGAGATTAATTAGAAATATAAATGATGATCGAAACCTTCAATTATTAACTTTGACCAGTGTCTTATCCCTTGGGAAATAGAGTCACTTTCTACTTGACTCGACATATAACCTTGTTAGACACTTTTTAAATCCACTACTTGAATGGATATGTTGCTTGGTTGGCATTTATGTCTTCAAATCATAAAATTACATCACTATTAGTCCTATTGAATTTAATGTTTACTTGAAAAGACAAATAATCAAAACTCACAACTAAACTAATTATGATGTTTGAATGGCAATATAATCAATATAATTATCTCACACAATGCCTTAATATTTATTCAACATTTTTCAGATTTTTACAATCCACACATTGAAGCAATTTTTTTTGGATTTGGTTGTGTGTGTTTATTTAGCATCAATATTTCATATCACACTCTGTGATCCATCATCGAGATGAGAGAAAAGGATAAAAAGACATGTAGACTAGCCAAACAGATAGAAATAAAAAAGATAAGGAGAAAGAACAATAAACACCATAAGACAAAGAGGAAATAATAATAAGAATTATAAACCAAATAAAAATAAATAAATCAACAAATAAAACCACATGTCCAAATATCTCAAAAGAAGAAACACGTGACTAAATATGAAAAAATATTTATACTATGAAAAAAAAAAGTATAAATAGATCACCCTCATACATACAAACTTAATCATAATAGCATGCTCTATAAAAATATATAGTATAAAAGCAAGTATAAGAATAGTATATAAAAGAAAACTATAAAAAATATACAGTAAGCTAAAATAGTCAATTATATAATACATAAAGAAAAATGAAGCAAATAAAGATAAGAAGGCAAAATAAAAAGACACAAAAAAAATGAAAAAATGAAAATAATCAAATTTAATAAATAAATTTATATAAGTGAATCTATAATCTAGAAGAAAATAAATGACTCAATAACATAAATGTATTTAAAGTTGTTGCTTCTATAAGAACTAAAAATATAACAATATCATACAAAAATAATATATATGTATGAGTGTGTATAAACCATAAATAAATTATATAGTACTTAGTAAACATTAGCTAATATGTGGAAAAAATAAAGTGCAAAATACATAAAAATAAAATGAAATAAGAAAGTATTAAAAAAATATACCACCCACATATATATGTGCACACCATAAGGTATCTAGTATATATAAGAAAAGAGAAAACTAATAAGTACTATATAATATAATAAAATAGTCCATAGGTTACTGAAAAGAAATAAAAGAAAAGAAAAAATGAATTAAAATATACAAAGATCTCCCACAAGTGTATGTAGTAAAATGTGCATTAATACACTAATCAAAAAGGAATGTTGTGTGTGTGTGTGTGCACACGCATGTGTTACAAATATTTATTTTCTAGAAAAAAATATCACAAGGAACTAATAAATGGGAAAGAATGAATCCTCGCCTTTTGAGAAAAGAAAGACAATTGACTTGTCTTAATATTGAAAAGCTTTTTTCTACATATAGATTTTGGAAAGAAAAATATATTGAATATATGACATTTTACCTTATGATGTCCTCTGTTAGCTTTTTGAAAACTAAAAAATTGGTATGACAACCATTGAAATCACCATAAGATATACCAGTTATGTTTTATTTTACATACCATTGGTAGAGCTCACCATTCACTATCTTGATAGAGTTTTGTATTTTTTTATCATCGATTTAGGTTATATCTCTTCATCCATTAGTCATTAGTTTGGCTTTCATTTTTTATTCCACGGTAAAAAAAATACACTAATGAAACCATGGACACAACTTTCTAGACAGCTTAAACATCACACACTAAGGCTTGATTCCTAGGCTAAAAGTGTTAAATTGTTGTTTCATCACCGCTATCATATATTTATGATATGGTTTGAAACATTTGTTCATTCTCTTATTGGCAAATGTTTCCAATATGACATCATCCTTTTAATCACCAATTGCTATGTCTTTTTTGGATTCTTAAGTTGTCATCCCATTGAATTGTGTTTCCTCAATATGTTACTCCATTAGTGTAGGTTTCATTGATAACTTTACTATGGATTGTTCAATAATTATTTCATTGACATGTTTATTTTTTATAGTTCTGTCAGGTATTGTTATAGCATTTTCACCATACTTTTGGTAGTTAGTAGCTATGTTGGTGACCTTTTATCAGAATGGCTCTCTAATATATTACCTTCATATGTCATAGTAGTATGTTTTCTTCCAATATGTTCGTCAAGTATCAAAAAATAATTCTCTTCCTCCCAATGGTGGCATTCTATGTCAATGATTTCTATAGGTATTCTCAATGATGTTCATTGGTGCAATCATCACTGATTGTTTCAACTTCTTTTGTAATCCTCTAGACAACTTAAACATCACACACTAAGCTTCATTCCAACACTAAAAGTGTCAAATAGTCAAAGTTGACTTATTTTTCCAAGCCTAATTTTCTCCTTAGTATGTGATGTTTAAGGTTGGCCTTATATGTATTACTTTTTTCAATTCCTTTTGTTTAATTATCCTTATTCGTGTACCTTGATCGGTGTGAATTTTGTTGATCTATCTCATTGATGTAGTGTAGTTATATGGGAGTAACAACCACAATCTCCTACCAAATTGTAATGCTACACTAATAATATATGGTGAGTTTTTATCATCGATTTAGTCCTATAGGAGAAACAACCACAATATCCTACCAACTTGTAATGCTACACTAATGATCCTATGGTGAGTTTTTGTCATCAAGGTTACTCCTTAGTGTTTTTTTGACAATGTATATTTATGACAATGGTATACATTTGTAACTAGTCATATGAATCATTCTATTTTTCCTACAACACAACAATAAGACAATAATCTTCATGGTTAGGACACATATATTTTAGGTCAATATAGGTCTATGACATGGTTGTGAAATTCTCACAAGAAAACTTTTGTCCCTTCAAGATTCAAATAAGAATGTTGAATACAAAATCTTGGTGATGACCTGAATGTAAAGTATTCAAAGGTTTTCCCTATAGGATGACTACAAAATGTGTGAATTTTGGTACTCTAATTGTGGCTCATCCTAGGATCTATATACATTATGGATATAGAAAGGGTCTAGTTATCTCTAGGGAGTAGACCATAAATCATAGGAAAAGAAAAATATATTTACACTTATGGATAATAGTATGGAATATGTACAAATGAGATAGAATAGATATTATAATTTATTGTGTATGTAATATACCATTTTCTCTTAAGAGAAGAACTACTTCAAGAATTATCCACACATTGGAAATTCTTGAGTTTATCCTGATGTATTATGTAAGTAATAAGTTTTTCTTACTTTCCCTATGATAACAAAGGGACTAATCCACAACACTTAAAAATTTCCATGGTTGTCTTTATCCTATTTTTTAGCATTCCACAAGTACCCAATCCCCCTCCTTAAGTGGCTTGTCCTTTCCCCTTTTTCATACATAATTACACTTGGTGTTGCATCGCAATGTTCTACTTTGAGATTTTCTCCTTATCTCTTCTAACTTAGTCGCATAATTCTTTCCTCTATGAAATCAATATCTTTATTTTGTTCATTTATTATAAACTATAGGTTTCAAAGGCAATGTAGAATTTTTCTTGAATACTAGTTCATAAGGAGAATGCCTCATGGCCTTGACTGTAGTCTTATAAGCTTGTAATGCCAAAATTAATTTGGAATCCCATGCTTTGTTATTGTTATTTAATAATATTCTGATTATTTTTTATTTATTTATTTTTGTTACTTGATTCCTCTTGTCTTTTCCCTTGTGAGTGGTGTGGAGATGAATAAAATAGAGAGATACTATAGTCCCCACAAAATCAAAGAATTCTTTAATTTAAGAAAAAATCCATTATTTACATGGAAGGCTAGTCTTGGCGATATTTTTGGCATTGGCCTTAAATTGGTTGGTCCTAATCTACTTGTGGAATCTTTGTGAAATGTTGGCCCATTGGCCCCAGATCTTTGTGTTGGTAGATGCTCTTGCTAAAGTTGAAGATGGATGGATCAACATAAAAGGTAAATACACTAAGAATTTTTCACATGTGTTTGATATGACCCTTAGGTCCCGCAAGAAGGGGACTAAAGGTAAATATTAGTGGGGTTTTATACTTTTGAGTTGTCAGTTATTCATTATTTTATCTATGAAAATGTTTAGTCACTTCTTTTTATGGTTGATTATTGCCTTTAATTGGCTAGTTACATGTATTGAGCAATCTTAATGTTGGGTAAATCCAAGAAGTTGAGTACCAAAACCACAAAAGTCATTGAGAAAAAAACTTTATCACTAGAAATAGGTAACTATTTATTAAAAAATGGGCACCCACTTTAGGCTCGAATGCTCAATCCTAAATTCAAAAAATGGAAAAAAATTTCAAACTAGGTACCCATTTTCAAAATAGGTATCCATTTCTAAAAAATCAAAAAATAATTTGGCACCTAAAACCTCATTTTTACCCACTTTTAGAAACAAGTGCTCATTTTGAAACATGTACCCATTTTTTAAAATTTAAATTTCACAAGCTATGGCTTGAATTGACTTATGGCTTTGGATAGGCTTGGTAGGACCAAGTTTATGCTTGTGCCGACAAAAAATTGGATAAGGTACAGGAACATGAAATTTCTGCCTTGTAATTTAGAGAACTTTCTAGATGAATTTTTTGATGAAACAAAAAATTATTATAGTACTCTTTAACTTGATTCTAAAAATGTAAATTTTATAGTGATATGATTTATTTTAGTATTTTTACAATATTTATTAAGCCAAATTGGTACCTAAACTTCAAATAGTATGGTTAACTAAAATTTTAATAACTTTTCTAATTTTACATTTTTTGAAAAATGAGTTATATGTCATCAACTTACATAGAATGTACTTCAATATATTAATTTTTTTTTTGTAAAAAAAGGTGAAGTTTTGATCTAATTATGGTGGTTGTACACTGAAGGTTTTCAAAATCAACTTTATGGTCAAATACAAATTTAGAAAAAAATTATTCAATGAAAAATTAAGAAAAAACATCATCATCAATCTTTGGTGTGTTAGGTATATTTCCCCAAAAGGAATGACAAAAATTCTCTTTTTTCACAAAAAAAGAGTGGTCATACACGTGTGTGGTATGATCTAGGCATTTAGAAAAAGTAGTTTTTGAACATGCCTACAAAAATATAATTTATACCATGTGGGAATTCCAAAATATTACATATTTGAAAACTAGACTCCAAACTATACATTTTCTATTAGTGAAGTTTTTTGAGATTCAATCTTAATGTGCCTCAAATTTGGACATCAAGTGACAAGAAATTTAAGAAAGATGAAAACACTTCCACTTTCTAGGGATTCAACTTCTTGCACCCACCTTTCCATATCTTCCAATGTAATCATTATACAAGGTTTTAGGTCCTCTTAAAACCTATTTTTGCATTAATTTTAAATGCATTCCATTCTCTATTATCAATTTGCATGGACCACCAAATCTAGTGAGAATGTTCTCCATTAGAAATTTTACTACCACCTTGATTGTTGCTAGTGATCTATAGGCATTTTCTCCACCCATTTAGTAAAATAATTGGTGGCTACTAGGATCCACCTACTTCCTTCACTTGACTTATCTGATATTTCTCCATTTATATCAAGGCCCTACATCTAGAATGATTCCTTTTTTTGTAAGCATATAAGGGGCCAAAACCTTGGTACTTTAGTTTTTCTAAGAACTTATGAAATTTTTTTCATTTCCTATAAATGCATAATAGTTAATAGTAACATGCCTACAATATTTTGTGTTGTGGGTTTCACTAAAAAGTGTCCACCACACACTCCATTATGGAATTCCTTCAGGATGACCTCAGCCTGATATGTATCTAAACAAAATAATAATGAGCTCCTCCACGGTTTTACAAATATAGGTCTCATTTTATTAGATCATAACTAGTTGCTTGTAGTTTAAGGTTCTTCTTCAATTGTCATTCAAATTATCAAGGAAATTTATATGTTTCAAATTGTATACAATGCATGTGTACCATCAGTAATTCTCTATGCTTGTAACTGCATCTTCAAATTCAATATGATTGACATGTACTTCAAGATTTGATTCAACCATCAATTTTGCAAGTTCATGTCCTCTAACTAGCTTGGTTATTCGAATGTTGATGTTGAAAATTTGTATTTGATTTATCCATCTATATCTCCTTCTAGTTACCATGGCCTACCTAAATATATCTTTGACAAATGCATTTGGCACATAGGTCATTGCCTCTACTCCAACCAAATAAGGTCTAAAATATTTCATATCTTTAACCAAGGCATAAGCCTATTTTTAATTGATATCATATTTCAGCTTTGTTTCTTGTCAGGTTTTGCTAAAGAATGCAATGGGTTTCTCATGTTCTTTATCATTCTTTTGTAGCATTATTGCATCTAAGGTATGAAATTTTTTGGAAAGGTTTTGAAAAATATGGAGACTTTGATATTTATGCTTCCTTAATTTCTCTTTTGGTATTCATAAATGCATTCAAGGCTCTAGATGTCTAGTTTTTATATGCCCCTTTATTTAACATTTTAGCAAATTACTTTACAATCTTTGCAAAGTTTAACACAAATATTCTGACAAAATTTATCTGGCCAAAGAATTTCTATATGACTTTCACCTTTTTAAGGATTTGATTAGTGTCAATGGTTTCAACCCTTTCAAGATGTATTCTCATTCCCTCTTTAGACACAATATTTCCTAATAGTTTCCCCTTTGTAACTCTAGAATGGTGTTTCTTTGGATTCAGTGATATGCCATATTATAGAGCTCTTAGGAATATTTTATCTAGATGATTAAAATGACCCTTGACCTTTTAGAATATGTTGTTAGGTCTCTAATATATTGCAATTATATGATAAATTAACTTCTCAAAAGTAACATGATTAGTCCTTGAAAAGTAGCTTCAACATTTGTTAGCATAAATGGCATTCGTTCATATACATAGGTGTCCAAGGGAGTTGAAAAATTTGTGTTCTATTTTTTAGACTCTTAGAATTTCACTTTTTTGTATCCATATAACCATCCATCATAGACATAACCTCATTCTTGGTCACCTTCTGTAACAATACCTCCATATTAGGTAGAGTGCAATTATTTTCAATGAGACACGTTTAGATTTTTTAAGTGCACACAAAGCCTTATATCAGCATTTATTTTTTTCTAAATGGGACCAAATTTTATCCCTAAGTTGAATACCTAATTAATTTAATAATTTTTCCATCCCTTAGTTTTATTAACGATTCCTTCATCTTGGGAGCCACGATAGGATCTATTGGCCATTGTCTTTGTTTGAAAGGTTTTTCATTTGGTTTCAATGGAATTTCATGCTGGAATATGTCCTCTCTATATGATTTGAGTTCATCTTATGACTATGAAAATGCATGCATGCATTTTCTTAACAAGATAACTAATTAGGATCTAATCCTAGGAGTGATATTTCTTCCAATATATACATATTTTGGATAACATTCATTTCTTAGATTGATTTTCTCAACATCGTCATCCTTAACAAGTGTTGCTTTCATCTTTTTTCTATTATTATTGTTAAAGACCCTTTCAAACACCATATGTCCTCTAGGGATCTTATTGGTTTTTAGTTGAATAACTTCCTTCCTAAATATAATTTATTTTCCATCTTCTTTTACATAGATACTTAGATCTATTTGTTGGGACTTGTATTGATCCTCATGAATTAAGAACTTTAAAATATCACGATCATCCTCAAACACTTTCCAAATATAAATATTATCAAGGATAATTAGTTTGGTTTTTATCTCCTCTTGTGTATTTTCACTAAAAGGGATGCCATTGTGTCTTTTTTCCAAGTTTTCTAAGAAGCCTACTATAAAAATATTAGATCTATCCACCCAATTTTTTGTAAATACTTCAAATGATTCAATTAATTCCCAAGTATCATGTCTATAGTGTCTCATATTTGTGTTTTTTTATTGAAAACTTGTCCCTTATTTTTGATACGGTGAATTTCGAGTCACCATATACAACTTGTATATGGATCCCATGTTTGATGGCTATATTTAGACCAATAAGAGGGCATCATATTATTCTACATTATTTGTGCATTCAAATGTGAGGAGATATTAGTATTTTATTTTTTTCCCTTAGGTTATATGAACACTACTCCAACTCCATTACCTTCCTTACTACAAGCATCGTCAAAGTACATTCTCCACACTTCCTTTTTCTCCTTAGCATGGATTTCTAGTGGATCATTATTTTTTGTAACATGTTTTTTGATTTGTACTTTGAAGTTATCCATATCAGTATGGTCTCAAGAAATGGTACTAAATACTTTGTTTGTGATAACACATGTGTGATGTCAAATGTATTATCATTGAATATTGGTTTGACAATATCAAGATTTTCATTTGGTGTCTTTATTAGCTTTGGGGTATCTATGTTTTGCTTCAATGTGATTCCTATTGCTTGCATTTTTTTGTTTTTGGCTACTATATTTCATGAACATCCATGCTTTCTTTCCTTGATTAACATTCAATATCATGGCTCTCAATTGATAATTTCCTTTTTCTTGAACAAAAATAGTATTGGTTGTTTTCTCTTCATTAATGAACTTTTTTAACACTAGAGGGTCATTCTCATCATGTGAAAAGACTTGTTGCACACTATGGCCTTGCATTTATGTTTGTGAATCAACATCTATCTTATATTCATCCTTTGATGAATCATAATAACTATCACTCCATAATGGTTTAGTTGATATGACATTAAAGGTATATTCCTAGTCATATTAACTTTCCTCACCCTCATCTTCCAGCAAGCTTCACACCATAGATTATCATCTATTGTATGATGATTCCTACTCAAAGGATTAGGGGGTCCCTATTTATATTGTGCCTAGATCATTCTGGTTTCTCATATTTCCAAGTGGTATTGTATGAAATGTCATACAACATCAGTCTACCAATTTTTATAAATTTGTTTCTTATCTCACCTACTTCTCTTCAATTGTAAATATTTTATCACACTTTAGAGTTTATCCATCTTATCTTCTTATTTGGATTATTTAGGAGCTTTGGTTTGTATAGTTTTTGGATCTTCTCTTTTACAAATTCTTCATACAACTTTTCTAATATTTTAATAGAAAGTGTTATTTTATTGGCTTTTTAAAAAGTAGTAGATTGCATGATCGAAACTCATTATTTGTTCTACTATCAAATGCACTTATGTAAAAATCTGATGGAGATGCTACCAAAGACCAGAATGAACACACTAGAAAAGGGGAAAATATTATTATCAATGAAAAATGCCCTATGGGCTTGCAATAATATGATTCTAGAGAAAGAAATCCTCCACACAGTACCTTCTCTCTAACTCCACTAAGTGTTGCTTTTACAATGCCAGAAATGTTCTTAAATAAGCCCCAAATGGTTTAGGGTTAGGAATAAATTCTAGGATATGCATGTTGGTAACCACCACCTAAATAGAAGGTTCCAGAAATCATGTTAGAAGTCAGTGTAAAATTAGAAGAATCCAAAAATGGTAGTCGAACTTCCAGGAGGCATAACTTTTGAACTGTAGCTCCGATTGACGAACCGTTTACATTTCCAAAAAGATATCAAAGTGCTCTATAGCCTTGTGAAGAGATTTTCTCATCCCCCATTTTTTGGCCCTGTACAAGGCTGTTTAGTGCCCCATATCTAACTTTGAAGAGCTCTTGGGAGGTCTCCAGGAACCAAAAAATTGTAATAACTTGTTAACTGTGAAGCCTTTTGACCTGATTCTTTTTTTGGAGTGTTTTAAATTACAAATATAACCATCCCTCCAATTTACACCCTCTAACTCAAAATAATTATGGCTCATTTACATAGTCCTATTTTTTTGGTATTTACACATATCCCAAGGTGCTTAAAAACTCTAACCCAAAACACTAATAGTAGAACTGTGAGAGTTGGAACCTTTATTTGACCCAAATGGGTATCCAAAAATGAAAAAAAATCAAATAGAAACTATTTTGAGCTTTAGCTTAGAGACCATCTCTTCAAACACCAAGTTGTCAATGCTGCCACCATCAATAATCACATCACACCACTTATCCTGGCACTTGCACCTAGTATGAAACAAACTCCTCCTTTGTCCAGGTTTAGTTTCACCACTTAGTAAGACCCTCTCATTTAAAAGAACATCTCCTCTTTCTACATCCTCAAAATGCGATGAATGTGCATCTTCATCCACATGAGCAACCCTTGCTTGACCATCAGCCCTCCTATTTGTCCTTCCTTGTCATTGAGGGTATTCAAAGGCACGATGACCTTCTTCATTGCAATGAAAATAGGTACCACAGAAGCCTCCTCTTCCTAATCCTTTTCCACATCCTCTACCTCTTCCTCTTTGATCTCCAAAGTTTTAATCTCGGGAGCAGTTGAAACCCTCATTTCTCTGGTTTCTACTAGTACCCACATCTTCATTTTTATTTTGGGTTTCATTTCAGCCTCCAGATGACCTGCTACTACCCCTTCCTCCTTGACCATGCCCTCTTTGCCTTCCTTCAAACCTTTTATTTAGCTTCTCTTTGACTTGTAGGGAAAACTGGTATGCCTCTTCAATGCTAGTCATTCTAACCAGACTTAACTCCTCCTATATGCTAGGTCGTAACCCACTGAGGTAACAGACAACCTTCTCCTTATTAGCTTCTACATGTCATGCCCTAATAAGAAGTCAATAAAATTCCTCTGTATATTCTTGGATAGATTTTCCTACTAGTTTTAACCCTTGCATTTTCTTGAACAAATCAAGCTCATAATCAATAGGAATGAACTACTTCTTTAATTTATCCACCATGCAATCCCACCTTGTGATTTTCTCCTTTCCTCTTCTATTCCTTTCTAGCTAAACCTCTTGCCACCATATTTTGGCATGGCCTTTCATTTTGGCCTTTGAAAATTTAACCCTCTCAAGGTTTATGATATCCTCATACTCAAAATATTTCTCTACTATATTGATCTAATCAATCAGCTCATCCGAGTTTAGGTTTCACGAAAACATACCCACATCAATTTTAGGTCTTTTTTCCAAGCTTAGAAATGGCCCTAAAAAGCCTCTCCTCTGCCTGATTTAGGACTTCCCCTTCACCTTCCCCTTCCTGTCCAATTTCTTCTTCTTCATTTTCTTCCTCACTTTCGTTGCCTATGGCAACATTCAGTCCTCTATGGATCTCCTCCTCCAATGCTTGAACCTGCCTCCAGAGGGCTCTAACCTCCTCAGGTTTAACAACTTTGGCCCTCCACCATGCTCTCTTTAGGGAGGCATCTTCTTGACTCAAACCCACAACCACATAGTCCTAGTGCAAACTGCCTCACAGTCAACACTCTATCTACACACTCAGAAAAACCTATTCAAATATCACTTGATGCAGACAATACCAAAGACCAGAATGAACACACAAGAAAAGGGGAAAATATTATTATCAATGAAAAATGCCTTATGGGCTTGCAACAATATGATTCTAGAGAAAGAAATCCTCCACACAATACCTTCTCTCTAACTTCACTAAGTGTTGCTTTTACAATGCCAAAAATGTTCTTAAATAAACCCCAAATGGTTTAGGGTTAGGAATACATTATAGAATATTCCATTTGGTATCCACCACCAAAATGGAAGGTTCCAAAAATCATGTTAGAAGTCGGTGTAAAATTAGAAGAATCCAAAAACGGTAGTCAAACTTCTGGGAGGCATAACTTTTGAACCATAGCTCCGATTGACAAACAATTTACATTTCCAGAAAGCTCTTGAAGCACTCTACAACTGTATGGAGGAGCTTTTCTTGTCCCCCATTTTTTGGCCTTATAAAAGGCCATTTAGTGCCCCATATCTAACTTTGAAGTGCTCTTAGGTCTCCAAGAATCAAAAAATTACAATAACTTTCTAACCATGAAGCCTTTTGACCTGATTCTTTTTTTGGAGTGTTCTAAATTACAAATATAACCATCCCTCCAATTTACACCCTCTAACTCACCATAATTATGGCTCATTTACATAGTCCTATTTTTTTGGCATTTACACATATCCCAAGGTGCTTAAAAACTCTAACCTAGAACACTAATAGTCGAACTGTGAGAGTTGGAACCTTTATTTGACCTAAATGGGTATCCAAAAATGAAAACACATTAAACAGAAATTATTTCTAAGCATTTTTTTTGGGTGATATAGGATTGTCCTTACACCACTGGATGCTCCTACATCAAAATCAATGAGAAATGACTCAATTGGTCTTATATTCTTAGGGATTATATTCAATCATTTATTTTTAAAATTACTAAATTTTTCAATTGATTCATTATAGTTCTTCTTAATGCTTGTAAGCTCGTGAGATAAAAATGAAGGTTCATTGGTGATCACAAAATTCCTCTAAGAAATGTGTTGTGAAATCAGGCCACCATGTGACTAAACTATCTAATAATCCTTGATATAAATTAGAAGTATCATCAATTAGAGATCATAGAAATAGTTTCATTTAATTCATTTTGAACATTGTAGCCCTCTATTGCATCTTCAACTCTTTTCACATGTTCTTCCCCTAATAAAATATTATTTCCATTGAACTTTGTGATGATGGTTCTTTGTTCACTTTGTATATCATTAGTATATCCCACAATCCTAATGAAATCTAATTGCTTGTATCTTTCAATCACCATAGGTCTTCTCATATGTTCATTATTTTCTCTTTGATGATTCATATCAAGTCTAGGATAATTGTCATTATTATATTTTCTACCTTTATACTAACCACCATTATCATTATATTGTCTACCATTGTTATAATGTCCTTCGTTGTTTTAATTCCCTCCCCATTTTTTTTTATTAAGAAAAATAGGTTTTACAGGGCTCCAGAAACCTAAAAGTTTTTACATAAAAGTGGACAACATAATATTAAAAAAAGACTAGACCTAGCAAAGTTGCCTACATAAAGCCATAACAAAATACAAGCCAACAACAAGAAAGAAAATTTAATAGACCCAACAAAAAAAAGGATAGGACAAGAAATAAAACCCTTACTGCACAATCTGCCTATCAAGTTCCTATAGGGTTTCAGCCACTTCATAGGCTCTCTAGATCTCCACAGTCACAAGCTCCTAGTTCAAGTCATTAGAGTGTTCCACCAAGCCCTTAGGCACATCCATTTCCTCCTCGGTCAACTTAGAATCATTGTTGACCCTTTTTTCCTTTTCCCCACCAATGCCCATAGTTTTTAGCAACTCGCCCAAGCTGATGATGTTCTCATTGAGAGTGTTCAGAATGGTGATCATTTGGTTGGCAAGATTTTGGTTTAAAATCTCCATCCTTTGCATCCTTTTCTCAACCTTAGAAATATGGTGCTCCTATTCAGCCAAAATACCCTAGTTGCTACTCTTCCTTTGGCCTTTTGTCTGGCCCATTTTCTCCTTTAGCTCTTCAATCTCATGGCACGACCATTTTATTGAGCGAAAGTTGTCTATCATACTATTTTTGGCATTATTGAGCAGGTTAAGCCCTAACTTCCTTGCATTGTCTGAGATAACAACCAAAGTTGGGTTGATGAGATCCTCCAAATGAACATTTCCATCCTTGTCTTCAAGAATTTGAGGATTCATTGTCTCTCTAAAAATCCCCATCTTTGTAGTTTTAGCATTGAAGTGTCTCCACATCCTCCTTTCTTTAATTACCTCCTCACCATTGTCTTCCACCAAGATCTTTGTTTTCTTCCCCTGGGGTAAAGGAAGAGAATGGTAGGGGCCAAGAGTCTTAAGGATCCTATCACTTCTCTTGTCCAGAGGCATATCTTCCTCAACTTTCCTCTTCTTGGAATTACCAAGTAGGATTAAAATGTCCTCCCCCTTATTCTCATCCTCTGACTCCATATCCTCCTTGTCATCATTATAGTCTTCCTCCACCTATGCCATAGGTTTGGGCATTAATCCTTTGGGACTCTTCCTTCTTGGAACACTACTAGTGGAAGGAGAAATTTTTTCACCCCCCTTTGGCTTCTTACCCATCGAGAGGATATCATGTCCTTCCTCCAAATTGAGACCTTGGATTTCCCTAGAATTAGACAAAAAATTTGAGCTCCCAGTGTCCTTTGAAACATCCTCAGAGTGGCCTAAGGATTTACCCCTAGTCTAGGCCTTGAGATATTCATAAACTAGAAGGAGAAAACCCTCACAAAGTGCCAAATTAGCATTGGGTTTCTTCTTGTAACTGCAATGTTCTTGCTCAGTGAAGAAAATAGATAGAAAGTAAAAGAAATTTTAATTCCATGCCAAAAATGGTTGAGCAGGACAAAGACATTTTAATTCCTTCCCCATTGTTACATCCATTACTATTATTGTATTTTCCTCCATGACCATTATGTCTGCTACCATTGGTACACTTCCCTCTTTGTGTATGTTCAAGTTGATTATTGTCATTTTTCTCTCTTCCATTTTCCTTATTGTTAGATTCAAACAATGGATTTTTGTGATCAATCCTAAAGCTCTTCTCTCCTTATTTCCTATGGGATGGATTATACTTGTGAACCTTATCTTTATTTATTAGCCCTCCTTTATTAGGTGAAATAAGATCTTTCTATAGGTTAGTTGGACTTCTTCTTCCAAAATCTTTGGTGGAATTATTCCCAAAACTTTGTTCATTTGTTTCATGAAGATTACGTACACCAGGCACATTGAAAAGTGTATTTAGGATAGTTGCTACCTTTTGATTTTCTTCATCATGATCTAATTCATGTTCTTCTTGACTTACTTATGTATGTTGAGGAGTACAACATCCAGAATCTTCATTGAGGCCAATTTCCATGGATTTTTGTGATCATAATTATTGTTCATATTGTTTTTTGGACTATGTTCATTTGTAATGAGTATACCATTCTCATCATAGATCTCATTTTCCCTAGCATGTAGCTTCTTAAATCCTCTAATTGTAATCTCATAATTAGGATTTTGAACTTTACTTAATCTACTTCTTCTCTAAGGGCTTGATTCAATGTGGTTGATTTGTCCTTTATTTAGTGGCCTTTTTCCCCACATGAACCTTAGAGCCAAATGTCTTTGATTTCTACTTGTTTTTTAATAGTACACCTTAATTCATAAACTATGTTTTGCCTTAGTAAAGTTGCCACCTCTCTTATGAGGAAAATGTTGTACTATTTTTTAAAGTTCTTCTCTCTAGCAGAGTAACCTAAAGAGGTTCTAAAGGGATACTTATAAACAGTCCCTAGTAGAGTTGTCAATTTGTTGGTGCCCAAATCAATAGTTAAGGAATCCTATGAGCTTGCCTAAATAAATGCTTGGAATTCCCCATTTACTTAGATAATGATAACTAATGGGAATGATCAATTATGATCCTCTTCCCCTATATCTTAACCTAATTTTTTGGGTGAAAGAATTTTATAGTAGATTAACTTATGTTTGAAACTTGGGTGATCTCTTAATATGACAAGTGAATTGTTCAGGAAGGTCATACTTGTATATCACAAATTAATTTCTTATAATCTGAATTTTTAATGTTTATTTTTAAATATTTTATAATTTGAATGCTAAATGTGAATTGTAGATGATAATTAGAAATACAAATGTTGATCAAAAGTTTCCAATATTTACTTACTCTAGCGTCATATTCCCTTGGGTAATAGAGTCACTTTCCCATTAACCCTACACATAACCTTGTGAAACACTTTTTACATCTACCACTTAAGGAGATGTCACCTATTTGACCTCTATATTTCAAACTATAATCTTATATCACTATTAGTTTTTATTGAATTTAACTTTATTTGAAAAGACCAATAAGATGGAATCAAATTGCACAACTAAACTAATTTTGATGTTTAAATGCCAATATAATCAACATAATCATCCCACACAATGATTCAAACAATATTTATTTTCTCATAAACAAATATCACAAGGAAATGATTAACTTAAAAGAATGTATCAACACCTTTTGAGAAAATAAAGAGAGCTAATATTTATTAATATTGAAAATCTTCTTTACATACATCTATGTATTATTTTTGAAAGGAAAATAATATCAAATATATGATATCCTATCTTATGATGTCCTCTTTTAGTTTTTTTTTAAAACCGCACAATTGATATGACAACCGTTGAAATTGCCATAAGATATAGTGATCAAGTTTGCTTTTACATTCCATTGGTATATCTCACCATTCACTATTTAGATAGAGATGAGCATTTATAATCATCAATACTGATTATATCATTTCACTCATCTTTCATTGATGTTACTTTCATTTTTCATCAGTATAACTCTCTCTAATTTACTTGTTTTATCACTATCAGTATTTGTTTCAACAATATAGTCTACAAACTTTTTTCATTCTCTTAGGGCCCACTTGGTTGTAGGAAATTGAGAATATAAATACATATTGAGAATAGGAATGACTATTCCAATAACAACTATTTTTTGGAATGGTCATAAATTCATTTTAGGGGCAAAATGGGAATATGTGTTCCTATTCCCTATTGCAATTGCCACACCAAATAGAGAATAGAAAAAAATTTCCTAATTTCCTATTCCTATTCTAGCATCCAAATGGACCCTTAGTGGCATATCAACTAAAATCTCCTACCAACATGTAACATTGCATCAATGATCCTTTGGTGAGTCCATTTCATTGGGGTAACTCCTCAGGGGTTTCACTGATAGTGTATCTTTATGACATTGATATATATTTGTAACTAGTCATGTTGATAGTTCAATCTATCCTACAACACAACAAACTTTAAGACAATAGTTCTCATGGTTAGAAAAATATATATCTCATATATATAAAGAGATCCATGGCATGGTTGTGAAATTTTAATAAGAAAAATTTTGTACTTCAAGATTTGGAGAAGAATGTTGAATACAAAAGCTTGGTGATGACTAGAGTATAATGCATTTGAAGGTTTTTCCTATGGGATGAGGTCTAAAAATGTGTAACTTTTAGAGCTCTAACACTTTGTTTATTGTAGTTTGGTGTCTGCATATCATGGGAGTTGGATCTTCCAATGGTTGATGCTCATAAACTTAAGGGTTGATGGTTACAACCATTGTAAAAAAATTTATATAAAAGTAACTATTTTCTATAGTTTTCTCCTAGATTGATTTTTCATGTAAGATATAATTTTTATTGTGTACTCATGTTCATAGTTGTTAAATTCAATAAATGATGCTATTGTAATGGTTAACCTTTAAATTGGTAAAAATAGTTATTATCAAGTAAACCTAGTTATGCCCTAAGCCCTTTCAAATTTGATAATAAGTGGCTTAAAGATCCAAGAATGTTTGAATAGATCAAATCCTGGTGGAGTGAGATCAATCTTAGGACTCAATCCAAGCTTTTCTAGCTACACAAGAAATTAAATTGTGTTGAGAACAATCTCAAGATTTGGAATAGGGAACACTTCAAAATATATTTCAAGAAAAGAAAATGGTGAAGAAATAGCTAGAAATTGTAAATGAAAAGGTTAAAAAGAAAAAGGGATGAGTGTGGATTAGTGTCAAATAGAAAATAGTTTAAAACTAGAGTCGACAGAGCTAATGGTCAGAGAAGAATGCTTTTGGTCACATAATTCATGAGAGAACTAGATAAAAGAAGGTGATAGAAATAGAAAATTATTCCATCAAAAAAGAATGAAGAATAGAAGAAAATAATTGTAGAAATAAAAAGAGAAGATGAAACTTTGACACAATCATCCAAAGAAGCCAATATAAAGTGCCAGGGTTCTTTGAAGAATGGTTAAATAGAGAAGTGTAAGATCATGGTAAGGGAAGTACCAACATATATAATTAATAACATCCCTCCATTAATATCAAAGGAAGAAAATAAAATTCTATGTAAAGAGATTACAAAGGAGGTTGGTAGGAAAGATACATTTCAACTAAACCTTGACAAGGCCATTGAGCTTGATGGATTTCTTGAGAACTTTCAACATTTCTAGGATATTGTTGGGGTGGATGTGGTCTAGGATCTTTGGGAATTGAGGAAGAAACCATGATTCTTGGAGCTCTAAACTATGTTTCCCTTGCCCTAATATATGAGAAAAGAAAATACAATCTATGAATTAGTATAGACTGATGACCCTTTACAATAATTTATACAAATAATCACCAAAACCATCGCCAATAGATTGAAAAGAGATCTCAAGAAAATAATATTAGAAGAATAAAGTGATTCTCTCTAGGTCAAATAACTATGGAAGGAATTTTCCAAAATTTGGAAGAGAATTTTATGTTTAAAAGGAATTAGAAAGATGATATCCAAGAGCACCACCTTGAATCATGTATGACTATTGGTTAAATATAAATAGAACATAGCCAATATAGAAGGGCACAAGAATAAAGTTACAAACCTCATTTTCTAAGTTGTATATTAACATAACCCTCATATTACTAGTCAAAAGGCTTTTCTTATATTTCAATTAACTTGATCAATCTTCATTGACCTAGTTGGAACTAAATATTTGTTTTAGAATGCAAAATTTACTTTTAACATATATTTTTTCATCCCTTAATTTACTATTTTTTAATGCAAGGCTGACCTAGCTAGAATTATCATATTGCAAGTCAATATGTTTTTCTTCTACCTTGCACGAAGCTATCCCACACCCATTAAATTCAGTGAAATAACTTGTTTTTCTCATATTGTGTTCTTCCTCCTTAATTACTCCCAAACATTTACATGTATTTCAAATCCTAACCCTCATTCCCTTTTTAGTTTGGGATATAACATGTTCCTTCATTATGCATAGTATAAATGAGATTTGATTTGAAGTTGGCATATTCTTTTGTTACCAATGGTGATTGGTTTGTGATACTAGAAGTCATCTAACAAAGGTGTTGCGTTCATACCATATATAAAAGGCATGGTTTACACAATCAATTTAGGGATGACTGACTATTTTTTTAAAGTTTTGTTCAACAAAGGGAAGAGATTCTAATAAGTTTATGTATAGGCTTCTAGCATGTGGGTTGATCTACAACATGTCCTTGGAATTACACATAACCATAAGTATTTGGTCTTATAATTGTATGTGTTATTTCTATGATGTGACATTTTAACTAGATATTATAATTTTATTTTCTCTAACATAACATGTGTAATGTACATCCAATACTACTTGATTCTTCCAAAATATTGTCTTTCAGGTTTTTCCTAGAATCTTTTTTCTCCAATTGACAATGTTACGCTAGTTCCTTTCAATTCTTTAAAATCATCCAATACTTACTCTTTCAAAACATTATGTTTAAAAATGTTGCAACACTTTGTTTCTTTATTTAAGACCATCCATTGCTAACTCTTTTGAAACGTTGTGTTTAAGGTTTTATGTTAATTCATGTATTATTTCTTAAAATACCTTTCTAAAATGTCATTCTTTTCAAAAAAAAATTGTTTAAGAATATTGCAGTTTCTAAGTTCTTTAAAAAAACACTCTCATTTTAAAAACTTGTTCTTCATTCTACAATATATAGCAAAATAAATTCTTCTATGTTAAAAACATACTTCATTTTAAAAATATGTTTTTATTCTATCCTTAAAAAGATTGCAAACAATACTAGATCCTAATATGAATGCCTACATTCTAATATTAATACTTTTATGTTTCTAATATTAATGCTTTCATTTTCAAATGTTATATGGAAAAGTTAAAATTTATACTACATTTTAATATTAATGTTTGTATTATAAAATGTGGTGGGTAAAGTATTAAATGTATTTTCTTTATATTTATTTATCTTCAAATATATTTAATAATATTAAATATAAATACAAAATTTTAAGTTACATATATACAAATTGTATGAGACATGTCTTTATATATATAATGCCACATATAATAGAAAAAATATGGTTGAAATATACTAAAATTTTCATAGACATAGTGGTTGGCATAGGATGCTCCTTATTACCACTACTCCTTATATCTAGAGATTTGTTTTCCTCCAAATGAACTAAGATCTCTCCAAATAGGTTATACAATGATGCTCCAATAACTCTTATACCATATAATAATTTTCCAATAGCAATAACAACCTAAGATCTAGAGGCCACTGAATAGTACAAAGATATGTTAGATAGGATAGACAAGAATAAATTATATTATCCTAATATACAATAGGTGAACTGCAGTAGATAATGAACGAATGCAATGTAGATCTATCTTCTTATGTAGGAAAGGTTGTAGTCTCTCTCCCATTTGATTTATGCATGTCAATCATCTTGATAGATGCAATCTTGATGACCTTGTTCCTGGGTGATCATGTTGAGACCCATGAGTGGTTTGCACCCTTGGTGTGATTGGATCTATGTTATGGTTTCAGTAGACTTTTTATGCTTTATGTTTGATTCATGTGTTTATGATTATCGATGACCTATTGGATTCATTGATGTTGTGTATGTTCTACAAATATTTATCTAGTTCTTTCAGTATACTTATGCAATGATGTAAATGAATTATTTAAAATAAATTAATTGGATTATTTATTACATAGTTATGTATAATTGTTACTTTGGCTATTATATATTATGCACCTACACTTGATTGGGTTGTTTGCAATGTAGGACCTATATCCCTAGTAGTGGCACATGGAACTAGTGATTCAGTTGTTCATACTAAGTCAATATCATCCATGTGTGGAGATGTATTTGTGTTAATTAAAATAATAAACCCTCCAATTATTTTATAAAATATGGATTCATTATGAATTTTTCATTAGACTCATAAGTGTGTCTATGCATGTAGAAATCTGTGGTGGTCGCATAAGTAATTACATTATTACAATTTTTTTGTTTAAGGGAAATTTTATAATTAATTTAAATTTAATTTCAATTACATACTTATTTTCCATGGTGAAATCTCAAGAAATTGGGAACCATATTTATTTGGGTTAAGGGAGCTAATTAGATTATTTTATTTTTATAATATAATTTGTATGTCACTTTGTCTAAGAACATATATAAGCTAAAAGTGAGTTTATTATCACTTCTCACATTGGAAATTCAATATTTAGAGTAAATCCTCCAAAACCATTTGTGAGAATTTCAATCTTTTTTTTCATTGGGTGAGATGTGCTCATAAGATCACCATGAGAATAGACTCATAGGATTCATAGCAGGGAACTCCTCCTTTGTTGAGCATTTCGTCAACTTTGGCACTATCGTTTGTTTTTGGCATGTATTTCCATTTCTACCCTTTTGGTTGTGAGGTAGGGAATTTTTTTTGTTTTAATAGGGTTGGCTCATTTAATCTTCCATTTTTTATTTCTTTAGAGTCAAAGGTTGAGAACTAGTGTTCCCCTCTTTTTTCGTATGTTTATTTGGCCTAGTTGGGCATGTGTGAGAATATGAGGGTTTGTTACTTTGAAATTTTGAAATTTTATGTTGTTTTGCTTGTCATTTTTGCATATGAGCTTGTAATTTTATTTTTATTTGATTAATGAGAGTTTGGCCCCCATTTGGGAAATGGGTTTTAATTTCATTAATTGTTGACAACCTTCATTTTTTTAGCGATTTTCATCATCTCGTTTTATGTGCTACCTAGTTTTCTTAGGTAATCCTTGGCACCAATTTTGGTTCCAGATTCAATATGTATGCTAGATTTCCAATCTGACCATGTTTTTACTTTGTCTTCATTGGGATTCATGTTGAATCCATACTCTTGACACTATGCTTGGTGGAGTATGTTTTTATACTTGGTGTTTCATATTTTCTCATCCAACCCTTGTTTAGCATTGATTTAGTGTGGATGGTTGTGCCCAGACATGAACACATGCACATAGATATTTCAAGATCTTCCAAGACCTAAACTCCTAGATATAGGTCGATTGAGATGTGATTCATTTGGGAGTTGGTTGGGAAATTGCATTGCCTAGGGACGCTCATCATTGGATGATCATGGGTATGTAGGGTGGAGATGTTGAATGGATTCTCTCATGTACCATGGTCTAGAAGTGGTTGAAAAGGTAACATGAAGAGGTTCTAATTAGTGGAAACCAAATCAACTAATGGGTAAATAAATTTAATGAAAGATAAGATTACGGAATACTTGGCCTCCCAAGGGAGTTGATCAAAGGTGTATATCTAGCCTCCTAAGGGAGTTGATTGAAGACATGGTGTCTTTCCTTCTGAGGGAGTTGATCAAAGATACATGAGTCTGGTCTCCTCATAGATTTGATTAAAGGATCAAAGTACTTGCACTACCCGATGATAATGACACTCCACTAGAGTCCCTTTATAGCTATTCTTAGTGGATCTGACTAGTGACCTATTACACTACATTATCTTCTTGATCTTATAGATGTTGGTGTCATAATTCTTGATTGGTGTGTGTGTGTGTGTGTGTGTTATTCATGGATGATTATGTTATTTGATTGTGGTCGGGTCTGCATTAGCATGATCAGAGTGGGCTTATGGGTACTATGTGGCTGGGAGGTGTAGCTACCTATACTACTATTGGGGACTGGTGTGTAGAGATAGTTTGATTATACTCACTTTGATTTTTTGTTCATCTAGAGTATGTTTCCTTGTGATATATATGCTTTACTTTGGATGCATTGATATCATTTTTTAGATGATGCTTAACATGTTTACCTATTGTATTCCTTTATCATGATGCTAGATATTATTGAATAGGAGATGTCCCTTTCCACTACTATGAATTGGTGATGTGATTGATAGATTAGCATGTTATATGTTTCAATATTCATTGATGACATGTATTTGATTATTGGTAAGTTGGAACTCATAAGCTAACATCAATGATCTTTTTGGCAAAGTGAGATTTCATGCTTGAGGGTATGGTTTGGATCCTTGAGGTCTCATGATGCCATTATGGTTGGGAGGAAATAAGAATGGTTGTTTTAGCTCAGTTTCTTCTTATGTTGTGCCTACTCTTCAATGTGATGTTGCTTATGTACATGCTTTGCTTTGAGGATGTTGATTATCATGGATTAGTGTAGTGTTGATCTTCTTGTTTCATATGTTCGAGTTATGGTTTCTTATTGATGTATTTATTTGTAGATCTAGTGCTCCTTGGTGTGTAGTTAACTTTCATTTCATGTTGTACATTAGTGTCAACATGCTCATTTCATTTATTTTTTAGGACACCTTCCTCTTGCATATCATGGTAACTATGATTGCCTGATTTGTCTATGTTGTATTCTTTTGCATGAAATTAATTATGTGCATAGCCTAGGGATTTTTTTTCTTCTCCATATCAAAGAGATAATTGATAGCTTTCCAACACATTTTGAATGGAGTCAGTCACAGTATAGATGCCACATTAGAGTGAAGGCAATTTTTGGTTGCTTGTGAATTCTTGTACAAGAAAATACTTCTAATTGTAATTTTCATAAGGGATCAGTACTTACTCATATAGCAATGTGGGAATCCTTGTACAAGAACCTTTGTGATGTGAAGTCTCATACGAAAAATATAGGGCACTTTTGCACACTTCTAGAAGGTGAAAATTAGTGTTATGAATACCTTATTTGATGTTACAACTTTGTAATCTATAATAGTTCATATATATGCCTTATTGTGATTATTCTTTGTGTTTCCTCTTCTTTCTTTTGTTATAATTAGTAAATTGACTTGTATGGACTAAACATTTAGGACCTTTAGATTTGGGTTTAAAAGGAATATCATTGTCAAATGTTAGTTATATGGAAATGAACCTTGTCTATATAATTCACATACATTAGTTGTGGTTGTTGGTTAGTAGTGATGTTTGGAGATCATTTTATTTTTGCAATCTTTTGTTGCAATCTTGAGTAGATTTTTTTTGCATCTTAATTCTTAACACACACACACACACACACACACACACACACGTGTGTGTATTTGTTCATCTTTGTTTATCCTTTTTTCCAAGGATGAACCTTGTTTATAATTCACATACATTAGTTGTGGTTGTTGGTTAGTAGTGGGTGACATTTGGAGATCATTGGGTATGTTAATTTGTGTAGTCTTTTATTGCAATCTTAAGTAGATGTTTCTTTCTACATATTAATTCTTAAAATACATACATACATATACATATACATACACACACATGCACACACACACACACACACGCATATATATATATAATCCTTTTTTTCCAAGGATCTCTAGGCCAGGCATTACAAAGACAATACAAGACCACGATAAGGAAAAGATAACTTATCACCCATATAAGGTGGAAGCAAATTTCCACAAAACATGGATCATATTCCATTGTGAAACTAAGTATGTGCAATAATGTGAGAATGAAAAGTGCATTAAAGGTAGAGCAAGATGTAAAGTGGAAATGTGATAACAACTATCACTACCTAAAGTATAATTTCTCCTACACCATGTGCAAATAAAGGTGAAAATTCCTAAGTGTCCCAAATGAAAACTACTATCTATGCATTATCATAATTAAGCTTAAATAAAGTATAATCAATGAATGATGATTACACTAAAAAATACATACGATAAGCTAACAAAGTTGTTTAAGATAGAAGGGTTATGTATCTTCAATTGATGAGAGAGTTTAACATTAAAAGGAAATACAAAGAGTGTTGAATAGAATACCATGATGTTTTCATGATGATAATCTTCAAGGAAGTACATGAATGCAAGAGTGCACAAATGAGGAAAAGACAAACAAAGACGTTATGTGAGGAAATTCAGAAACCAATTTTATTTTATGGATGATGAAAATGATAACATTGTTAACAATGATAGCAATACAAGGGTCGACAATGATATATATGAATGGTGATAATTTGAATATGAAGTGGATCAAGGTTTATAAAAAGGTAGGAGAAAAAAAGTTTATAGACTTGAGAAAGTGCACTAGATTTTTTGGAAACTATGAATTAGGACTGTGCATATTTAATTTGAGTTCTTTAGGGATGCTTAGATTGTGTGAGATTTAGGAAAGGTGGATTAATTGAACTTAAGTAGTTGATGACACAAAAAAATCCAAGCATTTCAACAATGATGAAAGAATATATGGAGTGTTGCATGTGTGATGAAGGATTATTGTATAAAGAGATTTCAAGATATGGTCTCTAAGACTATGAAACATGGGAATAGTATTCCACATGTTAGGTTCATTATGATGAGGAAGATCGGGTAATTAGGGCCAGAGGCAAACCTAGCTATCAAACTACCTTGCTAAGTAAACACAACAAAAGAAAACACAAAGAACAACACCAAGGAGAGAGAGAGAGAAAAACAATATTTTATAGATTCACCAAGTTATCCACAAACATGCCTGACTATGAGGCCTTTTGGGTTGCGGCTAGCAAATATGATTTACAAGATATAAATTGAGATCCATGATCTCACTGAAAATTATGACTCTAGACTCAATCCTATATGATCATTTGTATCTCCTCTAGAACTTGCCCCATTCTCCCTCCTCCTAACCTAAACCTACACACCTTTATTTATACTTGCCAAAATAGCTTACAGAAGATTCTAGATCTTCACATTAGAGAAGGTTGACTATGTTACAATCTACACACATCCCAATGCATGATCCTTATATTAAATACACAAAATCACAAATGAACAAGTCGACTCACAAAGAACCGATGCATAGAGAAACTCTACCAAAGAAAGTCATAAACATGACCGAGCATCAGGAAAAATTACCACTAAATAGGCTCAACCCATATAGCACTCAATGAATACTAGATCTTGACACACGTTAGAACTCGACATGATTAAAAACTTAGCACATAATAGAACTTAACCAAAACAATAAAGATAAGTAGGATAACACAGCAACCCAGGATGCCCCCACATCACATTACAAAGGATAAGCTACCAAAGTAACCTAAGATAATAAAGGTGAGATATTTTTAATGAAAAGGAGTCCTTAAAGGTTTAAGGAAATAAAAAGTTCATGAATGACGACTTGTAAGAGGAATGGTTATAGATAAATTAATACTCACATTTTGAAAGAACACTCAATATGAAGGTAATGTCCTTGTTAATATGAAGAGTAAGGAGTATAAATTTGGTATGATGGGAGAGGTATACAAATAAAAAGTGGGTAGATATGATAGAGTGGGTACGATGAGGTAGATATGATAGAAAAATTTTTCCCACAAGTGTAGGGTTTGAATGGATGGTGGACTTATGCATTACACTTGTTTGCAATTTTTTTCTCATGATACTTACCTAAGATATCATATAAATAGTTTTAAGTATTAGGCAAATGGTTTGTCTTTTTCCCTCCCCCTCCATCCCCCACCCCACCCCTGCCCCCTAAGATATAGATATGGATGAAAGATTAGTGTTAGGGAGAATGATAAATGACTCAAGTATTTGAGTAAATTTGATCGTACAATGTCAATTATTATTACACTCATAGATCTTAGTAGAAACTATGCCAAATGGGCTTCTTCTGTAAGAAAGGTACCATCATTGCAAGGGAGATGGAATGGATGAGGAGACAAAGTGAAAAAATTATTGTACATAAAATCTTGGGTTAAAGGGTGTTACTATGGATTGATGGTTATTCAATTGGTTTAAAATTACCAAATGGAGGTGGCATGATAGAATGTTGTGGAAACAAGGGTATCAAGTAAAATAGTTACACACACCATGTTTGATGGTAAAGTTTGAGAGATGATTTTAAAGTTGGGATTTAGATTTACAATTTGGTGTTGTGGATTTTGAGATCTAGGGGCCCAAAGTATATTCAAGATGTATAGGTTAGAGATTTTAGATTATAGATGCTAAGACATAGGGACCCCAAGTATATGTGTTGGATAGGGTTTCTTGGATTTAGATGAAGAAATAGTGACTTGTAGGGTTGATAGCTCCATTAAGATGCATAGATCTAAAATATTTTGGGTTTTACTTCTTGATTGATGGGCCCTTATGGTAATTTTGATCTATATTAGATTTTACTTACTACGGAGTCTAGGGATGGAAGTAGCCTTTGGAGGAATGAATGAGGATGTCTAGTTGTATGCTCTTTGTCGATGCATTATTTTTGTGTAGGGATCCAAAATATTTACATTTACTTATAGTTCTATGAAGAGGCATTGTAGCTTTGTAGATTTATTCCAATTTTGGATGGGTTTTGGTTACTCAATTGGGGTAATAGATGGTTGGAAAAAATTATGGAATGGAGGTGACATGATAGAATGTTGTGAAACAAGGGAATCAAGTAAAATTGTTGGATGCACCATGTTACAGGGTAAATTTTAAGACATGATTTTAAATGTTTGGATTTATTTGTGGGAGTCGATATTGTGGATTTTGAGATCTAGGGCCAACATATATTCAAGATTCATATGTTAGTGAGTTGATATTATAGATGCTAATACATAGGGACCATGAGTAATTTGTTTTATAAGGTTTCTTAGATTTAGATGAATAGATTCAATAGTGAAATGTAGGTTTGATAGCTCCATTGAGATGTGTCGATTAATGTTGTGAGATCTAAAATATTTTAGGTTTTACTTCTTGATTGATGGGCCATTAGGGTAATTTTGATCTATATTGGATATTAATTAGTATGGAATCTAGGAATAGAAGTAACCTCTGTAGGAATGAATGAGGATCTATAGTTGTATGCTCCTTGTGGATGCATTATTTTTGTATAGGGATCCAAACTATGTACTTACTTTTCTATGAAGAGGCATTATAGCCTTGTAGACTTATTTTGATTTTGGATGGGTGTTGGTTACTTAATTGGGGTAAAAAATGGTTGGAAAAAATTATGGAATGTGTAAATACCCCTAAATTGGCACATTGGTATGCTAAACCAATTTTGGTGCATCAATCTTTCAACATCTATTTGTTGATCAAATTAAGTCCTAGTGTACTAGGCATTTCTAATTCTGATCATCTCTACTTGACCTAAGTGTCAAATATAGAAAATCACTAATCTATATTAATTGCATACTTTATGTAGTTCCTAAATATTGAATAAAATTAGTTAAATTAATCTCTTAATTGAATTAATTTAATTATAAGTCCTAAGTACTTTAAGTTAATTAAATCCACTCTCTTTAGATAATACACATAAGCAAGGAATTAAAATACATTGATACATGTGTTTGTGTGTGTGTGTGTGTGTGTGTGTGTGTGTGTGTGTGTGTGTGTATCACAAGTATCAAAACTAATTATTTATTTAATTAGAATATTCTATTATGGTGTCATGTTTGAATGGATCAATATTCTTTCCTGATTCATCTCATATGAAAAAGCAATTAAATACATTGATTAAATCAAATATGCTCATCATAATTGTTGAGACTAATTATTTAATTAATAAATTAAAAATTTATGAGAACATATTTGAATGGATCAAGGTTATCTACTATTTCCTCTCATTCAACTCTATCAAAAATGGGGGACTAAATCTCACATCTAATCTGGACCTTACACTCAGTTTCATCTTGACCATTGATCGGGTCCAAGATTCTATAAAAAAGAGACCCCCAACCTTTCATTTGGAGGATGCACATGAAGAGCATTGAATCACTATTGGATTGTTCACTCAAGTGCTTTGCATTTGAATTTCCTTTTCTTATATGCTCATCATTTAGACTAAAATGCATTCATTTAGTTTAACTTACTTTTCATTGCTCTTAGATTAATTTGAAATTCATTTATATTAATCTATATCTTCACATTTAAAAACATCGAAAACATATATTAGATTGCATTTCCATTCATAAATCCTTCGTACTATTTTGGTTTGGTTATTGAGCTCCCAATTCTAAGAGTGAATAGTAAAACCCTCATCTAGTTAGAAGGCAATAGATTGCCTTGTGTAGACATACTAAATGGACAAACCCATGTTCATTTTGAGATGTTTCTAACAAATAATTATCATGTTGAAGTGTGTGTAGATTTAGAAATATCACGTGGTCGGCCGTACTACCTCTACACACCTATCAATTGAAATTGCTCAATGACATGAATAGACCAACCTATCAATGGTCAAGATGTGAACATATAACTGAGCTATTCTCAAGCATCATCCCATGCCTCTTTCTATCACCAAGGCTGCCACACTACTACTACTACAAGATCATCTAGTTGTGCTCACCACTTCTTGGTCTTACCCAGATGAGTCTAGGTATTATGTCATAGGTATCTATAGATATAAGGCTTGTGCACATATTGCTTTTACTTGCATGTTAACCTCATGATGCATAGGTGCTCCCATGCCCATACCTTTAGAACATAAATACTGGCCACTATACTCTTTGTCTCTCAATAGATGATCTCATGCATCTCATGAAACATATGGACCAACATACACTGACCCCACCCAAAATGTGTTCGCTACTCCAACATCTTCTACAACATGTGACCCCATCTACACTCTAATCTACGTTGGCCTCTGTCAGGCATTAGGTAGCAAACAACGCATTTGTATGGTCCAGAGAAGCTTACTTATCTTATAGTTTGGCAGCTCTCTCTGTCTTTGGTTTCATTTCTTGTTGTTTTGTTTGGTTTAACAATACAGCTTATCCAAGTGCTTTCTGAACCATGGCTAATCAGTGAGTTTGACCATATATCTGCATCAACTTCTCTTAGGGAATAGCCCTACCCATTATTATATCATCCTATAACATGGCCCTCAGTGCCAATGTACCCAGTCGTAATTGTGTGTCATACCCTATCCGAGGCTTGTGGAATGAAATATAGAGTATCATGTATATATCCTCAAATGTGATGGCCATCTCTCATAGAGGAAAATAAAATGTGTTTGTCTCTGAGTGGAAACAATCTACTATCACAGTCAACAATTTGTGATTCACCCATAGATCAAGGATATCACAAAGATGCAAGAGATCCAGTATATCAATGTGTGTACACTCTGCAACATCTAGTTACCTGATCAATGCCCTAATGGCTGGATAATGTGAACTGAACCCAACATCTGGGAAGCCAATCCAAAAAAACATCATAACACAATCAGTATCTAACCTCTATATAAACAAGCTACTACTATTGCAATCAAAACATACTACAATAATGTATGATGGTGTGAAAGATGATGGACATGCATGTTATTTTCAAATACAAATTATCCAAAATTGCTTGAAATCTCATGAGACTTCACAATTTTGTGTGAGACTTTACAACCTCACGCGTGGGACTCACACCCTCACATGAGGAAACTCCATGGCTCACACGAGAAAATAATCTTGTGTGAGACAACAAAAAGTTATACGTGCACAAAGAACCAAATTTAAGGTTCCTCACATGAGAGATGGGTGTCTTCCATGTGAGGAAACCCCAAATTCCACGTGAGAAAGTGCCCTTGTGGCACTTCCTCACGTGATATTTCTTAGAAGTGTGCAGAAGAAATCAAGTTCGCACGCAATGACCTCAACAAAAACAAATTGAATTTCATCAAAAAAAGAAAAAATCCATTCAAAAAATGTGAAATTTAAAAGGTACTAGAGGTTTCTCGACTACTCACTAGATGCCCATAGTCCACTGGCTGGTTATGTCGCCTAGATCACTCAAATTGGTGAGAGTGCACAAAGACCGCCATTTTTTCACCTTAGAACTCCTTCTCCACCAAAAAGACAAAATGCACAAATGAATTGAAAATGACCCTATGGGCCCTTATATAGGTTTTGATCTAATTTTTCAAATTGCTCCTATGGACATGGAAATTACCCCCTTGGCAAATTTGACTATTTTGAACTCATATTCGAGATCAAATTTGAAATTTGACATGCTTAAAAAACTCAAAATTACACTTTTAAATTTTTGGATCGATGTGATTGAATGCTTATGCAATCCATCTTACTGATATTTTATGAATCTTGGAATATCATCAATTCACCATTGCTCCAACTCTTTCATAATTTGTAGAAAAAGCCAACTCTAGTCAATTTTGGTCAACTTTGGTCAACCAAACCTTCAAATCACTCTAATTTACCTTTAATTCTAGGGTGTCATCTTTTGAATTTTCTCCTGAGGGGGCAAGATGATGATCACATCATTGGACATTATTGAATCTTTCAAATATGGCTTCAAAACTAAATATAGTGTCCTATTCGCTAGAAGCATCTCATCACTCTAGGCATCTTTGTTCTCCCTATCTGGCATCATCTGCTATCCAACTGATCAACCTTATAACAATCCTTTTCATAGTTCGATGGACAGGTATCTAGGTGTTCTACTTATACTCCTAGGCTTAAGCCTCATTCTAGGGATAATTCTGTTGGAATACTTTAGAATAATTGAGAGGGGGAGGGGGGGTGAATCAGTTATTCAAGGTATAGATGTATAAATAAAAATTTTCTTAGCTTAGTGAACCCATATCACATTCATATCCATGCATGCATCCAAAATATTATGCAATCACTTAATACTTGTAGGTTATTGTCAAATCAACTTGCAAAAATGTAAAGCATAAAACATAACAAATTCATCAACACACTTCACATAATTATTTATGTGGAAACCCAATTTGGGAAAAACCACCAGTAACATGCTACTCCTTTTCACTCTTTTGAAGTGGTGCCCTACGAAAGGTCAACCCTGTTAAAGGTTACAATACACATTGTTAAATGTGACCCAGTTAAGAGATTTCAATCACGCTATTAGATGTGAGCCTTGTTAGAGGACTTTAGGCATTCACTTGGAATGCCACCCTATTAAAGGATCTACAAATGACTATTAAGTCAACCTTACTTCAAAACGATTTACCCTAGATAGATACAATTGTTAGAGAGTAATAATAGAGCTTTGATCCGATTCAACTTACAACTTCTTTTATAGATTATAGGTTTCTATTAAGTCCTCAATTCTACCTAGCCTTCATACTTTGCAACTTCGATAGCTTGTTCACCCTTCAAGCATTCATCTCCTTAAGCCTTCTTGCTTAACATGCCATTGTAGACTCTTCTTTTGGGTCACTTGATGAAGCAAACCCCTTCACTCCTTCTCTTGCTTAGGTTCTTGCACATGAAAACTTTTGCTTCATGACTAGACATTCCTATAAGTAGGAAATTAGGATACTTTCCTACTCCTTTTCCATCGTCCAAATTAGATTTTGGATGAATTAGGTAGAATACAATATATCTACCCCATATCTTGTATCTCTTCTAGAATCCATTTGAATTCACATCAAAAATGGTTTACCTCAAATTTTGTGCCACCAGCTCATCATCCTTATCTCTCACTTGGTTCACAAAATTCAAGAAAGAAAACTTGTCGGCTCTGATTTAGTTAATCTTTTATCTTTAAAAGAATACAGCAGCTCAACATTATCAACCTTCTAATGCTCAACACATATTGTATTAATTGACTTCCATTATGAAATCACTCAGCATCAATTGTCTTGCTTAGCATCCATTAGAGTTTTCTTTGACTCAACTCCAACTAACTTTTTTCTTGACTTGCACTATCTTTGCTTGGCATCTACTATCCACTTAGTCAAGCTTGGTAGAAAAACTTTATGTAACTTGATCTTCTAAACTTTCTTAGTGTAGCCAACATTTGTAACCTTAAGTAGATTATCAATATATCATGCCATCACTATCTTAACTAATCCTTGTACTTCATTACATAAGCATAACTCAACCTTTCCTCTAAGTACTTTTGTTACATCTTATTGATCAAATCCTTTGCATCAATCAACTAAGTGATAATACTTGAATCTTATAAGTAGTTGTCTTACCAGAAAATAGCGGGTATGACATTAATGACAAAAAATAATTGAAACACATAGTCTTCTTCAAAAATCTCCCTCTTTCAATGATATCTTTCAATTAGATCTCAATAATCTCCCTCTTTAGCATTGATGGAAAACCAAACTGATCAACTAAGTCAAATCAAATGATGAACATCTTGTTCAACCAAAGTGACTAGGTTAAAATAGTAAGACAATACCAAAAAACAAAAACTTGTATCAATATTTCTCCCTCTATCAACAACTTCCATCTTCTGATTAGGTTACAAAACTCCTTCTTATGACTCCATCTGAGTTCCTTCTTGCATCTTTTTTATCATACATGTACTTTCTTCTGATATTGTTGACCACTAACAATTCTCATCTCTTTGAACTCCCTCTGTGATTATGCATTCTGACTTTGATCTATCTTCCTTTTGATTAGTAAATCTCTCTTTCTTTTGTGGCTCTTGATCAATATCTCCCTATCTATTATGGCTCTTGATCAGGATAATATCTCCCTCTATGATTACAATCTCTTGATATTTCCCTGTAATGTTCTTTCTCTAATAATGATTAGTTTAATGTTCTCTCTCCCTCTCTGACAACAATTCCAAGGACATATACTAAAATCTTGTCATCTTAAAACATGTAGGTATAGGCTTTTGTAGTTTCTTTAGTTTCTCCCTCTATCACCTTGCTTGTGAATGATTTGAAGTTTCAGTTTTGTGACTACTTTAGGCAACTCCTAAAGTAAGATTCTTTGCATCAATGTGTAACATATGAATATATGTTGTTTAGTGTGGAGCCTGATCAGTCCTTAAGTGGGAGATTGTTAGATTATGGTGACTGGTCAAGAAAGTATTGTACATACTTCATAAATAGTGGCCGACATGGTAGCCGACATATTATGGTTGACATATGGCCAACATGTTGTAACCTTAAAATGAATAAAATACTTGTATAAAAGGGTTTTAGGGTTAGGTATTTTTATTATGTTGTGATGTGAAATTGGTTCTTGCAGCGGTATTGAGCTGTAAGGGATTATGAATTGTAATTAGGTTGTAATCACTAGATTGTAATAAGATCGGACTTGCTATTTGGTGGACATAGCCCAAGGATTGGGTGAACCACGTTAAATATTGGTGCCTTGTGTTCATTTCTATGTGTTCTATTTTTTTTTTATTGGTTATATTTGCATGTAGTTTTTATAAATATGTTTCATTTTCTATTATAAATGTATCTATGGTTTATCCTAACAAGTGGTATCAAAGCGAGGTTGTCTTTTAGTTATCCTCTGTAGGAAAGTCGCACGGTTAAGTGGGAGTCTCACGGTTGAGTGGGAGCAATGGCAGATGAGGGGAAGCTGAGGGTTGACAGGTTTAATGGGAAAAACTTCCAGTTATGGAAGATGTAAATGGAAGACTATCTTTATCAAAAGGATTTATGGAAGCCATTAGACAGAAAAGCCAAGAATCAGGGAACTATGTCAGAGGCTAAATGGGATCTTTTGGATAGAAAGGCACTCAAAAGCATTCGGCTATGTTGGCACCATCAGTGGTATTTAATATTACAAAAGCAAAGATGACAAAAGATTTGATGAAAACCCTAGCGACACTATATGAAAAGCCCTCTGCTTCAAACAAGGTATTTCTCATAAAGCATTTATTTAATATGAAAATGGCAGAAGGTGGATCTGTTGTACATTATTTAAATGAGTTTAATACTATTACTAGTTAGTTATCTTTTGTAGGTATCAATTTTGATGAAGAAATTAGGCCTCTCTTGATTTTGTGTTCTTTGCCTGAAAGCTGGAATGGCTTGGTAATGGTGGTAAGTAATTTTGTTCCTAGATCTAGTACCCTAAAATATGATGATGTGATCAATATTGTTTTGAGTGAGAAAACTCGTAAGAAATCCTCAGGTGGATCTACATCAGGAAGTGCTTTGAATGCACAAAGCATGGGCAGAACAATTGAGAGAGGAAGTAATCTAGAAATCGTGGGAAATCAAGAGAAAAGTCAAAGGGAAAGAGGTCTCAATCGAGAGGACCAAACAATTGCTAGTACTGTGGGAAACCAAGTCATAAAAAGAAAGATTGTTGGAATCGAAAGAAAAATGAAGGAGATAAATTAGATGATTCATTGGTTTTAGATTCTGGTGCTTCATTTCATGCTACACCTCATAGAGGTTATTTCATTGATTATGTCCAAGGGGATTTTGGGCTTGTTTATTTGGGGGATAATGAACCCTGTCAAATTGTTGGAAAGGGAAAAATTAAGATTAAGTTGCAGAATGGGAATCATTGGCTACTACATGAGGTAAGAAATGTTCCAAGGCTGAGTAAGAATTTAATTTCAGCGGGGCAACTTGGTGATGAGGGTTGTGTAGTTACTTTTAATGATAAAAATTGAAAGGTTTCAAAAGGTTCCCTTGTAGTAGAAAAAGGTGTGAAAGTAGGCACCTTATATCTTTGTACAGGTCATATTGTTCCTTCTACTTTGATTGTTTCAGAGAAAAATGAATGTTCAGGAACAATTGCTACAGTTGAGCAGGGAGAACAAATAGTTGTTGTAGATTCTGATACAGCGTTGTGGCACAACAGACTTGGGCACACGAGTGAGAAAGGTGTGAAATTACTTCATTCAAAGAAATTTTTACCAGGTCTAAAATGTGTGAATATGGATTTCTGTGAAAGTTGTGTGTATGGAAAACAAAAGAGAGTGAGTTTTGTAAAGATTGGGAAGGAAAACAAAAAGGAGAAATTAGAGCTTGTGCATATAGATGTATGGGGACCAGCTCAGGTATCTTTCCTTGGTGGCTCTCATTATTATGTTACATTTATTGATGATGCAACTAGAAAAGTATGGGTTTATTTCCTTAGACAAAAATTTGATGTATTTCAAACTTTTAAGAAATGGAAATGCTTGGTTGAAAATGAGACTGGTAAGAAATTAAAATGTCTTGGATCTGATAATGGTGGTGAGTATTACAGTCATGAATTTGAAGATTATTGCTCCACTAATGGTATTCATAGACATAAAACTATTCCAAGGACTTCATAGGAAAATGGAGTGGTTGAATGCATGAACAGGACTATAATGGAGCGCGCAAGGAGCATGAGGTTGCATGCTGGGTTGCCCTTACACATGTGGGCGGAGGCTATCAATACTGCAGTATATTTGATTAATAGAGGTCCCTCTACTCCTTTGGGTTGTGTTATTCCAGAGGAGGCATGGACTACTAAGAAGGTGAGTTATTCTTTTCTCAAGACCTTTGGTTGTGAAGCTTTTGCTCATAAAGATGCTGAAAATAGAACCAAGTTGGAAGCTAAATCAAAGAAATGTGTTTTTGTTGGATATGGGATTAATGAATTTGGTTATAGGCTTTGGGATTTTAAAAATCTTAAAATTGTTAGAAGCCGAGATGTCATATTCAATGAGAAAGTGTTGTACAAAGATCTGTTGTAGCAACATGAGAAAAAAGAAAATGATTACGTAGTGCTAGATGATACTCCAAAAGATTATGTTCCAACCATTCCTCATGATGTGCAACAACCGCAGCAACAAATACCACACACACTAGTGAATGTTAGATGATCAACGAGGCAAATTAGACCTCCACAAAGGTTTTCTCCCTCTTTGTATTCTATTTTACTTACTGATACTAGTGAACCTGAAAGTTATGATGAAGCTGTGCAGGTGGATACTAAGATTCAGTGGGAGTTTGCAATGAAAGATGAAATGGACTCTTTGCTGAAGAATTAGACATGGGATTTGTGCAAGTTGCATGCAGGTAAAAAGGCTTTACAGAATAAGTGAATTTACAGGTTGAAAGAAGAGGAAGGAGTTAAGAAAAGATTTAAGGCTAGGTTAGTTGTAAAAGGATTTGCACAAAAAAAGGGAATTGATTTTGATGAGATATTTTCTCCTGTTGTTGAAATGACTTCTATCCGTATTGTTTTAAGTCTTGTAGCTACTGAAGATTTGCATTTAGAGCAACTGGATGTTAAAATAGCCTTTCTTCATGGTGATTTGGATGAAGAAATATATATGGCTCAGCCACAGGGTTTTGATTTCAAAGGTAAGGAGAACTTAGTGTGCAAATTGAAGAGAAGTTTATATGGCTTAAAGCAAGCACCTCGGCAATGGTATCCAAAATTTGACAATTTTATGCATGAGCATGGATATAATAGGTGTCATTCAGATTATTGTGTTTATTTTAAGAGGTTGGATGATGATAGCTACATTATTTTATGTTTATATGTTGATGATATGCTTGTAGCTGGGTCTAACATGGATCATATTAAGGGGCTAAAACACCAGTTAGCACATGTATTTTCTATGAAGGATTTGGGGGTAGCAAAACAAATCCTTGGTATGAAGATTTGTAGAGATAGGAACAACAAAACCTTGATGCTATCTCAGGCTGATTATGTTGAGAAGGTGTTGCAACGTTTCTCTATGGAGAATGCTAAAGCTGTCAGCACACCTTTACCTAGTCATTTGAAATTCACTAAGGAGATGTGTCCCAAGACACAAGAAGAGGAGGATAAGATGTCCAAGGTACCCTATGCTTCAACTATAAGAAGCTTGTTATATGCTATGGTATGCACTAGGCCAAATATTGCACATGCAGTGGGAGTCGTTAGCAAGTATATGAGTCATCCAAGATTTGAGCATTGGAATGTTGTCAAGAGGATTCTCAAATATTTGAGAGGAACATCCAATAAGTGTTTACACTTTGGGGGCTCTACTACTAATTTACAGGGCTATGTTGACTCAGATTTGGCTGGGGATATTGATACCAGGTGAAGTACTACAGGTTATTTCTTTACTATTGGTGGGGCAACCGTGAGCTAGGTTTCTAGGTTATAGAAGATTAATACTTTATCCACTACAGAGGTAGAGTATGTTGCTGCTACAGAGGCAACCAAGGAGATGATATGGCTTCAGTTCTTCTTGAAAGAATTGGGACATCCTCAGAAGGATAATTATTTGTTCATAGATAGTCAGAGTGCCATTCATCTTGCCAAGAATTCAGCTCTGCATTCTAAGACCAAACACATATAGTTGCGGTACCATTTCATTCGGTCAGTTTTGGAGGATGGACAGTTAAAGCTAGAGAAGATAAATACCAAGCAAATACAAAATCTGCAAAGATAGGACATCTGAATATAAGGATCTCAGCTTTTGTTGTTGAGAAGGGCTTTTAGACATCAAGAATCTAAGATTTCACATTTTGGGTACTTATTGAATTATAGATTATTACATTGATGTAAGGGTTTATGGCACTTCTTCTCAGTCTAGAATATTTCCTTCAAACAATGGAACAAAATTTATGTAGTCAATCAGCATGTAGTAATTTTCTTTGTTGGCTTCTAGAAGAGCTATTTTTTTTCTTAAACAAATTTTCTTGCAATTAAAATATCCTTAAATTTTTTTTTCTTCTCTTCTCATAGCAATTACTTTTTCCTAAGTTGCAAATTTGGATGTGAATTTGGAAGCAGATGTGGGATTTTTTTATTTTTTATTTTGGTATAGATGTGTTTGGAAATGTCTATATGTATATGTATATGTATATGTATATGTATATGTATATATGTATATGTATATGTATATATATATATATGTATATGTATATGTATATGTATATATATATGTATATGTATATATATATATATATATGTATATGTATATGTATATATGTATATATGTATATATGTATATATGTATATATGTATACACACACACATATAGACATAATTTTTATCTTAGTTATCGGATGTTTGGGGAGATTAAATTCTTTTTTGGCTTGCAAATTCAATAGAAGAAAGATGGTATCTACATTACTCAATCAAAGTACATCAAGGAGATATTGAAGAAATTTGGAATGGAGGATTTTAGACCAATTGGAACACCTATGTCTACTAGACATAAGCTCTCCAAATATGATGATTCCAAAGAAGTAGATTAGACTACAAATAGATCAATGATTGGAAAACTTCAATATGTGGTACACACAAGACCTGATATTACATTAGCAGCTGGCATGGTGGTAATATTTTATGCCAATCCAAAGGAAAAAAATATGATGGAATTAAAAAGAATTATGAGGTATTTAAAAGGTGTTGAAGATTATGGTTAATGGTGTAAGAAAGGAAGCAACTTTGAATTGAAAACCTTTACTGATTTTGATTGAGCAGGAAGTATTGATGAGAGGAAAATCACTAGTGGTGGAGAATTCTTTCTTGGAAAGAGGCTAGTGTCTTGGACAAGCAAGAAACAAAATTGTATCTCTCAGTCTACAATAGAAGAAAAATATGTTGCATTAGCAAATAATCATCATTTGGTTTAAACAACTATTGTCATTTATGAAGGAATAAATCAAAGATTCAGTAGTTATCTTATGTGATAACACCAATAAAATTAACATATCTAGGAATCAAGTGATGTGTTGGCTCATAATTTAATAGATTTAAAGATAACCAAGAAACCAAACCAATACATCTAAGGCTAGCAAATTCCTATGATGCATGCACTTGACTACTGATCTTGGACCAATTATAAGGCATAATTCCTTCTTCTTTAGCCTCTACAAGATGTAGGCAGGTGGACCTCAAATTCTTTATATGGTACCAATGTAAGGCATACAACTAAATCTAGATAATAGATAAAACCCCTTAATCTTCTATGTTTATGCAAGCATTCATGTTCATGAAATAGCTAATAACATAGCACATGTACCTAATAAACCAAGTGAGGGAAAACTCTTTTAATTCCTTAAACATAAAGGGAAAATATATTTAATTAAATATTTGGATCTCAACATAACTCAAGTATGCAATAGCAGAGAACATGCAACCTCTAAGCTGACTAGTCCCTTATCCATTGGACATCAACTAAAACTTTACATACATATGGAAACCTAAAGTATACTTATATATCCATACATCTTATCTATCTATCTGACCTACAAATAGACATCAATCTTCATAAAAATTCTCATACTTATTGTAATATACTTGGTCCTTTGTTCCAATAGCAAACCTATCTAGACATATAGTCTTAAGGGATTACAATGAAGTTTAACCTCTTTGTTCTTAAACACAAAAGATTGTAGACAATAGAGAAAATATGAGAATCAAAATGAAACTAAGGAAAATGAAGCTCTTGTATTAATTTCATTGAAACTAATACATCATCCATGTATCAAAACTTAGAAAATACACAAAAAGATGACTATTTACTATAAAATTCTTTAGAAGAAATACATTGCTACTATTCATAATAGAGGAATACTAAGAAGAAATGGTATCACAACACTAAAATTGGAGCCAACCTTGTGGTCTCACTAGTCATAAAAATTGGAAAACTTTACAATGAGCAGAGAAGAAAGATATATAGAAGAGAAGATATTTTAGGATCTGAAATCTAAAATTGACATGTGTCCCACTGAAAAATCTTCATCTTGATGTTCTTGAAACTGAACTTCCTTCATCTTTCGACAACCAAAAACCATAAATGATGTAGAAAAATCTAATATATCCCCCTTTAAAGTAATCAACAAAATATCCTCTAAAGGAAATATCAGATACACATCATAAACTGTGATGGAGCTTCAAATCTGATCTTGGCATGTCACTTCTGCTTGTTCCCATGAAATTCAATTGTACTATTGGTAAAACTTGATTACTTCCAACTACCTTTAAAATAATCAAATCATCACTTATAGCTACTCAAGGTAATTGATCACATTAAAATATGATCTAATTATGATATATCTAATTTTAATTTCATCTGTAACAATAAATCTACATTTTTCATTGAAGATGCCTTGAAATCACAAAACCTCCTATAGCTGCATCTGGTGAATACCTGCACAAAAACTAATTGCAAAAATGGAAAATTCATCTCTTTCTAGTTATGTTCGTATATTATAATTCATATTTTGGACAAAAATTGTGCCTATATGGTCCATTCAAGATTTTAGGCCCCAAGCCATGAACAAAGTTAAAATGAAAAATAAAACTATATAGTGGAAACTATATAATATTATCCAATTTATAATCCTCTCAACGTCTACATGTTGAACATCTCTAAACTTTTAATTTTTATTCATTTTTCCTTTACTTGAATGCCATTTTGTGCCAAGTGTCAGAATCTGATTTATTGTCACCACCTAGGTGGGCTCCACATCCTCACCAATATTTGAAACATTTGAAATTCCCCTTTATGATATTACGATCCTTGACAATTTTGTAGCATCTCACATCTTCCACTTTACTCTCTTGATCTTCTAATAGTCACAGCATCATAGAGCATCATTATTCAACCTCTAATCTTACACTCATGTTTGGCATAGCATCTTCCTATTGTAGGATCATAGCCTTTTGTAACATCATTGACCATTATCCTTGCCTCCCTAATCACAAGACAATGGTAGATTTCATGGCATCGTAACCCTTCCAACAACATGTCCCCAATCTCATGACATCCTCTTTCCCGGTGTAACATCATAGCCTTTTATATCTCCATATCCTGGCCTTATGCCAAACTTCCTCTTTGTGGTATCAAAAATCCTCATTGTTCAAAACTCTAATCACACAACAATGGGCTCATCATAGCATCGAAGATCACCAAAAAATAAACCAGTTAAACTGTGATACAATCTTATGATATAAAGAAATCATAAGATCAGAAAACAAACATTACCACTCACAATATGACAACAACACATTTGTCTTATGATCGAGACATTGAAAACACTTTGTTACGATGCTTTGCTAACCCTCTTATTGTAACATCATAGACGATGATGTATAAGGGAAAATGAAAAATCGCTCAATCATAAAACCTAGTGTTAGGGCTTAGACCATTTTCATGAAGATTTTTGCAATGTGGGATGAAATTCAAACCCTAGGGTACTAAACCTCACACTTGGTAAAAGAATGAAAAATAATTGGATTAGGGAAAAACATGCTAGGGTTTCCTCTTTAGAATCTAAATAAAAGAATATAAACCCTAACCTCTCACTCATTTTATTTTCACCAGCATAATTTGAAAACTATGCTCACTGAAAATAGAAGCTATCATGATGCATAAAAAGACAAAGCACATTGCAATAAAGTGTCATTTTATTAGAGAATTAGTGCAAGACAAATAGGTTAGGTTGGAATATGTGAATACAAAGGAAAAAATTGCAGACATCTTCACCAAGCTATTACTTAAGGATGCATCTTTGTATCTAAGAAGTAATCTAGGGGTCATTCCCCTATTTGAAGTTCACTAAACAAATTTTAGTGATGCATCAACCACTCATTTTGAAGATCAATCAAATTGATGGAGTATTTCCAAACTAGATTGCATATGAATTGGTACATCAGGTACATGGAAAATACATTTATTGTTTGTCTTTGGCATAAGATGTCAAAGAGGGAGATTTTTTTGTCATATTAGAGAAATTTTGTATCAACAAGTTCATTTTTGCATAAGAAAAGATTACTAAGTTAGAGGGAGAGATTTTAGTCAGAGAAAATCAGTCTAGAGAGAGATATTGATGTCAAAGGGAGTTCTCACTGATAGAGGGAATTCTCATGGATGAGAATCAAAAAATGAAACTAAGGATATTATCCTTACTTTTTTTTTTCTCTAAAATTTCTTTATATTATGACATGTGTTTCCATCAATGCCAAAGAGAAAGATTGTTGAAAATAATTATTCAATTTTATGTTGTCTTTGATGTTACGCAAAATGTCAAGCCTTTATCAAGTAGTCAGTTACAGTCAAGATCACTTAGGCATCAAAGGCAATTTCCTGTATATGTTGAGCATTCATTTATAACCAAATTTAGAGGTAGTATTGATAGAGCTCAGTCAGTTAATGAAGAAAAGTTAGTATTGACCAAGTTGGGTCAGTTAACACTAGAACTCCTATTCTAACTGAGCTGGGTTAGTTAACAAAAGGATCCTCTGTGTTGACTGAGTACTCAATTATGCATTAGCTGGCTATTAGTATATCAAGTTTGATAAATTTATTTTTTAATACAAGTTGACTTAAGGGATGAAAATTGTTTGTTTAAAAGAGTATTCAATCTAACTTGACAAGGTGAATCATATATATGAAAGGTCAAGTTAAAGATTGAAATACGAAATTGAAGAAGATGAATCAAGGAAGCAAATTTGAAGGATATATGTAAAGGGTAGAGCATCCGAGTTGACCAAGATGAAAAGAACATTCAGATCAAGGAGAATCAAGTAATCAAACTAGAACTAAGATCTAAATCAGCAAAGTCAATTGCATCAGCAATTAGATCAACTCATTGTTGCTCTCTAATAATTGTAGCAGTGAATCAAATCTCTTAATAGAGTTAACCTAACAACTATTCAAAAAATCCTCTAATAAGGTGGCATTTCTAGATTGAATTATCTAACTTCTAATAGGGTGAATTAAATCTTCTAATAGGGTCACACCTAATAGTGTATTTTGTAACCTTTAATAGGGTTGGCTCCTAATAGGGCTCACTTCAGAAGAGTGAAAAATAGTAACTAGTTGCAATTGGCAGTTTTCCCAAATTGGGTTTCAATGTTAAATCTTGGTGTCTCTTGTGTTCATGTTATTTCCTTTATGTTTTTCCAACTAAGTTAATAAAGGCTAATCACATTAATATATTAAGATCTAATTATCTATGTGTTAACCGAGTGACAATAGAATATTTAGTGTTAATTGAGTTACAATAGGATTTGGTTTTATATTATGTTGACATCTTAAAAGGGACTTTGAATTTTCTTTTGTAGTAACTAATTCACCCCTCCCCTCTTAGTTACTTCTTTCCATTCCCAACTGGAATAACTAGATGCTAATAAACTGATATAAAAGTGCCTCTAGTTGTTTCACACTCCTCCATTAGCCTTTACTTTTTTAGACCAAATTCACTCTTCAAAGTGAACAAGGAAGACATTTGAATCATTGAAGACCACTATGCAAAAGATTATTTGTATCTATAGGAAATGGACCCTGCATAACAGAAAAAAAGATGCCAAGCAAGTAAGGAAGACAAGTGTTGCACTTTGGAATACAAGTATTGCATTTTAGAGACCCCAATAACCATGCTTTTGTCAAATTACAATTTTAAATTACTTATTTAGCTTATAGATGATCTGATCATAATTTTTTCTTATACTGGTGTACATTGACATAAATCTCATTATGTGATAGGGGTGTACAACCAAAGCATTTATCTCTCTAAGTTGTACTTGGTCTTACCGTGGGCATATTTCCCATTTTTGGTAAGTGAAACAATTAGATTTAGAGTATTTGTACAATTGAAAACATTGAAACGTTTTCTTGAAATTCAAGTTTATTTAAATGCTAAGAATATTATTGAAACTTGTGCACCTTTAGTTATATAAAACATGTCAATGTACAAGTACTAGAAGGTTCCAGTGCTCAAAATGGAAGTTAGTTTCTTTGCAAGAAACTTGTTTTTCTCTTATTAATTGTTGCATTTATGCCTACTTCAATGTGTAATTTTTATTATTAAAGCATATTTTATAACATTTTAATTTTAGTGTTTTTTGATTACAAGGAAAGAGAGACTATTCTTCTTGGTTATGTATTAAGGACTTCACAATTAATTGAATAGTTTTAGAAGATATCACCAATCAAATAGAGAAAATTAATTTAACTAATTTAAAACTACAGAAAGATAAGAGTTTAGTGAACCACTAGAGTCTCTCCTATTAGTAGAAAACTATCATACATAGCACCATATGAGTTTAACGAACCATCAGAGTCTCTCCTATCAAGTATCCTCCATATCCAAAGTACTCCTAAAAAAGTTGCAAGTCCATTTTTTTTTTTTAGTGCTTTAGAAAATTCTTCAAATATATTGATTGTGGTAGCAATTTTTAGTAAGACACTCAAAATTAATGAGATGTGCTCGAATATAAGGGTTCCTAATTTCAAAGACAAATTGAATAAGGATTTAAGGAGGGAAATCATTCTATCATATGTTTGGGTCAAGGTACTTTACATGCAAAAATAATTGATTGTACAATTATAGTCATAATTATTTAAATTTTGTATTAGTGGAAACCTATGGTTATTTTTCTTTGAATTCAAGTTTTTTGTTGTCATAGTTGTGAGATAATTTGTCATAATTATTTCCATGTGTCTCTTAAGGATTCTAATCAAATTTATGATGCTTCCTCAACTAATGTATGAAACTTTTGTACTATACTAAATGATTGACAAGTTGTTTCTCTTTTCTTATTTGTGTGATACGGAGTTGTTGATTAGTCAGCAAGATATCAAGTTAATAGTCCTAATTCTTAGAGATGGTGTATTTTTGGCTAAAGATGGGTTTTTTTTGTTGTAGAAAGATGAAGTTTGCATTGTTATTCTCAAACCTCATATCGTTTAAATTTTTTATTTATTTTATATGTATCACAGTTCAGAAGGAATAAAATATGTAGAGCTAAAGCTTATAGACTCTATCTTTTCTCCCTATTTTGCCCTTTTTGTCAAGGTCTTAGGGATTTGTATTTCTATATTTAGAATCATAGAGATTTCTTCCTAGGTCAAAGAGTTGGTATCCAAGATTGTCCAATTAATTATTGTTACACTCAATTGTAAATAGATGTTGATCTCCAAGTCATGTTGCCTAATAGTGTCAAACACTTAGTCATTTCCTAAGTAGATTTGGTCGATCATCACTGCAACCAAGCCACCCAATGAAGGTCAAATGATTTTAGACTAGTTTACATTTTAGTTTGAGCCATACAAGTATTGGGTTGTTAAGCACCCAAGTATGTACCAAGTGCCAATTTATGTTGAGTAAAATGGACAATGTCAAGCTAAATAGAGTTATTTCATGCTAAGTAACACAGTTAGTGATAAGCATTCAAAAGTTGAGTGACAACATGAGTATTAGTCTCGATCGAGCATCAAGGTATTCAAGTGTTGAGTAAACTAGTTTTCATATATGTGTTTTGAATGGAACAAATACTTATGCAAACCATTTTGGCTGACTTCTATACATGATTTCAAGGTTATGGAGATAGTTAAGCATTTGTTTACGTATTTTATCAAAGGTCATCAATCCCTATAAAGGTAGTGTAACCAATTATAAATATGGAAGGACTAAGCAGAAAAAGAAAGAAATTTGGATTGTTTATTATGATCTAGAACCTTCTCTAATTGGTTCTTAAAGGAGGATATAAACCCTAAATCAAAGAGAGGATCAAGAGAGAGCAAAGAGACAAGTGTATGTGCAAAAGAGGACATGTTTGGATATTAGAAGAAAAGACCAGACATAGAAACCTAACAATGAAGGTTGGAACAAAGTGTTGGCATTATGGCTAAGTAGGATGAGTTAAGGTTGTCATTTATGGAAAGATATATCTTACAATGAGATGGAAGAATGTATAGAAGAAGACTCTATAGTTAGAGATAGAAAATTGTCTAAGTGTTAGACAATTTCACTGGTAGTATAAAAATCATTTTTGTTATTCCAAAGTCTACAGAGATATTTGGCATGTGACTAAGTGACCATGAGTAGGCATGTGAGTTAACCTTATCCCATTGATTCTTAGCTCCCTCACACCCACATATGTCAAATGTAAACTAGAACAAACATGATTGAATACACACACAAAAATAGAGGGTACCCACCACAGATAGTAACCAACAAGTGTCTCAGTCATGGTTGAACTCTTAATCAGCACACAAGAATACAGAATCATGCAAGAATCACTACATGAGTTAATGAAATATGATATTATCATCCTACAAATTCATCCAGATCCTCTAGGTGTTAATTCCTTCCAAGATACAGTCAGCAAAGTTTTCTGGAAATTGTATTTGGTCTATGTCCTCTAGCTACTTCCATACAAGTTGCAAGGGCCCTCTTAACAAACAAGCATCCATTCACATTATACCATCAATAATGATATGATAGTATAGTGACCATGGACAATCACATACCATAATCATTCATTATATATAACATATATATCATAATTAAATGAAAACATTGTTCACACATTAAAGTTTGATGGAAGTAATGAATAGGATAAAGTAGCTAAAATGGTATCAATTGTAGGATTCATAATTTCTCTTATTACACTTGTAGTTGTCCTCACATAAAAAAGGGCCTTAAGATTAAAATATATCACATCACATCTATAACCTATATATTCACAAACATGTATGTGATTTCTTGTGTCATACAAAGACCTTTTTTTTCCTTATAATCTCCTCATGTTGTTCTCTTTCCTTGGCCATATCCATTAACTTCCCTATTGACCATTTTGGAACTAGATACATGAGTGAGGATGAAACATGAGTGGAAGATGACTAACCTCATTTTCCAATGAAGCCTTAACATAAATGGTTAGTCAAGACTCTAATGCAATGTATTTGTAGATTTAGTGAGGTTTCTCCCTTTTGAGTTATTGGGTAAGTTCACATCATCAGTTCTAACAATGTTCCTTTATCTCCCTACTTTTCATAGCCACCAATTCTTGGACCTTGTGATAGTCCTCTTCTCTATATTGGAAAAAACCCTTCATCCTCTTTCCTTCCATAAATTAAATCAACCCATTCATCTATAACCTTCCCTAACTCATCTAATTCTTTTCTAATGTGCAAACTTATCCCTTTCTTGGTATGCATGAAGTGACTTTCCCCTTTCTTTCTCATTCCTCAAGTAAGACACAAGAGCCTTGAGTTTCACATCTCCTGTGTGAATTAAATAATTCTAGTTAAAATAGTAAGGGACTATCAAATTGTAAAGATAAAACTCACACATTTGGTCTTGTAGTTCTTGTGTGGCCCTAGAGTAAGCAATTAAGAATGAATGAATGAACAAAAATATAGAAGAAACTAACTTTACATATTCATAAAATAAAAATAACTTTTTTAATTGTAAAACAATACAATTGAAAACAATCTTCGTCAACTATAAGAAGAAAATACATCTGCTTATACCAGTAGAGACTTTAAACAAGTAGAAGAAAAGACATATAGTTCTTCTAATGCATAATATACAGCTGAAAATAACACTGATACAGTTAATAGAAAAAAAAAAAGCTTTCCACTTCCTCTACTAGAGAATTTTAAAAAATAAATAGCAATAAAAAGAATTACTAGATTTGATTTTCATATAAAATATAGGTTACAAACACAACCTCTCAGACTTACAAATTTAGAATCTTCCATTTTCTCAAGAAAAAACTCTGAATAAAGATGAGTCTAGTTAAGAAGTGCCTCCAATCTGTTAAAACCAAATCACCAATTTGTTGAGTTCCATTATTTGCTTGTTTTTTGTTTTCCTTCTCCCATTTTGCTTGTTCTTCCTCTAGATATTTCTCTTCTATGACTAGATCTTCTGGAAGTTGCAATACTTCCCCATCACATGGGGATTCATTGTCCTCCAAATCAATATGCAGATCACTTCCAAACTTTCCCTATTAAGAGGAAGTAAAATGATATTTCAATCAGGATAGAATAGTCTTGATCAATATTTTAGTTCAAACATCAAATCCTTGGCAACCACAACATTAACCATTTTGAAAATTTGCATGATGAAATGAAATTAAACCAAAAACAATCAAAAGAAGGAAAAATTACAACCATCAAAATATGGGTTTTTTACTTTTTACACAACATAAACTAGCAAAATGAATGCACATGGAACTTTTCAGCTATGATTAATCATGAAAGACAGTATAAGTAATACTTATTATCAGCATATAAACACCTTAGAAATTAAGTTAATTACAAAATCTCTACCTAAGATTATGAATTTGGGAATACAACAAATAACAAAGTAAATGCCCTCATTACAAGTCTAACCTTGAATGTAGCTACATTTATCAAATATTTCATTGTTGAAGTAAATCCCATGGTAACTATCAACAATGCCAGCAAGATTTAGCTAAAGTGACGAGCTTGATAGCACTACCAAACAATTTAACAATGTCAAAATTATCATAGCTCTAGTAGCAAGCTTAAATATTCAATAAATTATATGTAAAATATTGATCAAGAAAAATTTAGTCAAAATACAAAACAATATGGCATGTTCTCTAGAACAAAACATATTGTCTTGTTTATCGATCTAGGCCTTGGTCCTATTTCAATTCATGAAGATATTATCATTTTTTAGATTATCACTACAACTATAGCGACCAAACATTGGGGTATCTTCCAGTGATTACAATTTGGGTAGCTTAAAGAAGGGTATGATACCTTTATAGCATATAGCAATTGGATTCATCATTGTGTGGAGAAGACTCATTATCAATATGGCAATGAGCTATGGAATGTAATTATCACTACAACTTATAGCAATATATCTCATCGGCAAGTGGAGGATATGGAATTTTAGTATAGCGATGAGAGATAAGTCTTCATATATTGATGTATGTTATAGCGATCATGATCTATCATTGAGCAGTGAGAGCACAAAAAGGATATAGCAATTAGCAATGAAACTTGGAGATCATTGTAACTTATAGTGATGGATGGTTGTATTATTAAAAGGGAATTGTTGTGAGTTACGGTGATAAGTTGAATATGATCACTGATCACATTTTGTGTTATGGAGATATAGCAATCAATAATGAGCTATAGGATATTGCTATATGTTATAGCGATATTTCAAGTGCCAATATCGATGGCTAAAGTTTTAATATCACCATACCTAATAGTGAGAAGGTGTATCAGAGATCCTAGATTAATGGTTTCTAGTATAGAAATATATCTCATCAAGGAGTAGAGGATATGGAATTTCAATATATTGATTAGCAATAAGTCTTCATAGATCGTTGTTTTTTATAGTGATCATGATCTATCATTGAGCGGTGATAGTACAAAAAGGATATAGTGATTAGTGATGAAACTTGGAGCTTTCTCTAGATTATAGCAATGGATGGTTGTATTATTTAATGGGCATCATTGTGAGTTGTGATTTAAGTTAAATGTAACCACTAATTGTATATTATGTTATGGAGATATAGCAATCAGCAATGAGCTACAAGATATTGCGATATGTTATAGCAACATCTCAAGTGCCAATATCAAAGGCTGAAGTTTTTGTATCTCCATACCTAATAGTGAGAAGGTGTATCAGAGATTGCAGATGAAGGGTTTCTAGTATAGAAATAAGTGATGGTGATATCACCATTTCTATAATGATAGACATGAAGTTAAAATAAATTCCCTATTTGTGAGAATAGGCTATAGTGATCATAATTTCATATATTTATATCTCTGAAATTTGTAGTGATTAAATGATTCAATATGTTTCATTAGGAACCAAAATAAGTACATTAAGTGACTTCTGATAGCCAGTTCATTATATTTACTAAAATGATAAAAAAATGGCTCTATGTTTCAATTTGTGTGGAAAGTAAATACATGACTACAATCTATTTGGTAATCAAAGATGATCATTACTCGTTTGAGCTCACTAATTTTAAAGGAAAATTGTGAGATTGGTGTTTGTATTTAGTTTTTATAGAAATTTATACTTAGAGAAAGTTTCAAAAGGTATCATGGAGAGTTTTGGTTCTGCACAGAAGAGGAAAGCTGAGAAATTCAAAAAGGGAAAAGTTGATAAGCAGAAAGTAGATGATGAAGTGTCACCAAGGAAATTAAATGAAGACCTAATTGAGCAGATGGTTTTTGCAGGTCCTGAGTCAAAAAGAAACAAATTTGAATCCCCATACAAAATTGAAGAGAAGTACAATGACATTGGAGATGTATGGACTAGGACTAGCAGTTATGAGATCTTTTTATTTCATTATATGAGGAGAAATCACAAGTAACTAATCTATCATCCTTAGGAGATGAATTTAGGAAAATTGATATTTCCAAATGTGTTTGTGAATGTGGAGTTACTCAAGGTCATTATAAGAAAATATAATGCTAAAGAGAGATGCATATACGACAAGGATGGGGAAAAAATCATGGAGATATCTATTGAATCTCTAAATGAATCTTTTAGACTCAGTGATAGTCTAACTAAAAGGTTGTCATTTATAGAATTAAAAATGAGTATGAAAGGTCAGATATTTCATATATGCAATGGCAATTGATGTTGCACAAAATAGAAAATGAGCCTCTAACTAGCATATGGACCTCCATTCAACATCAAATTATTTAAGACATAATCTAACATGACATACCAATCATGTGGAAAAGTAGGAGGGATGGAAGCACCTGATTTGATAGAAATTAGGCCCATGGTGTTAGCATTAGACATTCAAATGTTGGAGCCTAGGCCCTATGATTATGCAGAGTATGTTGTTGATAACATTCTTACTTCTTTTGTTAATTTTGAAGATGTTGAGTACCCTATTTTTAAACAGTATTCTTTGCTTATGCATATCATTTTATATTTTGGGCAAATGAGAGGATTGTGGGGTGAGGATTTGAAATTGAATTTGAGGGAGTCTAATGGGAAAATGAAGCATGTTCAAGTGTGGACACTAGTATGGGATTATAGGCTTAGTTCTTCTTGTTACCTTACATTTGAAGATCATTTTCTTCAACCTTTGTACACTTTATTTGGACACTAATGTTTTCCCTCAATCAACCCTAATATTAAAATATTTTTAAGACTTAGGGACAATCAGTTGGTAGACAAAATCAAAAACAATTGGGTAAACTAGTATGCATATGATTACTTCACTTGTATCAAAATATTTTGGTTTGAAAGAAGGTAGTACAGATTACCAGCATCAGTGCCTGATAGAATTGCATATCTAGAAATTGTAGGGCAAATGTCTAAATCTAGCAAACAACATTTTAGAGGTAAACAAAGAAAGAATTCTTTCCTTATAGAAACTTTATCTTTTGGAGACTTTATTATTTGTGCAACTAAGTCATATGAAAATTACAAAATGAATATCACATCTACACCATGGATTCCTGGAGGAATTAGGATCTAGAAGGATACATGCATGGCTCTAGGAAATCACAGAAATTGGGTGATTACATTCACCAAGGCATTGAATATGAGGAAGGTTTAAAGAATTTGGAGTGGGAAGAAGTACTAAAAAATATTTGGGAACAAAATAGGGAACTGGAAGAAAAATGGGAAAAAGCCAAAGAGCAATTTAAAGAAGACATTCAGAAGATTTCAAATTCCCCTCTTTCGATTTCAAGAACTATAAACAAGCCAATACTTCAACGCTTGGAGCATGATGTGCAAATCCTTGACAAGATAAATAATGAGAAGGATGAAATAATTTTTGAGTCAAGAAAATTTATAAATGATGATGATTTTATCAAATCCAAGGATTTTATGGTTGTTTTGTATAAACACAGAGGGAAATTATTGAGATGGAATATCCAAAATAGCTCTCTTGGAAATGCACAAGAACAAATGACAACTTTGAAGGAAGATATAAAAAGGCAAGTTGGGAATATGAATTTGGCAATAGGAAGGCAACTATTGAATGAAGCAGGGGTGATGTTTCCACCTAGTTGGGATTTGAGTGCATCATACATTTTTGACAGTTTAATTAAATTTGGTAAAAAGGATATGAAACTTGATATGCAAGGAGTCAAAGATGTCATAATTGTTCAAGATTTGTGAAAGACAAAAAACAAATGTTGTTTTGGGCATTATACCCCCCACAAAAAAGGCCACAAATTATTGATGTTGATTAGGCTTTTGGTCATTTGATGACACTGAAAGTAGGGGAGATAGAGCCTAATAAGGTTGCACATATGCAAGTGGACTTGGCATTGTTTAATCAAGCAAGTGTGAAGAAAGTGACATTTAAGAGGATAATTGGATGACATTATATGAAAATATGTTAAAGTTAGGGCAGCCTTAAGTGCAACCAATGATACAATCATCTACTGATGCTCTAGGAATTGAATTAAAGAAATTGCAAGAAGAGAATGCAAAATTGAAAGATGTTTTGATTATTAGAAGAGAAGTCTCTGGCACTCTGATCAGAAATCATTTTAAGAATTTTCTTGGCAAAGAAAGTCAAGTTTGGAATATGTATAGTACTTATAAACCCTTAGCTTTGAGACATAATGATATTTATAAGAGCTTGGACAAAGAAAATAATACCCTCAAAGAAGATGAAGATATTCAAGAAGTAGAAAGGTTGATTGAGGATCATATTGCATATTCACAAGAATTTATTTTTTCTTTCAAGTTAATGGAGGAATTAATTAAAAAACACAGAGTTATATCTTGCCAAGATAAAAATGGAGACATCGTTGATCGAAAGAGATGGATAGATATGTGTTATGTGATGCAAAATGAGTCCTAAAATCTGCATAGAATGATGACCTAGAGATGTCAAAGGCCAACATGTAGATGGAGCAGATGTTCAAAATTGAGATCAAGGAAAGACAAGTAATCAATGATGCAGAGTTATTGGAAGATATTGAAAATATAAAAAACACAATATGAAATGCAATGATTTTATTGAATCATCATCATCAAAATAGGGAGAATAATTCTTTTTTCTATAAACTTGTTTTATGTGCATATAGTCAATTGTTAATGAGTGGGTTAGTTGTAAATTTTATAAACAAAGGGACATATCCTTTCACTATGTAACCAATATGTTGCCTATAATTACAAAGTCTGGATTTAAAATAGGATATCATATCATATTGAATTATTGTCAAGACATTATTCTTATAGTTATGCAAAGAGAAGTTGATTCTATTGTCTACTCTAGATTTTGGCTAGAACTATTTGCATGTTTATGATAGTAACAATACTATGAAAAAATAGAGTAATTTATTACAAGTAAATTAAAGAAAAATATTAGACAAGTTCTAGTTTATGCCCACTATAATCTAATTGAACTTTAATATCAATTTATCTTGTATAGAGAATGCAACAAAACATATTGCAAGTTGCATTTTCAAAATTAAAGTATTAAATATAGAATTAGCAATATAACAGTATCAGATAATTATGACCCTTATGTACAATTTAAGATCTTCAAAAATTATGTGAATGTAGTACTTCCATATCTATACTTCGAGAAATAATAACTATAGTAAGACATGAGAATAGTAATAAATCATCAAATAACAAACACAAATAGAAAAAAAAAATTTAAAAGATGATCTTGATGATCTTGTTAATGATCTTGTAATAACTATACTTAGACAAATTCCACAATAGAGGAAGATGATCTTGTAAATTCTATGGAGACAAGACAACTTCCTATTCGACAAGTGAATTTTGTTAATGGTGTGTCAAGTTACTTGCCTAGTTTCTCTATAAGACCATATATGCCTTCATCAAGCATCATGTACATACTACTGTAAACTTTAATAAATAGATAACATTTAGGAACTTACTGCATTGGACATCATTTCCTTCTTTCAACCTCTACCACCATTTTCTAGCTTACAATCTTTTGCATCATTCTTCTCGTTAGCACTCCCTCTTCTCTTGCAACCCCTACCAACGCCTCTTACCTCAAGCTAGGGAACTTTGCATCACCATTCTCATTTGAGCCCTAATTTTCCATGATAGAATTAGAAGACTAGTATTTAGAAACTATGGCTTTTCTTCTAAAATAAGAAAAATAAAATAAAAAAGGCAAAATATTCAACTCATCTTCCAATATAGATATTGGTGAATCAGCATCTCCTTCAACCTTGGCAGCCACAACATTAACCTTTCAAAATCTACATGATGGAATGGAAATTAAACTTGAAACAATCAAAAGAAGGCAAAATTACAACCATCAAAATATGGGGTTTATATTTTTTTTACAAAATAAACCAGCAAAATGAATGTACATGCATCCTTTTAGCTATGATTAATCATGAAAGACTAGAAAAGAGGTATCACCTCTGAGGAAATATTGGCAAATCAACCTTATTAAATGGAAGAGATATAGGTGTAGAATAGTTTAGGTTTCCACAAACTGAATTGGAGTCCATTATAGATGCTATATCCAACTTTAGGCACATGGCACTCAAAAATTGAAGCTACATGCTTTAAAATTTATCATAAAGACATTCAAATAGATATACTACTTCAAGTTATTCATCATTAGCAAGCAACTAAGTAGAAGCTATCAATTAAGAATAGCTCAAATAAAAAAGAGTTCATTATTTTCAAAGATTCATACCTATACCATAGAGTATCATCCCATCATTCTAGACCTGCAATGAATGAAATTAAATAATTAATGAAGGTATTTTAGTTTGAGCTTCACTTGGTTTCAAGAATACTTTAATATTCTCTACTTAACGAGGCCAGCCATGAGAAGGTGGAAGCTCATCCACACCCCCCCCCACATCAATATAAATTCCCCATTATTATCTAATTACATACTCCATTCATTAATTCATCTATTTATGAACTATAATATTCAATCAATACAATCACATAACATTCATTAATACACAATACTAATCAAGACTTCACTAAGACATAACAATATTCATTAACATGACATAAAAATCAATATTAATGTACAACATCCATAGATAATTACTTAAAACAACATTCTTTCATTATCCAACAAAGTTTATCAAACAAGGTTTATCAAAGAGCATTTTTTAAAATTTATTTTCTATTCTTTTTTTTCTTAGCTTTCTTAAGGAAAAGATTGAAAGGAGCATCAATATATTCCTCATTCTCCTCCTTTTATGGCACATATAATGTCAAATTATGATGGATCCTCTTGTTTTGAGGAGCACGAGGTTGTTGCAATAAAGGAGGCTCTGTTCCAATAACAGGTAAATGAGTTAAATTGGCATACTATTTTTCTTTTCTTTTCTATTAAAAGTATTTCATTAACCAATAGAACATAACATGCATTTCTCTTACCTAAAACTATCACATCATGTACAATAACATTTTCATCCACTACCACCTCAACATGTTGAACACTTCAAACATGCTTCACTCCTTCAACACGATGTTTGACATGCTCTAAAATATTCAAAAAAAGGTTACACATCAGTAGAATTGAAGATGTTAAATTGTATTCATAATTGCATAATTCATTTCCAATAGAAAATTAAAACCTCCACCACTATGATGCACATCATGGCCTTCGTCACGCATAGGTTTTGCGATAGGATTTGAAGGCTACTGTGAAATGTTATGTGCATTGTTATGCAGACAATTTATGTTGGAAACTAACACCAAAAAGTAAATTTCTCAACTATTCAATTTGATTTACTTTTCATTTAACCAATTTACCTCTATCTCATTTGGTGCACCAGATTCTTGGGTATGGCTTTCGGATTCTTAGCATAGGCATGTAGCAATGACTTTATAGCCTTATGTCAAGGCAATTTTTTTATCTTCATCTAGGGCTCTACATTGAATTATGTGCCCTATTCTTTTGCTTAATATTGTTAGTTTTGCATGTGTCATTTGAATAAAAAAAATTGTTTTCAACATTATATATTAAAAAAAAAAAATTGAAATTCCATTGCTACTACTTGCAAGTCAAGAGTGAAGATTCATATAGCCACCAAAGCCAAGTTTGTGTTGGCCAACCTTTTGTAGTCTCATTTCTGTAGCTTTTGATGTGTCTTGTAGTCTATGAAAATTTTGAAACATGTTAGATTATATATCTACAAAGATCACTAATTAGTGCACAATTACATTCTACTTAATACTATCATGGCATACCTTCTTTTTCTATTTTTTGGTTCATTTCCTTTACCACATATCCTTTTCTCTTTTGCATCTTCTATTATTTCATTCCACTCCATAGGTGGAATCATAGGAGGACACTCATACTTTGGGTTATCCTTTAGACCCCTTCCATATTGGTCCCTCATAGTCTTTATAGGTTTGATGCTCTTTTAAGATGTAAGGCACTATCAAAAATGTTTTTTTCCAAAAAGGTCCTCAAAATATGTAATGAGCTGATTTTTTTTAGGACCATATTCATTCTACCTTTTTAAAAAATAAAAATAAATTGTTAGATCAATAACTTTAATATAGTACAATAAATGGAAGAAAAGAAAAATATTGTAGCAATGATATGAAAATACATACATTTTACGTATGGTGGGTCCAAACAGCTTCAATGTCATTTCAAAAAGATGATCATAGAAAACATCATTTTCTACAAAAACATCATGAGATTATCAATCCAAAATGAGTTATGTATAAGTAAACTACAATTACACTATAAATAATAATAATTTTAAAGCACCTGGAAGCTTTGGCAATTTTAACAAAAATATTATTTTCTTGTCCAACAATAATATCCCCACAAATGAACTAGTACTAGTCACATGGGTTGCTTCAAGAATGGTTCAGCTTCAGTAGTACTTATTTGTGTTGTTCTATCAACTGATGATGTATCTATTAGTATAAAAAATAGGCCCATGGGGATAAAATCCACCCAACAAAAAAATAATACATGATTTGCACATTACAAAATATAGCAAAACAAAGTTTTACCAGTTGTACTTGGCACAGTCGAAGATGTATGCAATCTCCTTATTTTTGACAATATAGTCAGCAATATTGGAGCGACAATTGAAGAAGGTGTTCACACTTCATCATGAGCTAAAGAATATATTATTAGCAAAGACATTTCCAATAGATAAAGATCAAATGGGATACTAGCTAGAAGCATCCAAAAATCAAAGTTAAGTGTTATAATGTTGATGAAAACAAATAATGTTGCACTAGTGGGGCCACAATCTTTTTTTATTGCCCATATTTTTTCACATGTAGCCAATGAACTTTATTTACCAATTCTTTCATTTGGAGAAATAGATCCAACTCTCTCATCATATTAGTATGGAAAGATTGGTTTCTATGGGAGAAATGGATAGCTTCTTTCTATGGTTGCATATATAGATGATATGTATGGAATGATGGCAGTTGCAACTGCGATTGGTTTCTATGGCTAGAAAGATATAATTATCACATTGCATTTTGTGTTGCAGTAGAGTTAATTTTCATATGCATACTAGGGTTTTTTTTGCATAACTGCAGTAGTGCAAAAATTTGATGTAGGAATGTGGTGTATAACGGCTACATTCTTTCTTCTCACATGAGTTGTTTAATGGACTTTGGATCATAAATCAAACCATGATTTTCAAGCACATCCAAAGGAGCAAGTCACATTGTTAGCAAAGACATTTGAAAAATTGTTTTTTTTCCATTTGCAATGGATAAAGATCAAAGTTAGGTGTTATAATTTTGTAAAGAGCAAGTGTTACTTACATGAAGGTTGTGTGCTACAACCCTCACCATATTGACCATGTAGTCTCCTAGGTGTCACAAAATTCGATAAGAAGAACACATAATATTTTAGATCATGATCCATAAGTTACTATAAAATATCAAAAATCTATTGAGCTTTTATTATTGCTTAAGATTAATTATTGCGTACCTTCAAAAAATTGACTCTAAGCATCAATTCTTATTTCAGTGCCTATGTCTCCTCGGTTATGTTTCTCTCGAGGATAAGGTTAAGAATTTTATCACTATATTTTTTTATGAGTTTATGGGCCATGAATACAGGGTCAGCACTACATGAAATGTCATGTATAAATGATGCATGTGTTTCAAATCACATTTGACCTATTGTCATTTTCACTTTTCCCTATCAATATGTATCAAGTTGTGACATCAATATCAATAAAATTCCATCAAAATAACTCCAAAGCCATAAAGAAAAAAATATAATAATAAGAAATTTATTTCTATATAATTTGTACAATTACACTAATTAAGGTTTACTAAAATTACACTAATTAAGGTTTACCTTCACTGAAGAAGGTGTGTGAGTTGGTACATCCCTGCCTGTGCCTTGTGGTGTATCCATGTTGCTCTATGAAAAAGATTAGTAATTCTTAGCAATCAGCAATGAAATGAGAGTAATAGACTTACCAAAAAAATTTATTAATAAAATAAAATATTGTATTAATAAAATAGTAGATTGTATTATAAAAACATAAAAGTCAAATAAATTTCTATAAATAAATCATGACCCCATCATACTTGACATTGATTATATGTCTACATACATTTCATTGATCATCATCTTCATCCATGTCATCATCATCATCTTCATCACCATTATCATCATCATCATCATCATAACCATAATCACCATCTTCATCAACATGATGATGATCATCATCATCATCAGTATCAGCATCACTAGAATCATAATCTTCTTCTTCTTCTTCATTATTGTGTAACAATACCTTCTAATCATCATTTACTTGATCCTTTGATTCTTTGGTATCTTATTCTTCCATCACATTATACTATATCAGTCTTCTTCTTGCATCATCTCTAACAACAAATGACTAACCCAATTTATGTGGAATGCCAAAGTAAAACACTTGCTCACATTGGCTTGGAAGAACATAAGATTTCATCTCCAATTAGCTCAAATGACCTTGTATAAATTATTTTGAATCCACTATAGTGTTCAATAACATCCTATCAAATTTATTTTGATTTAATTGTAACCTATACCATTTGATGACAAATAGAACTAATTTGGATGAATTAAAGTCGCACTAAAGTATATTATCCAAAATGCCATAGTATCAATTTTTAGATTGTTGAAGATGTATGTAATTTCTAGACAAAATATTGGTGACCTTGAAAACTACACTTATCCTAGAATCACAATTTTTCTTTGTTTCATCTAACTTTTTATGCAAAATGTATGGCTATAGTAGTACATAGCTTTGTAGTGTTTGATCTGCAATTATTCAAACATGTCAAGATTATTTGCATTGATATGTGAGTTGATATTAAACTTATGGGTCATGATTAGTAATCTTCTACATGCCTTTCTATCTGTTAAGTCATATGCTAGATCAAGTACCATTGGTGTAATATTGAGATCTCCATTATGATGAGCTTCTTTAACCAATGATGAAACATTGTCCCATGTTAATGAGTGAACATTTTCTGGAGACTATTGAATCTATACTATCATCCAATCAAGATTCTTTTTAATATACAAATGTAGTGCATCCCACTCACAACCAACATCTATAAAGAAAACAACTAGACTAGTTAGAAACAACTTATATTGATGATGGATAAGAATTAATTAGCTACAATAACATCTTATAATTACCTCTCACTTTCCTTAATCTACCTTTTCTCATTAAGTATTCCCCTTTGAATTTGTTAATGGATTTGGGATCCCAAATGTGATCTACATGGATCTTGGATGCAAACTTGGGAAGGTATTCACTAATGTACACCATGTTAGGTATATCATATATCCCTCTATCACAAGACCCTCAAGATGTGATCTTTGTCGAACCGAGCCCTTCATAAATTTTAAGTGCCTCTCAACCATCCACATTGACCTAGTTTGTATAGGTTCACACAATTCAATCTCCTCAACTTGATGTCTGAGGTAGTGTTCTTGAGCATTGAAGTAAGTTGAAGGTAAACACTTTTTCATTTCACACATAAGCTATGGAATTTTTCTCTTCCAATAGTTTATATCTTTTTTATCAATTTATTTAGATGATAACCACCTAAAAGAGATTCAACATGCAAGAACATATAAATATGATTTCAGATTAAAATATACAATAAATTACATAAAAAGTAAAGCAAGTCATAAATATAATATATGTACAAAAAATATAAGAAATAACACTTATAACCTCATGTATTTTTCAAGATCATATATAACTTGTTTAATATTATTGTCAAATTGGTGTGGGAAGGATAGAGGTAGGACATATTGAAATCATTAAAAAATGATCTTTTCAATATATTATGAAATAATACAATAGTAGTACATGCAATTTTACAAATATATTATAAATAGAGAACATGACTTACCTTGACGAAGGTATGTCAATCATGTGTTTTCAACCCTAGCCCAAAATCACCTTTCTTTGATACAAGACTACTTATATTTGCAGCGAATCTTATGAAAAATTTTGTTTTTTTAATGGCTTCTTTTAATGCATCACTTTGCTACTCCATTAATATCCAAAGAAGGCACTCATATTTATGCGATCTCCATTGCTATTTGATTCAATGAAATTTTTTAGTGCATGATTGGATTCATGAATGTCATTATAAATTTTGGCAATTTTTTCTCTATCATGCCTTCCATCCAATATTTTTATAGTGTCTCTATTACATTCTTTTCAATATGCATAGCATCAAACAAATGCACGATTTGGAGATCCTTGTAGTAGGGTAACCTACTAAATTGAAAAGAATAATTTTTTATTCCTCTAGGAAGTTTATCATTGATGCCTTGGTGATCTACACAAGCATCAATTACATCATTAATAAATAAAAGACAATATCAAAATATAAATTTCAAACTTCAGACTACAAAATGGATATTAGCTCAGTGATTTAGTCAATCGTATTCCAACTTCCATAGATGAGGTTTCATTCTTTGTGGCCTTGATGTTGTCTCTTCTTTCCCATTAAAAAGATATTTTTAAGTAATTCAATACTTATGATTATTGTGGAAAAAATGGCTAAACTCATCGAACACCTACTTTTCTAAACTTCTTGGATAGCAAGATTTCATCTTTAGACCACAAACTATAGATACGAATTTTCCCTTTTTCTAAAGACATAAAAGATCATGTACAATTGTATCACATATAATCATCATGTGTAACTTAAACATAAAACAATAATGTGTAAGCACTATAACAAACCAAAAATATGTGACCTTAACAATATAACATATCACAAAAATGAGTTAGCCTAGGGGAATATGTATTGTCCATATAAGCATTACATGGAATTGAAATTGTCTTTATCCTATTGGTTTAGGGATGTCATACATAGTGACCCCATTTCATAACTTCAAAAACTTGTCAATAAGGGGCTCAATATAAAAGCTCATATCTTTAACTTGGTACTTATCTAGTAATTGAATCAATAAAAATATTACATAATTATTATGACCATTTTGATGCATTGTTTATAAATTAATTTAGATAACTATTAAATGAAAAAATACCTGGTACAATCATTGACAACATTATATGCTCCCTCTTTATGGACATCCAAGGAGGAATGTTATTGTTAATAACAAAAATAGGCCACACAATATAAACAAATCTTATATCTCTAAATGGATTGACACCATTCGTTACCAATGCAAGCTTGAGACTACCAGGCTCTTCTTTAGAGTGTGGCCATATTTTTTCTATTTATTTAAATGTAAAACCATCTATAGGAATTCTCATAATGTCATCTTGACTTCTATTGTGTGTATTGTAATCCATAAATTGTGTCAAGCTAGTGCACTTGAATAATCATTCAAGACATGAAATAATGAGAATGTATCAAAGAACTTTGTGAGGCACTTTTTTATTATTTGATCTGACCGATATCTACTAATATGACGATCAAGGAATTTTGTTACAAATTTATGTTGTTTATGGTATAGAATGTGATCATTGGGACATGCATGTATTTTTTGATACTTCATTCCAATTCTATTCATAATAGTAGATAATTCTTGGTACAAATAAGGCAGAATGTTTGATGGTGGTAACAAAAACTCACCTATCAACCTACAACAACAAATATGTATTGTTAATATAATGAATAGTAATGGTATGCTAACATTGAAGATGACAAAAATGGCATACCTTAGCATATGTGACATTACTACATTGGATAAATCATTCATAACCTTCAAGATCAACAACAACACTATAGAAGAGCGAAGAGTTATTTGGGAGCCTTGGTATATGGGCTCATATGCCTTCTCAAGTATAGGTATACCAAGACCATCTTCGTCATCATTATCAGATGCACTAGTACCATCATGCACTAGTACCATCATCATGAGCATCTTCATCAGTTGCACCAATACCATCTTCTTCAATCATGTCCTCTGGCACATTATCATCTTCTTCCATGGGAGTGTTATCCTCAGCTTGGATATTTACACCTCCTTGTTCCTCCAGTTGGAAATCCAAATTCACCAATCGAAAAAAAAATTGTGACCCCCTTCAATGTGACCATGTTGCCTACAATGACTCTAAGTTTTTGTGATTAGAATTCTTCAATTCTTTAAGCCCTTACACTTTTTTCAAGGAAACTTACATTTATCAACTTTTCTTCAAAATTGAGACCACAATATAGCAATTGTCTCATTATTTTGTTCTAGGTTCATATTGCCAGGCGTGGTCTTTCTTCACAGTAAAATATATCTACAAAATTATTGGACACATTGTACTGAATGTTTATATCTACACATATGGTTTTGAAAGAAAAATTTAGTGCAATTTAGATGTATATTTGCAAAAATATTGAACATGTTTTACTTAATGTCTATATCTGCACATATGGTTTTGAAAGAAAAAATTGGTCAAATTAATGTGTATATCTACAAAAATATTGGACATGTTGTACCTAATGTTTATATCTACACATATGGTTTTGAAAGAAATATTTGGTCACCTTGCTCAAATTCACCCATATTATAATCAATGTAAATTTTTTGCTTACAATGCTCTTTGTTAAAATCCTCCTTTGTGTCACTTCATTCTTAATTCTTCTAAAGATATAAATTCTTAAATATGCTTTATTTCACTAGTTTTTGAACTTCATCAGTAAAACACCTCATTCTTGGTTTTTGAGTGTTTTAGTGTTCAATAATGGAAAACATGTTTGTTTCACCTTAGAAATGCATTTCCTACTATTCCTAAAGGTTTGGAATCAATTGGTTTCCATGAGGACCAAAAAGGCAAAAAGGTGTCATATTTGACAAGAACTTGCAAATATGCAAAAATGCAATTTTGGAAAAGTTGTCAAAAATGTCTTTTTGGCCTCCCAACATTCATAACCATCAAAATATGGCTTGAACTAATTGGATGAAGTTATTTAAAACTCATTGTGTCCATTTCATAACTGATCATCAAGTTGTATGAAAGAATCAACATTTTATGAAGGGAAAACCTGATCATCAAGTTGTATGAAAGAATCAACATTTTATGAAGGGAAAACCTATTTTCAAGAGCAAATTTATTTTGTATGGCTCTGTATGGATTGGTATAGACATATGATGCACATTTGAATTTGGATTCCTATTTTTCCTTTCATTTTCAATTTATTTGGTTGAATTTGATTGAGTCTCGAGGTAGTTATAGTAATTTTTCTGACTGTGGGTCTGAAACCCTCATTTCAAGGGTTTGAAGCCAAGAAATGGTCATAACTTGCAATTTCACTGTTGGAAATTGATGCCCTTTGGTGAAATACAAGTAGGTAGGATGAATTTTGGGACTTGAAAGGCTCAAGACAAGAAAATCCCATTAGCCACTTCAAACTTGATTTCGTAGGCTAAATATACTATGTATTTAGCCTTAGAATGCACTGTTTGAGCAAGTAATCAACAAGGGAAGATTGTGGGTTAGATTTTATGGATGGAACAAATCATTCTTGGTCTGTATGAGGTCACAAAACCAATAGTCAATTTTATGCACCCAATCAAGCCAATTCTAGCAAGCCCTAGCCTAATTTCAAACCTATAATATAAAATCCACAAAATCCTATAATTGGAAGTAATTATAGTTTGGACTATAGTAAGATTTATCAAAACAACTCATATTTGGAGAGTTGTTCCCTATAAAATAGGATCCATGAATTCCTATAAATATGTTGAACAAAATGTGTGTGTATGTGTGTGTGTGTGTGTGAGAGAGAGAGAGAGAGAGTAAGTGACATATTATCTTGTGTATAATGATATTTGAAAATTTATGTTTGGTTCTTTCTAAATTTCTATAAAGAAAATGAGCCTTAGAGCTTATTGTCTATTAGCAAGATTGGTTTTTTGGCTTTCCCTTAAAGAAGTTGTATTTGATAGCTCTCTTTTTCATGAACTGATTAGCAACCTCAAAGTAGTTGTATTTGGTCCAAAGATCTATTTTTCTAGAACTATTTAGCAACCTCAAAATGAACCAGGGATAACTTTAAGGAACCCCCCCTCCCAAAATTTATAAAATTGTACCAAATCACATGTCATTTGGGTGAAAAAAAAATTAATAGTGTTGGCGAATTATGCGCCAATCAATGGATATTTGGTGGTGAATTTTTTAATAGTTTAGACAATTTTTATAAAATAATGGCAATTATAATTTTTATTTTTAATAAAATTATTAATATTGATGGCGAATTATGTTTTGAAATATGGATATTGGTTGACGAATATTTTAATAATCGATACCTTTTTTATTAAAAAAATGGTGAAATTATTTTCCAAATAATTGATTTAATTTATTTGTTATGGCGAATGGTTTTCAGAAAGTTATAGTTGGTATGGCTATTTTCAAAAGATGGGAAATAAGTAGCCTAACCTAACATACCAACTTACATAAACTATTGGCAACTGGAAAGTGATAGTTTAAAGATGTGATTGTTTGATCGTACATTATGGAAGCATAATCTTTGCCACTACCACTGTAATTATGTTAAATGTATTATTTGAGAACTCAGACCGTCTGATGATCCAAGATCAATGGTTGAGGTTTAATTTCGGCCAACATTTCTTGAAGGAAGAAGAATTGTCGAGTTAGTCATCGGAATGTTGACACGTATCAAGGTAAGTTGTCTGCAAAGTATAGTGTACCCAAAAAGAATTAAATGCCATGTCAGTGATAGTGACATTCTCTCACTAGTACGCTACCACTAACCACACACCACTTCCCAAATTGTACAGCCAATTTTTGACAATTTTTTATCGACAATTACCAATACCATTGTAGTTTAGTTTATCTATAACTATATGTAATAAGCCGAAAGATATCTTATTGTATTTTTCATAGGCAATATACTATTGCATTTACTCTCTCCTATTATTCAATTAGTTTAATTAGTTTCCACTAATTATATATTAGTATTTTTGGAACATTTAAATATTTGTAAAGTTTTATTATTAATCTACCAATTTTATATGTTGTAGAAATTATTTTTGTCAAATTTTATTGGTTGATTTTGTTTACTCTTATAGGGCCCCTTTTTATGGAGACTTCCTCCATCTTGCTTTTCTTTAGGAAAGATTTTTGGAGTAAATATTAGTTTATAGATTTATCTTTTCTATTTTGCATACAAGTTGATTGATGAGTGCAAACTAAAATAGACTAAAGTATCTTTTTTTTAAAAATGTACAATTAAGTGAGCAACAACAACTTTACTATTATTAAAAAAATTAAATTTAAATTTTTAATTGAACCAATTTTTAATATAGATTTTGAAAAACTCATTAAATTAATGAAGTACAAATACTCCCATCAAAACATTGATGAAGTACTTTTAAATTGTTATCAACAAATAAACTATTATTTTTACATATTTAAATATGTTATATTGATAGAACATATCAGTTTTAAAAGGATATTATAAAATAAAATTTATTGATCTCTTAAATTAAAAACATGTTGTACTTATAACCTCCCAAGTTCCCAACACTGAATTACTTAGTGTGAGGCTTGAAATTTGACAATCACCCCTAATTGTGAGATAAATTTTGTATTAAGTTTAATTAGTTAAATGTCTTTAATATATTTTTAATAGTATACACATTTTGATCATGGGTTTATAGTGTATAACTGCATGAAAGGAAAAGTAAAAATATTTTTTTAATAATAAAGGAAACATTTTAGCAAGTATTGCATATTTATTTGGTTCTCTAACTAATTTAAAATTAGAAATATTCAAATAGGTAAAAAACAAAAACAAAAATTTATAGTAAAGATAAAAAATAATATCATTAAAATTTAGTCAAATGACTTTTACTTCCTAAAAATAATTAAAATGATTATTTGTTAATCTAACTAGGATTCAAATGTGTTATATGATAATAATAATAAAAGTTCACAATTTTTTACAAATTTTATAATTCGCAAGTGTAACTTGAGAGAATTATATTTTTTACTTTAAATTGACAATTTATAAATTGAACTTATATTTCTAATTACTAATTAAATTAAAACTATAACAGAAAATACACGCCACTATGTCGTACTTGTTATTATTACCAATACAAAATGAACAAAGCTCGGATTATTGAAATGATAAACATTAATTACATGTAGATTATAGACAAAAATTTAAAATTTAAAACGAACAAAGCTTGGGTTATTTCAATGATAAACATTAATTACATATAGAATATTAATTACATGATTCAGACTACCATCCGATGATAATATATCAATAGTTGAAGGTTTATTTCAGGACCAAACGTCTGGAATGAAGCCTCGACCTTGTTCAAGTGTCTGGAATGGTGACACATTTTTGTCCAACATGTATCACTTAAGTTGCAGGAGATAGTATATTGATGTCTTGTCACTGTTAATTACAACTTACAATTGGCCTTTTCCATTGGCTAAGCAACTTTGCATGCATTACAAGACATGTCATAGTCCACTAGCAATAGTACTATTAGTCTTAGTTACAATTGGCCTTTTCCATCGGTTAGGTGGCTTCACACGCATTACAGGACAATGGACAGTGTTAGTGTTTAATTACAATTGGCCTTTTTGGCACGTACTTGCAATTATGTTCAAGATTTGAGAATATTTGCTAATTTAATGTAATTGAATTGGTAGTCGGACGGAAAAAAAAATAATCCCTAGCACCCTGCCCACCAAGCTTATTTATAGGTGATTGAGCTACTTCTTTCATCATTGCTCATCTCATTTTTGGTAGTCGATAGGTCTGGTTTGTTTGGTGTTAGTCTACTAGAACTTAGAGTTTGAACTTTGCAGTAAAGATGGACAACCGTATTCGCCTAAGATGTACTTTAGAAGAGGAGCAGAAGGCCTTTCTAGGTCGCATTTCTGAGGAAAACCTCTTGTCAATTTGCAATGAGTTTGTTCCATGCTCTGGTGTGAAGTTTGTTATTGTTGCTGTCAAAATGGTTATGAGGCGTGAGTTTTTGAAGAATGAGAATTACTAATATGTCAACAGTGACATTACGTCACAATTTGTAGCCTCCCTGCTTGACCTCAGAGAAGCAAGGGTTGAAATTGTGTTGCTCTTGAGGAAGATTTTTAAAGTAATATATTTGGCCAATGACATTGAAATTGTCACTCATGCAGTTTTAGGAGTGGGGATCCCTTAGGCGGGTGAAGTCCACAAGCTTCTAAAACTTGGCCAGAATGTGGTCCCGCAACCATTTTTACTGGGCTTGACTACTAGGTAGTTGTAGCACCATAGGAAATGCGCAAGAATTGGGTTAAATTTTCTTTGAAAATAGTTTTTCCTGGATGAAGTGGAAGATGGCAACCACTGGTTACAAGAATTTGCAACCATGGTCAATTCTGGTGGTTTTTACGATGAATAGTACAGTAGTACTAGAGTCTAGGGTTTTCCCCTGATTTTGTAAATTTATAAATTTTAAGAAATATCAATAAAATTTATGGAGTTTCAATTTTATATAAAATTGTATTTTATTATTTTAACTTCTTATGCTTACTTATGCAACATTGCAATATTTTGCATTTTTGAATTTTCTATTGAATTGTTTATAAAAGCCTATGTGAATATAAAATATTATTTATAATGATAATCACTAATACATTTCCCCTAGAAACAAGGTTGCAAAGCAACGTAGTTCCTGCCTCAAACTTTACCTAATAGCAAAATATGTTATTACTTATTATTAAAAAATTATGTGAAACTTGATTGGTTAAAGTTGTTTATTTCAAACACTGGTTAAAAAAGTTCGTTGCCTATAGTTCCTATGATAGGCACTAATAACTAATGTCCAAATAGTAAAGTTAAACTACCAAGATTAATTATGTAAATAATTAGATTTCTGCCTTCATTACAATTGTTAAGTAGAATTTTATTATTTTATGTATTTTGTTGCTTGCGTAGAAGATCCATTTTCCTCTTCTTTTTATTTTAAATAAAGTTTTGCCAAAAAAATAATAATAATAACAACTACAAGAGCTCTGTTGGAGCACGAGTCCCTACCTATTGTGAAAAGAAAGTAGAAATATTATAGCTAAAGACAAATAATATTAGTTAGAGATATAATTTGTGAATATATAATATTAATATTTTAATACAAATTTTAGATATATATCTACGTCTTATGAAATATATTTAATTTTAGCTATATAGCAAATTTAATTTAGTTTTTATAAATTAATAAATATATTAAATTGTAATTTTGATTTGAGGATTTGAGGCAGACTCATTGACCCATGTTAATTATAGGATTAGCACTTATATATTAAATCTTGAGATGATTAATAATATTAATATTAATTCAAAATATTAATGTATAGATAATCTCTTAAAAATCTATTAATATTAGTTTTGATTGTACTAGCTAGTTGTTTTCCCAAATATTTAGTTAAAATTAAATAATAATATTATCTTAAATTACTCTGTATATGCAATTTTGCAACTCGATAGTCTCACGGGGCCACCACACCGTTCACAAATCACCATTGTCGTTGGATGTTTATAGATCAATGACCGAAGTTGAGTTTCAGGCTGAAAGGAAAAAGAAACCCTATCATTTCAAACACATCCCATAATCATGACACATGTCACTAAACTCCTTAGTCGACCAACAAATAACAATGTCATTTCAATTTAGTGATGACGTGACATTGATACGTCTAACTCGTGATGTGAGTCATCTTGATACCTGACTAGCTTAGTTAATGGGAGTGGGACCCACGACCCACGGGGCCACCACACCATTCATCGGTGTCATTGGATGTTTATAGATCAACGATCGAAGTTGAGTTTTGGGCTGAAAGGAAAAACAAACCCTGTCATTTCAAATGCATCCTAGAATCATGACACGTGTCACTAAACTCCTTGATCGACTAACAAATAACAATGTCATTTCAATTTGGTGATGATGTGACACTGACATGTCTGACTCATGATGTGAGTCATCCTGATACCTAACTAATTTAGTTAATAGGAGTGGGACCCACAACCCACGGGGCCACCACACCACTCACCAGTCATTGGATGTTTATAGATCAACGACCGAAGTTGAGTTTCAGGCTGAAAGGAAAAAGAAACCCTGTCATTTCAAATGCATCCCAAAATCATGACATGTGTCAGTGCTCAGTTAACACATTGACATAATCACATTCCACTTGCAGTTAACAGTGACATTATGAATGACATTAATACATCATGACAGGTTAGTTAACACTTAACGTGTGTCTAGTAACTAGTGGTCCACGATTCCACTCACATTTAAACTAAAAGTGTACTATGTGACAAGTGTGATGACTATAGACTATAGAGTACAAATTGTACAATTTTGGCACATTAAGTTTCTTTAATTTTGCAGTTATACGTTGTCTGCAGATTTAGAAATTAGAAAGGGGTTACAATTTACAAAGTTACAGCGCAACAAAGTTACGGATTCTTAATTTCTAGGTTGAGGATTGTGGTCCGAGGAAAGCAACAAACTACAGTCTCTCAGCTCTCTACAAAAATTGAAACTAAGGGCAATGTGAACGTGAACAGGTAAGTGTAACTACTAAAATCCTGAAAATTTACGTCCCGCATTTTAAATTTTTTAAGCCTCTTAACTTACTACTTTACTATTTATATTATATATAAAAATTTAGTCTGTAAGGTTTTAATTTTGAATCACCCCTATAGGCTTGTAGCTATGTTTAAATATTTACCATGATGGCCAAAACAAATACCAAGAATAACATGGGCAGAATAATAGAATTCCACAATATGCTTAAAATACCAAGTTTCAATGATTTATTCCATGATATACATGATCCTGTTATTCATGGAAATAAGGGTATAATGGAGATAAGATTTGCACTTAAAAACAAGTGGAACGATCCAAATAAGGCTTCAAAATTTTGTTCATTTAACCCTAGTGTAAATGCAACTGCAAATAAAATTGCATCGTGGGTAGCTAGGTTGGCACACATGGCGTTATCTCAAGTATTCCCTTGCCTAGAAATTGTTATGCTCTGTGCCAAAAATTATGATGAAAATAGAAAAGCAATTGTGAATAAAATTACTTGGGAGAAAATTTTGTCCATAACTGAGAGTGAATTTTCTAGTCTATTGAACCTAGGGTTTCAACAACAACAGTCAAACATACATATTGACCTGGGAAAGCTGGCAGATGATTATGCAAAATTAGATGGAGAACAGAGAGATTCTTATATTAGAGGAATAAAAAACGGTTGTAGGCTGAGTCCAAATCACATGCCTCCTTATGATTTTGAATTTTTTGTGCCATGGGCACATGACAATATTTCCTTGCTAGCATTTTGTTTGGGATTGGATAGTAATAAACAAGTGTATGCCAACATTCTTGAAATGCTTTATCATATTCATTTTTAAAAAGAACCAGTAAGATATCATTTTATTAAGCACATTGTTCGTTGCATGCAGGATCAATTACTAATGATTCAAAGAGGTTCACGGAAGACATTTTGATTCACAACCTACTTGTGCTATCTTCTCCTAGCAAAGCATCATGCATTATTTGAGGCAAACAAGCTTTCCAGTCAAACTCAAGGCCAAAATCCAATATATGAGTGGACACATCAGATAAGGATGATTGATAATAGAAGGAACTACAACAATTTTGTAGACTTCTTTTTGGCACCAATGTACCATAAAATTATAGGCACTCCAATGCCTAGATTTCCTGTTACTTGTAGAAATTGCATTTAACTTAGAAGTGAACTACAATTGGCTGATTGGTACTTAATGGAAGAGTACATTGTGTTAAGGTTTTACGGTTCATGGGTAGAACCCTACAAACTTCCAATACATGTAACAGAGAGGGTATTTGCATTGAAATATGTCTGACAAATTGAGAGCACAGATGCACTCTTTCATGGTCAGCAAAAGAAAATGATATTTCCCTCCTTTCCATTCTCCTTTGGAGGGTTTTCATTTGAGAGAAGAGGATTCAAAGTGGCAGAAGCCTTTTTTTCAATTTTTTGATTTGATGTTGACAGTCACTGGCAGTATGATCCACTAAACATAATTGGAGCAAGGCTTAAGGGCATTGGGACTTCTACAAGCAAATATCAACATGAAAGTATTCCATTGATTGAAAAATTTAAAAACATGGACTCCTAGGAGGAGGTCAAAAAATAGAACTCATGAAGGCATTGCAAAGTGCATCAAAACATTCACAAATTTGCATGCACTAGTGGAATGAACATTTCTTGAAACTCGCTCTTCCAAGTATGGAATGCTGACGAGAATGTAGGTCATTTACCATAACATTAAAAACTTTTCCCTTCCAACCGAAGAAGAATGGAGCATACTACAGAAACTTATAGTCTGTATGTGAAAGTATTTTCAGTTTTAATCATCTCTATATCTTTACTATATATGAATATCTTTCATATTATCCTACATACTATAGTCTAGACTCTAGAATTGAGTTTAAAGTAACAAGTTTGAACTTTTTTTTTTGAATAGGATCAATGTTGTAGTCTTGTAGATGCTATTGCCTATGTTAAAATTGTTAATTTACTAAACCGGCCAGTCAAATGCAGAAATGTAGAACTAAAGTAGTAGAGATGTTGTAGACTTGTAGATGTGTTACTGATTTAGATTTTGAGACTTCACATTAGGCAAATTGACCTGAAGTTGTGGTTGCTCCCTTGTTTCTATAAAAGGGAATTTAGGGTCATTGGCTTACAAGAATTGTACCATATTAGCTGAATATTGCAAATGAAAACCATTAATAATTATTAATTGTGGAATTGAATCTATGATTCTATCTAATTTTCATGTTTTCCAATTCAATGTATGTTGAATAAATGAATAAAATAGAAAACAAAATTTCATTCAGGAATTTCAAATTTAAATATGAATTATCATTGATGACATGATATAAACTACACTCTATAGTAATAATACTCTTTGTTCTCAAATTTTAATGATGAAACATAATACATTCTAATTTCTTGCTTTTCTAAAATGAACATTGAATGATAGGATATCAAATAGTAGTTAATAAGTTCAAAAAATAACTATTGGTTGCCATTGCTAATTTAGTAGAAATTTCTTAAATTTTCGAATTCATCTCTATTTCATCATCATCATCCAATTCTGATAGTCCAGTTGCTTTATTGTTCTCTTCATTTTCATTTGTGTCTTCTTCAACTTCAAGTTCACTCTGACCTCCGCTTCTATGACTCCCAATCCCATGGCTAGTGCCACTGCCAACTGTACTTGTCCCACTTGGAGTCACTGTAGGAGATTGGTTAATGGTGTTGCCCAATCCCACCCCTCTTCTTTTGCATCTTTTCTTCCAGATTTCCATTAATTTTTGAAAAGGAAAAGTATTGACATTATACCTAGATGTGTATACCCTTTTTCAAAATCAACAACCTTATATGATAATCTTCCTTATTGTTGAAGGACCAATATTGAGGAAACACAATTGCCATGGCCTCAAGCAGTTGATCATATGGGAATCGTGATATTGTTTTAGAGGAAACTCTATAGGCTATGTCCCTTGCAGTAGATTCTATAGACTTGAAAATCTTGGTAAACTCTTCCCTTTTAACTCTTGTAGCTCACTTCTTTGGGGCACTTCAGTACATTGGTATCTAAAATCCCCTTACACAAATACATAAATCTCCATTTTCAATGATCTTTAAATAATTATTAGGATAGTCCAAATTTGTTAGTTTTTGCCAGTGATTAAATCTATCATCGGATAAATTTAGGTCAGTACAATAGAGACTATCGAGGGGTCACCATGACATTTTACGCAACTGAGCATATTCTGCAATATACATGGCTCTTTTTTGGGCTTCTTTCATAATTAACCTCATTTCTTCTAGCATGGGAAGAAGAGATGCCAAAGTCAAAAGTGTCTCTATATTGCTTAACCTCCGAAGTAGGTCGCCACGTCTCTAATTTTCTACATTGTCCCAATTTTTGTACATCAATCCAATCAAAGATTGATATTCAAAAAATACTTGATGCGCTGGTCCATCCAAAGAGATCCATCTGGTATCAACATCTTTTAGAATCTTGTTTCCATCAGTAATTCCATCAGCAAAGTGCTAAAATTCTCTAAAATGCTTGGGAATTTGACAAAAATATGCATACAGCTCTCTTACTAAATTTTTAACCTTGTTTACTGAAGGACACTTCTTCACAACTCTAAAAGAAAGATTCATCCTATGGGCCATACAGTGAATGGAAACAACATATGGTGAACAAGAAGCCTGCATCTTTGTGCAAAGACCATTCCTTTGACCTTGCATTATTGAAGCTCCATCTGCTCCAACACAGGCCAACTTCTTTGCTATTGTCAATTCATCCATAGCTCCATATTCAATTAAATTGCTCTTTACTAACTGAAATAAATTTTTTGCTATCACATTGTCTCTCAATTTAGCAATAGATGGTAGATGTGGTTGGTGGATATTATTATGTATAGTATAAACATGAATGCATACCGATGACGTATTATCTATTGTTGTAACTTCATCTAAGGACAATGCAATAAAGGTTGTCTCTTTTATTTTTCTTTGTACATCCTCTATTTCAACCTGCACAATACAACTTGCCCATTCCCATCCACTGTTTATCGACCAATGACTGATAGGAAAGTTAGGAACTTTCAGAAAGTGTAAAAAACTACTCATTTCTAGATAGTTTGTCATTGGATGCCCTCTACTCAAAATATAGAAAACATTACTTAATTGAATAGCTTTTCCATGTTCTTCTACTTCACTTGCTTTTACAAAAATAGCATTAATAGAACCTTGAACTTCACCAAGCTTCGTCTAAAATTTATGAAACATATAATATTCTTCAACATTCCTTTTATGTTGACATTGCTCCTTTTTTATATATATCTTACCACTTTTATTTCCTTACCATCTACAGTTGAGGTTTCGTAAATCTTACCAACATGTTTCTCTATGGTGTCTAGTTTAAGTTGCAACCACTTTTCCTTTTTATACTTCCAACTAAAAATTGCACATCTACATTCTACTGGTGGCTCACCTACAATTGGATTGTCCATGGGCTCAATGAATGGATACTTTGCTACCCAATCAAATTTAAATCTCCTAGCCATCTCCCACTAACGATTAGTTTTTTCTTTCGATTTTCCTCTCCCTTTAGTGTTACTGTTAATTGCACCATCATCATCACCGAAGTTGATTGATTCATTCTAGTACTAGTTATTTACTGTATATTCTTCTTCAAGGTCATCTTCATTAGAGATATCAGATTCTGCAACTCTGTCACTAGATTTATTAGGCTCCCCAATTTGTTGAATGGACACATGTGTAGGTTGAAATTGTACAGGCTCCTCTGATGATGTACCTTCCTTACTTTGACCAACACTGTTGCGTCTACCCCCGCCAAAGTATTAAGATATATTTCTACATTTCATTGGCCTCTCTTGGACATCTCCACCTTCATTAGTCCTACTCCTCTTCCTATTTAAATTTGACTGTGACATCTCTATCAAATTAAGGCTGCAATAAAATACTATGGACTCATAGTCCTAGTCATTTCAGTTTTCTACTGATCACAATGCTATGAAGAAGGCTCCTTCTTTCAACATGTTTCAATAATGAAACTCATATATCTTAAATAGACAACTACAAATAAACCATTTTCATTTTGGCGATTGGGTCAACCATTACATATGATAAGAACTAATATTTGGCGAAGCCTGCATAATTTCAAGTAATCGAGTGGGAAAATAGGGCAGGAATTTGGGACCCCATTTTGTGTGATGCATGGTGAATTGGGTCCTAGGACAAATAAAAATTTCACATAGGAAAATGGGAATTTGGTGAATGATGATCATCGAAAGAGACACTTAATTAATTCTGTGGCAAATAAGAGTAAACATTAAAGAGAAATATGGGCGAAGAACCTAACTACCAAACTGAAATTACATAATAATAGTGGCGAACGTTCTGACTACTATATGAGTATTTTATAAAATTTGGGTGAACTGGTCAACTAGTATACAGTGTTTTTTTTTGCCAATTTCTACAGCCCCGATCGGGACATATTCACCAATTGGTGACTAATCGCCACTAAAAAAATCCCTGAAGTGAACATTCAGGTCAGCGAAGTAGGAGGTATGATGTCTATGTATGATATGTATTAAATAACAATCTAAGCTATTGATCAGCACTACTTTGATTGGAGAGTTCAAGGTCTTGTTGCATAGCACAAAGGACACTTCTCACTCTGAAATGTAGATATTGAATAAGAATTGACATAAAATGATAAGATAGGGTGAGAAGAAAATAGGACATGACGCTCTAAGCCAACCTTATTAGAAAGTAGGCTAAGAAGTAAAATTGAATAGAGTATCTCATGCTCTAAGTAACGAGTGGTTTTTTTAATCTAAGCTACATACTTGAATTGAAACCTTAGCTAAGTTATTCAAAGAATGTAATAATAATGGAAAAGAGAAGCAAAATTTAAAGCCTCAAGCAGAAACACAACCCTACAAAATAAGCATAGTATTCCTTGGTCCTTTCATTGTTGAAATGAGAACCAAGCAATAAGATACTATAAAAATTACAATATTTACATAATTTCTTGTGTTTATCCATAAACGCCTAGAAGATAATGCAAATACTCTCCCATACTTCTCATTTCTCTCTCTAATTCTAGCATCACTATGAATATGACATAAGTCTAAGTATTCAACTATTCTTCAATTAAAAGAGTCTCAAATGCAATTCAATTTAAGAAGCTTCACAATTAGAATTATAAGAGTTAGAGTCATGACAACATTAACTACTTCCCTAACATAGATTCTTCATATAATCATGATGAGCTTAATATTAGAAAATCTTTGAATCAAGCATGATCAAGTGTTAAAATGAAATCTCCCTTTTCTGATTTTGTATGATATTCCCAACCTCTAATCAGATCTTTAAGATCAAACAACTAATATCACAAAGATCCTCCAAATTTCTCAAGAAACCCCAAATCGGGTATGCCAGAAATTGTGCCAAAAGCTTCACAGCTTCACAAATTATTAATAAATCTGAAAGTGGACATTTTTACAGAAATTTCAGCAGCATAACAGCCTACAAAATGACATTTCCAGATCCGTATAGCCTTTACACAACAGTTCTCCAATGTAGGACAAAAACTATGCTCATCGGGCTCCCAAAATTAACACAAAAATGCCCAAAAACACCACAAAAACACTAATAATATATCTCAGAAGTTTAATCATGTCCCAAGACATATATTCAGCTCTATTTTAATACCTTAAAGTCTTAAATACAGTAGCAACCCAAACTGATATGAAATACTCAACTGAAAACACCAAACTCATACAAAAAAACACACTCGAAACCCACAAATCTGCACTGTTCAGCACAAAGGCAAACTCTGTATGAGCATGCACATGGAATGGCTTCAAACTCCCATCCTTAGCCTTCTTGGAAACTTGCAAACTCCCGTTCTTGGGTCTCCTTGGAAACCTACAAACTCCCGTTCTTGGGTCTCCTTCTCCACAAGTTTGGCAGACTCTGAAGAATAACAAAGAATGAGCAAGAATCAAGTTCTGTAATCAGCCCAAAATGCCTCCAAACCCCTTAAAAGAGGGCATAACCGTAACTCACATCCAAGAGAGGTTAATGAAACATATTTTAATAATAATTTTAATTTATTAGTCCAACGGTTTCCAAAGATTAACCCCCTTTTTCTGAAACTTCACTTTCTTGGGCCTGCCTGCCTTAGCAAATATTATTATTATTTAATTATTTGAAAAGGGGACATGACATAAAATGATACAAACTTCACAAAAAATCAAATTTTGGGCCAATAATAACCTTAAAATAATATTGAAAATAGCATATTGATGCCCATAAACTTCAAATATGGTCTGATGATATTGACTACTATATTGTTTTTCAGATCTTCTACATACTTTGATTTTGTAGTTGTTGCCAGTTGACCTTTTCTTGTATATGCACTTTTTTTTTTTGATGAAACAAGCATTAATATTAAAAATTCTTTTCAAAAATAAAAATATATCACACTTAAAAAGGTGAATAAATCTAGGCATTGATATAGCGAGAGAACCTTAAATATCATATCTAAAGAGAGAAACAAATTTGATAAGTAGCAAGAGCTAAAGCACCACTAGTAGAAGGCGAGTCACTGTCATCTAGTTGTCAACTAAAGTAATTTATAAAACATTTAATTCAGAATATGATCTTCGGGCTTTATTTACCTAGCATCAATATCTTCAAGAATAATGTTTAAAAAAATTCTTCTTTATATGTACTACAATTGTCTATGGATAGCCATAAAAAAAAAAATCAAGTATATTGACAAGTAGAGTGGAAGAACTTAGATAGTCCTAATGATCCATAAGTCAAAGAGAAAGGAGGTGTAGTGGTGGTTAAGATGATGAATGAAAAATATAAAAAACCAACTGAGCTTGTGGGGATTATTAGGAATAGGATCACCAAAGTCTAAAGGGAGAAGAGAAGATATTTAATTTGAGGTTTAGGAGGCAAAGGCAATGGAGGAGAAGTGTTTGAATTAGTTTAATTGTCATTTATTAGTAAGGTAAATAATGATACTTTCATGAAGAACATATTTGAAATAAGTTGAGGAAAATGAATTAAAAGATGTGCAAGGGAAAGCTAGAGCTAACTTTTATGTAAAAAAACAAAATCCTAAAAAAAAAATAGCCCTCATTGTAGACTAGTCATATCTAAAGAACACTAATTCCTTCAAAAATATCTCCTTGAGACTCAATAGCTTCCTTGTACATTGGTGTATCTTTAAAGTCTATTGTGCCAAAATTGTATATCCTAACTACTACTCCACAAGAAACAATCTACAAAACAAAGAGATCAATCACATTTTGTATTGAACACAAATCATAATCCCACAAATATATAGGCATATTTAAAGAACATAAGAAAATTATATTGCTTGAAATCCTTCTGACATCAAACATAGATGAAATATTTCTGAACTTTGAGCTTCTCGTACATTGCAAGATAGATTTCTTCGAATGCCTTCTCAAATAACATCGTCATCATCAAAAGGGTACTACACTACTAAAGCAGAGCAGCAGGGGTTCCCTAAAATTATATGGGGCACTACTCATGCATCTTGTGGTAGAAAGGTTGTGCATTGAAAACCTGGTTGCCACTATCCCAATGTTTGCCAACTCACCTCTGCTCTCAGCTTAAAAATTATACACATGTAAGCCTTTTTTTAATTATACACAGAGACTATAAATGAAATGTATGTGGCAAGGCTCACAATTTGATCATTTAATCATTTTCAATGCATTCAAAGGATTAGCTGAAATAAATCCCATTGGAGGCACCTAACCAAATATAGGAGAGCAGTTGTGGGTAATGAATAGAGAGGAGGTGAGAATGGATATGGTTGGTCCATATGGAAGAATGTCATTGAGGCACCTTAAATGCTCTATTAAACCTGACCACAGAAATGATGCTTGATGTTTCATGCATTCATTTAGAGTGTCATTCACTTGCATTAAAATCTCAAATCCTAATCACCAAAAGATTTGATGATCTTGCTAGGCATAATCTTTTAGATAATCATTCACTTGCATTCAAAATCTTTCAACTTGTAACCTATATTCAAAATGGCATGGAGTCGATGAGTTACCAGAGGAGAGGAGGGATTAGCTTGTAGTGAAAATCAAACCTCCTACATACTTTTCTCTTCTTCTTTTTTTGTTTATAATCTATTTTGGTCAAAATTTCTACCAAACAAACTCATGTTGGTCAAAATTTTGAACAACTCAAGATCTTAACAAAAGAAGAAGTTAAAATCAAATGGAAAATGGCATAAGGTCAAAAATTAAGGTCAAAATTTAACACCAAATAAACTAGTGATTAGATATATTAGGTTTACAAGTAAAGGCAATGAACAGAGCAGAACAGGGCACAACAGTAAAAGATGAATAACAAGCTAAGGAATTATTTTGTTTAAAAAATAATTACTTAATTATTTAGGGATGACATCCTAGATGTTAACCCCAAGTTACTATAAGATAATTTTGTATTTAGCCAAACATGTGTAAGCATTAAGACCAACTAGATAGATTTTGGTAAAAAGGAAAGGTATAAGTAAGAAGACATAGCTTGCAAAGTATGATGCATGTATGAAAAATATGTATATGATATGTGAGCTTATGTGAAGGCTATGTGATCTGAATTCTAATGAAAAATCATAGATATGTGAAGTACAACAAATAACAAAAAAGAGGTTTTTGTATCTATCTCTTTTGTATAAAGTAACTGTACTGTATAATTACATGTTAGGGAAGTGGGATATTCCTACATACATTTGTAATTGTATTACCAACTCCTAACAGGGTTGAAGAAACTCCTAATAGGGTTGAGGCTTTTAACAGGACCTAGTCCTCTAAGAAGGACTGAGACACTATATGTATTTCATAGAATCCTAACAAGGTCAATATCCTTAATAGGATTATTTTGCTTAGTGGATCATTTTGTGGCTACCGTCCCCACTATGGTTTTCACTTGGCCAGGGTTTCCCTAGTTAAAAAAATGGTGTTATGAGTTATCTTTGTGTATATATTTATTTATTGTCCAACATTGTTGGTTTACTTTCATATGCACGTTATAAAGTAATTAAAAATATTCAGTTGTGGGAAAAAGTTTGCAGAATACTAATCCCCCCCCCTCTCAATATTATCTATTTCTAACACAAAGTTTATAAGATAAGGATATTGTATCAAAATTGGAAAGAGGAGATCCATAATCTAGCATCATAGTGTTGACCGAAGGATCAAGTATTAATACATTCTAGCAAGTGAATTAGGATAAATCTCTTAACAAAGTGGTCTTAACAGACCTATTCAAATCTCCTAACAAAGTGCTTACTTAGTAGGTTTGAACCCTTTAATCAAGGTAGATTGAATAAGTCTTGTAAGATCTTAGTAGGGAAAACCCCTTACAAGGTAGATCACCAAAATTAATCAAACATTGTACCCTTAATAGGTACACTTTATTGCTGCAATAGTGAAGATTTGTGGGTGTCATCCCAACCCTAGTTTTACCTTCACTATGGAGGGTTTCTAGGTAGCCAAATATTTTGTGTTATGTGTTTACATTTACTTTCATAGTTATGCATGTGATGGATAGTTATATCTATTTCATTTTATGGTTACATGATTCATGATGTTGATATGAGATGAGTTAAAGTTGAATGCATTTGATTTATTTATAGTAGACAAAAATTTTCTAGATCCTGATTAACCCCCACCCCCATCTCTCAATATCTTACTTTCCCAATAGACTTCCAACAATAGGTATCAAAAAAAAATCTCTTAGAAGAAGTCTAATAGCTTGAGAGTTGAGATCTTGCAAATGGAGGCTTATAAATTGGGAAAGATCATTGAGAAGCAGAACCTTGACATATAGATTATACAAAAATAACTTGAACCAGCAAGAGAGGAGTTAAATAAATCATTAAAATAAAGGAAGGAATTGGATATCCAATAGAATGACACTTTATATTAAGAATAATACATAGAAGGACTACTTGATGATGGAAATTCTAGTGAAAGTGATTCAACAATAGTTAACCTATTGGAGAGAAACAACACATTGAATGAAGAGGTAAGAGCACTAAAGAGAGAACATGAAATATAGTCACTAATATTATGTTAAGTGACTAAATAGAAATAGAAAGTTGAAGAGAGTAAATATCATTTATCTACAAGACTTGATGACAAGAATAGTGAAGTGCAAAGGCTAACTCAAAATTAGTTTCATATGGCCAACATGTTATTCCTTACAACTCAAGATAATAAAAAGGATGTGGAGATGAAAAATTTTAAATATGAGAATGATCATCTAAATAATGAACTAAAACATGAAAAAAAATTCATTGAAAGGTTCAACAAACCTAAAGAATCTATCAAATATTATGAAGAGATGATGAGATCACAAAGAAGATCCAATGAAACATCTAGTTTAGGATATACCGAGAAGCTATCTAAGGAAGGAGAATTATCAAAGAGTGGAGAGAAAAGAAATGAAAATTCAAAGAATAAACCTACATGCTATCATTGTGGTAAGCTAGGCCACACGACAAACATTTGTAGAAGCAAGATTGGTAAGAAAAAGCGATAATTGTTTTAGCTTCAAGAAGCAAGGACATCAAGCACATGAGTGTAGGTCCAAAGTCAGCAATACACTAGTTGCACCTAGATTTGAAGGTCATTTCTATAATTATCAAAAATATGGACATAGAGCTCAAGAATGCGGATCCAAGGTAAAGTCTAACTAGACATCCAATAAGCAAGGATATGCACCTAAACAAGGTAATTCATATAATTGGGATTACAATAGATGGTACAACTATCATTACTGTGGTGAGTTGGTGTGACAAATTGCATAAGGACAAATTTTAGAGGTAAATCTAAGAGTTGGATGAATGGAATTTTAGTTTTCTATAGTTGTCACAAGATTGGACATGTGAGTAAGAACTGCAAGAATCGAGCACCAGCACCTAACAATGAACAGATCAAAGGAAAAGGAAAAGTTGATGTAGAAAAAAAAGGTATGAGATTAATCAAACCTAGAGAAAGAATGAAGAAGAAGGAATTAGTGGAGCCAGTAAAGCTGAGGTAACCCAATCCAATGGATCAGGTGATCACACTACTTCTAACTAATAAAAGAAGGTATGTAAGGAACTATATATTTGAATGCTACATTATATATCAGTTCCAAACATAAGATATGTTAAAAGTCCATGTCTACATAAATCAAGATGCATTAGGATAGATTTGAGGCAAGAACTGAGAAAAGAGTTTATATGTATAATTGGTGTTGAGTATCAGTATTAGTGTCTATAGTGACCAAGTATCATTGTGTGAACCATGCTCCCATATAGACCAGGTTGATATGTTGATCAAGCCTAGTGTGTAAATGGTAATGATGATTAGGTGGTGGTCTTGATTGAGTAATGAAGGAAGATATTGTGACAACCAAGTTTTATGTTAAAGTTGAACCAATTATATTACATCCACCATTGTACAAAGTATTTATTGAAGACCTAATTTGACCATTTGAAACTATATAGAAAATTTTTCAAATCATTTTTACTTACCTAGCGATCAAAGAACCTATGAAGTGATTCAAAGGTGATTGAAAAAGCAATTTGTGTAGAAATTTGTGTGATTCAACAACATATCATCGACAAAACCAAAAGTAAAGTTTTCGAATAGAGTTTAGTTATTTTGAGAATTTTTTGTATTGTTTCAAAACCCTAGTTCAAATTGGCATCACCTATATCCAAAAGTTGAAAGGAGTCTTTGAAGGACAACAATTCTCAAATTGTTAGGAATGATACATGCCCCCACCAAAATTTAAGCCATATTTAGAAGTTGCAATGACTAGAGACACATCTAGAATGCTATCATCAATTCCTCCCCAACTCATCATGGTGCATGACATGCATTCATGCTATATGTGTAAGATTGGAGAAATTGCTGATTTTGAATTAAGGAATACTTATGAAAATTTGTGTGCGAATAGAGTCTTGAAAGTGGAGAACATAATTATTTCTAAGAAAGAGCTTACCTGTGTCCTATCTTTTCCCAAAGTTTTTAAGGATGAATGGATCAAAATATTTTTTAGCGGAGTACATGACATGAAGTTTTGGCTAGAAAATAGGCCAATCAAGATAACAAAGGCAAGTATTCATCAAGTGACTTAGTACCCTACCCTAGATATAGATAGTATGATGCCTAGCTACAAATGTGATAGAGGAACAAACACAGGCCAAATGGAATGGTCAAGGAATGTCAATTGATGGAATTATAGATCCTATCATTGAGTGTGTAGTTCAAGTGATTGCACAAAAATTCTATCAATATAATAGAATGAACAGTGTATGATACATAGAAAAGGACTCGGGCTACAAAATTGTGAAAAGGGATCATATCTATGATATTTCCAAGCTACAGTTGATCCAATTAGCATAAAATATTGGATCCATCAAGAAGGCTAAGAACACTTCATTTAAGCTTGGATCACTATTGTTGTGCATATTATTTTATGTACAAAATTCATTTCCTACTGTAGAAGATATGTGTGGGATAAATTCGGACCTATAACCAAGAAAATCAATGGTTACATTAAGAAATTAGAAGAGAACTTTGAAAGTATCTTAGATAGATATTTTGATGATTTCAAGGAAAAATGAAGAAAAGAATGAGAATCCCCAAGTTAGTTTTTGATCACTACTATGATCACATTTTCTTCATGGTGGATAATGACTCCACCTATACCCAATTTATTTTACTAAGGATTGCACGGTTAAGTCCTATGCAATATGAAGTGAATGTTGATGAGATATGTGCAGCAGTGATACCCTCACTATCAGAGGAAAAGAAAGAAAATGATAGCAGATCAATAGACTTATGCAAACAAAAATGCCCAAGATAGATAGGAAAAGAAAGAAAATGATAGTAGATCTTGAAGGAAAACTTGGAAAGGAACCTTTGTAGATTGCATAAGATAAAGGGGAAGATAAGGAAACTGAGGAAGAAGAAGAAGATAAATCAGAAGGAAAATAATTGGTGGTTTTCAAGCCTTAGGCACCAAAACATAAGAAAATAGTAATTATAGAGCCTAAGGTCAAGAAGAATCTAAAGAAAGGGGTCACACCTCCCTCATCTACACCTCAGAGAAGAAAAACTTAGGAAAGGATCTAAGGTAGCATCTCCTCCAGCTATCGAGCCAAAGAAAGGGACAATAAATATTACAAAGCAAGTGAAGGGAAAGTCCCCACCAAAGAGGAAATCAGTAACTAAAGGGACTAAGAAAGGTCAGAAGAAGAAAATGAGGAGGGAAGTTGAAGTTATGTCTAATGGTGAAGAGGATGAAGTGGAAAGAACTAAATTGGAAGACATGAGAAAATTTCATATTGTTCCTAGGAAACCTCCTCAAGACATTAAAAAAATATGTGATAATATCAGGAATTCAGTAGGAATTTCAGGTTTTAAACTTGTTAAATATGATTCTTTAGAGAAGCTTGATAAAAATAATGTTGAGAAAGTAGTTTTATATATGATGATAAAATTTAAGTATACAACTATAGAGTTGGGAAAGGAAATCCCTAGAGAATTGTACAATAAAATTGATACAAAATGGAAATAGGCATTGTCTATTGAAAGAAAAATAAGAGAAACCGCATTAGCCCAAACTATGCTAGATTTAGGGAAGACACATATGTCTATAGCCCTATGGGATTATGCCAAGAATTTTGTGCCCAAGATATGGGCTTATAAAATTTTGAAAAATAAAATTGAAGATGTAGTGCAAGAAATAATATTGGTTTGGAAGAAAGCATTTGGGTTGTTAACTTCAACAGTAGAAAAAGAAGAGGAAGAAATAGTTAAATTAAATGATAAGGAAGATTTTAATGAGTTAGACAATCTAGAGGAAGAAATAAGGAGAAAGGTAGAGGAGAGTGAACAATGATATGTTGTCACTATTGAAGACATTCATGAGAAAACACATCCAAATATTAATGTCTTGATTGAGGAAGAAATCAAGAATGAAGCATTCATTGATGCAACCTCAAATACACCTCTGTTATGCATCAATCTAGTTTTGATAAAAATTCATGATTATTCAAGAATAGAGAGTGTACCAACTATGGATTTAATGCATATTCATTCAACAGTCACAGTTGAAGAAAAGATCCTGCAAGATGTAAGTGTCGAGAAATAGGGCAAGGAAATAATTACACTTCTGCATCCAATGCCTAAGGCTAATCTTGTCATTGACAAAGAAGAAGGAGAGGAGTAAGAGAAAGTAGATAATTATATAAATAATTCCTTAGGACCTCATGTTAAGGGAATAAAGGAGGATGCGCAACAAAGGACCAAGGAATCACAAGAACCAAAAGGAGCAAGTGGAAATTCAAGCATTGGTTCAACTTCCAAGTGTAGTGCCCTCTATGCTATTTGGAATAGAGACAATTGCTACACCTAATTAGTAGGTAGTATCTACTCAAAAGGAGACCATTGCAATCAGCATTACTACAATAGACCAAGAGATGTTGAGGCCAAGTGTTGAATTCACATCATTATAGATTAAATTATTGGCACCAATACACCAAAGGAAAAGAAGATGAAGAAGAAGGTCAATTCACCTAGAAAGCCAGTGACACTAGATGAGGTAATAGCAATTCCCAAATTTTATTTCAACAATGTGACTCTTAATCAGATGCAAATTTTGCAACATGTATTGGTCAGGAACACAAAGCAAGAAGTAATGAAAAGAGAATGTCAATAGAAGCAAGTATTGCATGAGATTAAGGATATTTTTGTTGATGCATTTGATATACTTGGTATTAATGAGAAGGCACCTCCAATAGACAAGTTAGTTCAAATTTTTGAGAAGGTTAAAAATGATGACATTGAGGCCAATGAGAAAATATTTCACTAGTTTGAAAAGAAATTTGATAAACAAGTTTTGGAGAAAGTGTCAACTAAGATTTCTATAAGGCAAGTTGAACTTTATAACCTTGTAACCAATACATAATAAGTTGTAAAGAATATTCAAATTTGTATAAAAATTTATGTGATGTACCAAGGTTCACATGAGATATTCAAGATCAGATTGAGAAATTGCATCTAGACCTAGAGTCTATAGGAAATTCTTTGAGCATGGACGGAAGTTCAAGCTCTATTCATTTTAACAGATTAATTTTTGCCCAAGGTAGATTGTCTGAATTACAAGCCACAAATGGTCAAATGAGAGCTAAATTTAATTCTATTCAATCCATTTTGATACCTCATTTGGAGGTAATGGAAAGAGAGCTAGCATTGGAAAAGGAGATAGCAAGCCAAGATTCTCATCTCTTTACTGCAGAAAGCCTAGTTGATTTTGCTGCACAACTAGAGATTAAAATTTTAGTTTTGGAATCTATCAGAATTAGTTGGGATAATGCACTTTCCATGGTTATATATATTCACAAACCATTTTTATATAAATATGGTTTGACCACTTCACCCCAGTAGCCATAAGTGACAAAAACAAGGGGGAATAAGATCTGGAGAATAAGCATATGTCACAAAGGGAAATCAACTAAATATCGAAGGTATGACATAATGTAATGTATTACTCATTTTTTTGAAGACATGTATATATGATGTATATAGTGAAGTCTTTATGATGACTGAGTCATAATCTAAGAGGGGTGCTATTTTATAATTTTCAATGGGAAGACCAATCAAGACACAGTGTTTTTGCCACTAATGTCAAAGGGGGATATTGGTGACCTCCAAGTCATGTTACCTATTAGTGTTAAACACTTAGTCATTTCCTTGGAAGATCAATTTTTCATCACTGTGACTGAGCTACCTAATGAAGGTCAAATGATTCTGGACCTATTTACATTTTAGTTTGAGTCATGCAAGTCTTAGGTTGTTGAGCACCTGAGTATGTGTGAGTGCTAGTTTATGCCAACTAAGATAGAATACATCAAGCTATTCAGAGTTAATTCATGCCAAGTCACATAGTTAGTGATGAGCATTTAAAATTCGAGTGATAGCATGAGTATTGGTCATGACTGAGCATCAGGGTATTCAAGTGTTGAGTAAACTAGTTTTGGTATATGTGCTTGGAATAGAACAAGCATTTATGCAAATACTTTTGGCTGACTTCTATACACAATTTAAAGGTTGTGAAGAGAGCAAAGGATTTTTTTATGCATTTTATTAGAGGTCATCAATCCCTATGAAGGTAGTGTAAACAATCAGAAATATGGAAGGACTAAGTAGCAAAAGGAAGAAATATGGATCATTGATTTTGATCTTGAACCTTCTCTAGTTGGTTATTTAAGGAGGTTTTGAACCCTAAATCAGAAAGAGGATTAGGAGAGGGTGAAGAGACAAGTGTATGTGTGAAAGAGGCTATGTTTGGATATTAGAAGAAAAGAATAGATAGAGAAACCTAGTAGTGAAGGATGTAATAGATTTTATCAGATAAGGAGATCATATCAAAATTGGAAAGAGGAGATTCATAATCTAGCATTAGAGCGTTAATCGAAGAATTAAGTATTAATACATTCTAGCAAGTGAATTAGGTTAAATCTATTAATAGAGTGGTCTTAACAGGCCTATTGAAATCTCCTAACAGAGTGCTTACTTATTTGTAAGCTCAAACCTTTTAATCAATGTAGACTGAATAAGTCTTGTAAGCTCTTAACAAGGCAGACCCCTCATGGAGTAGATCATCAAAAATTGATCAAACATTGTAGCCTTAATAGGCACACTTTATTGCTAGAGTAGTGAATATTTGGGGTTGTCATCCCCACCCCAAGTTTACCTTCACCGTGGAGGATTTTTGGGTAACCAAATCTTTTGTGTTATGTGTTTACACTTACTTTCATATCTATGTATGTTATGGATAGTTATATCTATTTTAATTTATGGTTATATGATTCATGATATTGATATGAGATGGGTTAAAGGTGAATGTGTATGATTTGTTTCATGTAGAAAAAAAATTTACAGATCCTGATTCACCTCCACCCCACCTCTCAGTATCTAACTTTCCCAATAGAGTTCCAACAAAAGTTGGATCAAATGTCTCCTTTGAAGTCTATAGTATAACATCTACGAATTGCCTATAGTTTTATCTAAAGCTATCTGGAAGCCATTGATTCCTAGCTATAAAGACTTCTCTATTCATAACTTATATAATATCCTCTAATAATATGGTGATGTACTCTCATATTTGTCACTTATCTTTCCTAAATTTCTATTTTTTCAAACAAGGCTTATAAATTGATAAAAACTAATTCTTGTATATTAAAATCATTTAAATAAAATGACTTTTTTAAGCAATTACTAATGGATTTGGCCTAGTTACATCTATTATTATTTATATAAGGATTGAATTTGAGTAAGTCTCCCTTATATAAAAATATATTTCCATTAAGTGTAGGTACTTTGAAAATATTGAACTAATACATTGTTATCTTTCTGAATGGAAAAGAAAATTTAATAATTTTCTTATATAGAAAAAAAACAATTAGTGACCTCACTTGTCAAAGGAATGAGAATGGAATATTTTATGCACTAGATTTTGGTGGAATCAATTTTTAGGTCTTATGTGTACAACCAAGAATGTGAAATGAGACATTGACCAAGAATTTGAAGAAGTTCCAATTCTGCCAAATTTGATAGTTAGCACAACCAAGGTTGGGGCTAGATTGGTTAAATTTATATCTTTTTTTCTATTTTTGTAGGAAGTTCAGAGAATAAATTCTTAACAACCTTCCATAATTAAGTTGTAGGAGTTTTTTTCTATATTGGACTAAGATTACAAGAAATAAAATGTACTTTGTTTTTACCTAGTTTAGTTTATATTAAGCATAACAAGATAGGTATACAAGAATCTTTTGATCTAGTTGGAAAACAATCATCCAATACCATGTTTGAAGAATTTATTTACTTGAGGTCAAGCATAGATCCATTGTACATTTGCAACTCTCGTGGCTAAGCACTAAGAAATTAAAGTGACAAATTATACAATGAATCTACTTTCCTCTAAGTATATGCGCCTATAGGAAATAGATAGTTGTTTGAATATGGTTAGCATGAAATGGTTCTACTTAATCACTATGAAGACAAATGCCATTAACCATCTTGCTAGATCCTTGAATGGGGTAGTAAAATTTTAAGTGATAAAGTCATCATCACACCTTATAGCAAACAAATTGTAATGGTTGGTATTATGCCCCATTGTAATGTCCACATCCTATACCTAAGGCTAAAGCCAATCAAGCATAAAAAAGCATATTTTGGTCTGGGTATGGCAATCCTAGGATACCCTCAAGTTAGATAGCAATATATGAAATTATACATAGCAAGAGTAGAAAAAGAATGAATTCTTATCAATCATCATTAAGTAGTTTTTAAATATTGCAAATTGTTAGGTTGAGAGAAAGCTCCTTGTATTATCTTATGGATGATGATACCATTATTTCCTATGACAATTTATGTATAAATATTCAACGCCAAAGTCTTTAACTAACAAAAAATAATGAAAAAAATTATCAAAATGAGATGAACTATAAGAAGTCAACTTTTTAGGATGTGCATGTTCTTTTGATACCTTTAGTATATATGGTTGAGGTCCTAATTTTTTATGAGGTTATTTTCACCAATACATTGGTGATCTTGTGGGATGATTCTGGCAACAAAGCAAAACCTACACAATCTTAATTTCTATTAAGGTTATTTTGGTCCATGTTTTGGCGGTTTGTGGGATGATTCCAACACAAAGACCAAACCTACATTCCTTTTCATTGTCTTCATTCTTTCTGGCAATGGAAATTTAAAGTAGTTAGCAATTTTATGTTGTTTTTGAATGTTATCCCCTTTTAAAATAAGTCTTTATCCATTCTATTTTTTGGTTTCTAGTTTAGGAAGTTATGTATTGATATATTGGAAATGATGTTGTGGTAGCCTTAAATGAGGCCTTGCAAAGGCAAGGGTTGGACATCTGTGTTGCATCATTGGTAATGATTATTAACTATAATGCTAGTAGATTTTATGTTAATATTTTAAGCACAATATAAGAAAAAATTCAACTACAAAATTTGTTTTTTGTATTTTTCTAAGTACTTTTTTGTTATTCTATTAAGATGGAATGAACATTTCATTTTAGAACACAAGTGGTGCTGCTTCAGATTTTAGCATGAAAGCTCATAACTATTTCCTGCACTATAGAGGCTTTCAAAACCAATTTATGTACTTATACAATGTCTAATTATTTAAAATAGATCAATGATATAATTGGAACTTTGGTTGAAGTCATTGCTACTCTTATTCTAGGGACTAGGACTAATGCATGTTATGTGTAATGGGTATATGTCATTCCAAAGGGGAAGAGACTTCTTCAAGAATCCACTAACATTGTTGTGTGTTAATTCTATCATGTTTTCATTTATCTCTTTAAAATTCCTAGCTCAATAGGATTAATTATGTTATTGACTCTCTAAGTAAAATTGTAATACAAATTATTAAAGTATAGGATAAAGAAGTATTAAAATATTATCAATATGTATCTGATAGACTGGAAGACCTTGATTACTTACAAGTTATAAATATGGAACAGGGAAACTTTTGGACTTCACATCTTCTTGTAACTGAATGTGATAAAGCTTTGGATGCGAAAACATTAAATCCTAGTTATCGAGTAAAATCAATCTGTATTAATTGAATAATCTTTCAAAATGGATGTCAACTATTCATTAGAATCTAAATTGTTCATTTTATTGATGGTTTTGCATTATATCCCAGTTATTTGAGATTTTCATTATATCATGAATGTTCCTTGAAGATATTGTAAGAAGAATATTGTTGAGGATGGTTGAAGCAACTTCTTTATTTGGAGATTCCATTTTACCCAAACTTTCTACTCCATTTTCATTAAGGTGCATAATTCTTTTATTTTGTATCATCAGACCATACTATCAAACCAAGTTTTTGATTGCACAATTGAACCCCAATGCTTCTTTGTTACTCATTCTTCCCTCCATTTCCCTAAAAACAATAGCTTGTACAAGATCATTAGAATGGTTATGGTGACAATGATCTACTAGCCCATGTAAATGCTCAATGGGTAAATTAAACTTCTGACATAAGCTTTTCAATGAAATCAAAGAGTTGTATTGCCAATGCAAGATTGGTAGCATTCAGAATGGGTCTTGCCTCTTCAAAATCAAAAAAGTATTTTTTATTGATCCTATTTAGTTTAGGAGAAGCTCCCTTCAATATAAAATGTTTACTATTCTTTGTGCTTTTATTCTTTTTTCACTTTACAAACCCTAAAACTCTGAAATTCTGACGTATCATTTTTTTGAGTTTTATCATTAGTTGATCAGATATATCTTAATGTTAAGGGTCATTAATGCATCCTTCACTAGATTATTTAGTTTTTCTCAGTATAATATTAATTTATTTCAATAGTTTTTTTTATCAATGTCTCTTGTACAGGTTACGAAATGACATCTTCTTAAAAGGTAAACGTGACTTCTCCTTAGCACATCAAGTATGAGTACTAGAGAAATCCACTCTGATCCAAATTAATTGATCAAGATTATAGGATCAAGGGCACTAACATGGGAAACTTTTACTATGATGTCTTTCTAGAGTATTGCAAGAAACATCACTAGGTAGATCTAAAATGTGTATTTTCATGGTGTTATTTGGGTTGCTACTAGCAATAACTCATCCTATGGTCATCTTATCTGTTGATTTAATAATGACATCAGCACACGACTATGTACCTAATAAGAAAGTAGCTAAGAACATAGTTAGAGGGGTCATCCTTAACTTGAGGATAGACGTGATTGAATAGGTATGCCAACAAATGGTACAAGGAGGATGTGACAACTACCAAAAGTTGATACTAAAGGCAATTTATTTATTTTTTTAAAATACATGATAGTCATCAAAATTTTGACAAACTTTGGTAGAAGATTTGATGAGGATTGTCATCAATGACATACCATCCTCGTCAATCAACTAGTTTTTGATAGCCAATATAGTGGTATTTGTGATAAAATTTGGTTGAAGGTTTGACAAGAATAGTCGTCAAAGACATAGCATCCTCATCGATCAATTTTTTTCAATGGCCAATATGGTAGAATGTTCAACACAATTTGGTCAAATCAACTCTTTTTTGATGTTTCCTTAATTGGAAACAAATGTTATATTTGTCAACACCATCTGTCAAAAAATAGACGCACAAACACGTTCATTGAAAGTTCAACAAAAACGCAACAACAAATAATTTAGTCAAAATTTTGACCATTTGATGTCAAAAATTGAGTCCAAGTTTAGTAGTGCTACGTGGAGTTGAAATACCAATATAGGTGCTTCGACCTCGAGTCTGATGATGGCAAATCAGGAAGTGAACAAGAGAAGATACTTTCACATGTTAATAGTGAATACTTCAAGAAGGTCGCTTACTATGTGCTTAAGTCTATCAAGCAAGTTTGCTACAATCTTTCCTTAGAAATTAGAATCATATTCCTTCTCGATGAACTTCTTGAGGCAATGTCTATTTTATTTTCTCAATATTGGACTCTAGACAATCTTAATAATTTTTGAAGGAGGATGATGAACTTGATTAAGCACTTTTGCAAAAGTAAAGTACTCAATAGACTAACTTTAAATGGAATTTTAGATGAATCTCGACTGAGAGGTCAATCATTTTGTTTTGTAAACATAATGAGGGAGAGATGTGATCTTATGGAGATGAAGAGGGAGCAGTAACAAAGCTTTGGAAAAACCTTGGTCAAAGTGATCAATTAAGAGATTCAATTCCAAAATATTTCAAGCTTTTTGAATTATATTTGACAATGATATTGGGTTCAGTGGAGGATGAGAGAGTTTTTACTACTTTGAGCTTCCTAAAGTACAAAGTTAGAAACAAATTAGACAAAAAAATTGGATAATTGTTTGAGGCTTTATACTTCTAGGAATAAGGTAGATAATTTCCCTTATGACAGGGCTCTAAGCATTTGGAGAAATAAATGTCAAAGAAGAGGGTTGGCCAACATTTCAAACCCAAGTGTGTAATGTCCCCGCTATTAGGGTTGGCTTTGAACAATTATTATCTACAAAATAATTGTTAGAATCATAATAATAACACATCTAATTATATTATTCTACTATTTAATTTAACCCCAAACCTTAAAGACATCTCTAGATTGAGTTTCTTAATCCTAAGTTAATCAAAAAATTTCTTTAGAGTGTACTCCTTAAGATTCACATATGCATATATTAGTATCATCAAAATATTCTTTCTATTATAATTCCCCAAACATGTTGGTCAGATGGAGATAAATACCACATACCAATATTATAGAGGTCATATTCCTTTAATTAGTGTTTGGCCAAATGGGAATTATACCCATCTATGGTACCAACACCTTATATATGTCTCATTATCTTTTTGTCAACCAAATAGGTAGTTACACTCATCTCTAATACCAACACTAAATATCCACCTCTACAGTGTTAGCCAAATGGGTAATTACACCAATCTCTAATACTAACACTAAGAGTTTTTATTCCACCTCCATTATGTTAGCCAAATGGGAATTTTACCCATCTCTAATACAAGCACTAGGATTTTTTAGTTCCACCTCTATTGTGTTAGTCAAATATGAATTCTACCCATCTCTGATACTGACATGAAGAGTTTGATATTACTCTTTCCTCCATAAAAAGAATTATGGATCTTGTATAAAATATCAAATACTCTAATGAGTGTGTGTGTGTGTGTGTGTGTGTGTGTGTGTGTGTGTGTGTGTGTGTGTGTGTGTGTGTGTGTGTGTGTGTGTGTGTGTGTGTGTGTGTGTGTGTGTGTGTGTGTGTGTGTGTGTGTGTGTGTGTGTGTGTGTGTGTGTGTGTGTGTGTGTGTGTGTGTGTGTGTGTGTGTGTGTCTAAATAATAGAATAGCATAATGCTTTCATTATATATTGAAATAATTATATATAATATTTGGAAAATAAACATATTTTATCTTAATTATGAAATATACTTTTTATCTTATCTTATATGTCTACTCTTACCTTATATGGAAATTTATGTTGCTGAAGGATTTCAAATTTAAAAGATCTTCTTTTGTATGCTTCATCTTGCATGGAAAATTTTGATCCTTATTACCTTCTTTTTTGTAGTGTCATTTGGTATTTGATTTCCTATGTTTCTTTATTATCTCACAAGGTTTTGGTTTCATTCCCTTAACCATTTTTTTATGATGCTTCCCCTCTCCTTCCCTTGGTGCCTTAGGTTCCTTATTTATAGGTTGTTTATCATATGGGTTGCAACCACAAAATTGGATCGACATTATTAAGTTGTTTAGAAATTATTTAATATTTTATGTATTTTTATTTTAATAGTATTAGTCTTAATTTTTTAAAGCAAGATTTTTTTCTATAGTCATTAATTTAGTAAAGAGTGCTAACAACGTACAGATTCAAAAAGATTGGTTTTGAGGGACCATATAGATGCCTATTATGTAAAGAAAACTCAAAAAAATAGAATAGATTCAAAAAGATTGGTTTTGAGGGACCATCTAGATGCCTATTATGTAAAGAAAACTCAAAAAAATAGAACACATATTATATCTTTGTCCTTTCATACAAGCTTTTTGGAGATGGCTTAGCAAGATGTTAAATTGGTACTCAGCATAAGTTGAGAATCTAGATCAAAACTTAATGAACTGGCCTACTAAAATTAGTAGTTTGGTATATGATAAGTTATACTATGTTTCCCTGTCAATCCTTCTTTGGGAAATCTAGAAAGAAATAAATAGGCATATTTTTGTTAATTTTAAACCCGACATCCACTCCCTTCTTAATAAAGTAGAAATGTGCATAACCAAAGTTATGAATAGTCATTTAAGAAAACTGTTGATCAAATAAGATTGACAAATGAGTGTCAACACACTTAACCATTTTCACTATACATGTCGAGTACACAATGGAAGCTAAGCTAGAATTTCTTTATATGCCAAGTCACAGATAGTGCCAAGCAAACTACAATTGATGCCGAGCAGAACACACTACAATATGTGTCGAGTATTGCAAAGTTAATAGGAGTCGAGTGATTCAGGAATCAGTAGGAGCCGAGCAATGCAAAAAACTAACAAGAGCTGAGTAACGTAGGGATTCAATAGGAATTGAGTAACACGGGAATTTTATAGAATCCTAGTAACATAGGAAATGCAGTGGATGCCAAGAAATACAAAATAGATGGTGCCAAGCATCAGTATTGCTTCATGTGCCGAGCAACGCAAGATTAGCATGAGTTTGTGCAATTTCAAACAAAGATGTAAAATAGTTATGCATGACTCATGATAGGATAAGGAGATAAGATCAAATCCTCCCATCCACCTATGCGATCCTCATGCAACCAATCAGAAAATTGGAGTTGCATGCAGCCAATGGGTGAATTTCAAGGGTTTGAGTGGGAACATTTTATCCAAGGATGCATAACGATCCCTTAATCTTTATAAGGGAGTCTTGATGCCATTGAACGAGAGTTGGAGAGAAGAAGGAAAGGCAAAGCCTATTATTTAGGTCATTTCAGAACATTGGTGCCAAAGATTTAGAGGAAAGGACAACATTGACACATCTAGTTGATCAAAAAAGAACAAGGAGCACAATCAACAAATCAGATCTAGTAGAGATCAGAGATAGAAGAGAAAATCAAGAGCTTGAGATCAACATTAGAGATTGCATTAGTTTAGGTTTATTATTCTAATACTCTCTCACAATTGTATTAGGAATTTGGAAATCCTATTGAGTTAGGTAGGTTTAACAGCCTTATGTAAATCCTTTAATAGGGTGGTATTCTAAGTTGAATGTTCTTAAGTCCTCTAACAAGGCACACTCCTAACATGGTGTAGAAATCCTTTAACAAGGTTACATTTAATAGTGTGTTGTAGCCTTTAACAGGGTAGGCCTTTAATAGGGCAAACCATCAGAAGTGGTTGAAATCAATTGCTGCAGTAATTTTGTGGGTATCATCCCCACCCTAGTTTTACCTTCTTATTCCTGGAGGGTTTCTGGGTCACCAAAATCTCAAGTGTTATGTGGTGATGCATGTTTTTTTTCTCATGATTGTTTAATGTTTATATGCATGCATGTTCATTTCAGTTATATGTTAAGGGTTTAAAAAGTGGATAAAAGGCTAGTACTTCTGATTCCCACGCCCCCCCCCCCCCCCCCCTCTCAAAAGAACTCTTCCCATTAAGACATTCCAACAATTGCTATCAGAGCTAAGTTCTCTCAAGGAGAATCCTAACAGCTTTGAGGAAAAGATCTGAAGATGAAAGTTTTCAAACTTGGGAAGATCATTAAGAACTAGGTGATAGATGTGCATCTTGCTCTACACAAGGTAGAGGAAGCTAGAGAGGAATTAAAAAAAACCTTTAAAAGAAGGAAGGAAATAGCTATAGCCAAAAATGATATTCACTACAAGGAGATTGACACCACACAAGTATTTTCCAAAGGAGATCCCAAAGAATTTGATGCAGCAATAGCAGAACTGATGGAGAAAAATAGACTTCAAGCAGAACAGATAAGAACTCTTAAGATAGAGCATGAATCATAGGCCATGATGCTATGTGAAATCACTAAGAAAAAGAAAAGAGCAGTTGAGGATAGAGTCATGATAGAAGATGAAAAAATAAATCTTGTAAATAGACTTGAAGAAAAATGTATTCAATTAACAAGGATCTCAAACATGCAGATGGATATACTTGCCCAAATGATGAACCTTCATTATGAACTCAATATGAAAGATATTGAGATCTCTACTTTGAGGATGCAGAATGAATTGAACAAAGAAAAAGAAATAGCAAAGAATCTTAACAAGTCAAGTGAAGCCATCAAGTACTTTGAACAGTTGCTAAAATCCCCAAGATCAGCCCATGATACATTAGGACTTGGATACATCAGCACTGAAGTTGGGGAATCATCAAAGAGTGATGAGCAAAGGAGTGAAAAAGGTAAGGATTCTAAACCCACTTGTCATTACTGTAATAAAAAGGGACATACTGCTAGTGTTTGCAGGAGTAGAAGGATCAATCAGCCAAATACACCCAAAAGCAAGGGTTACTGTCACAAGTGCAATAAGAAAGGACACATGACACAAGACTGTAGGTCTAAAGTCACAAGGACACAAAGATTTGATGGACACTATCACAATTGCAAGAAGTATGGACATAGAGCCTTAGAATGCAAATCAAAGCCTATGTGGACACCAAATCAACATGTAAGAAGGGACAACTATGTACACCATTAAAATTGGGACTACAATACAAAGAAAAGCTATCACTATTGTCAATAGTATGGACATATACCCCAGAACTGCATAAGAACACATTTCAAGAGAAACTATAAAATATGGTTGAACCAAACTACTTGCTTCAGTTGCTTGAAAACTGGACATGCCAGTAGGAATTGTCCAACAAAGGCCAAGGCACCCAAGACTAAAGTAAATAACGGCAAAGAAAAGATTGATGTGGAATACATCAGAATAGACATGAAGAAGACATGGCAGAAAAAGGATGGATCAAGTACATCCAATGGAAGGGTCACTTCACCCATGAGGTCAAGTGATCATTTATCATCCAATTAATAACAAGATGAGCCTATGGGGCTGATACATATAAGGAGGTATCATACATCATCCCTAAACCATGATGAAGCATTGCAAAGTATAAATTTACATGAGATAAGATGCTAAGACAAAACTTGAATGATGATGTCGAGCTATCTTGGGTTGTCGAGTGAAACTACAATGGTGGTTGAGTTATTAACAATGTCAGTAGATGCCGAGTAAGAATAGCTACTGAGTGAATGTCGAGTTGAAAAACCTTTGGAAGCTGAGTGATAGGTGAAGGTACAAAAATGCATTAAATGCAAGGTTTTTAGGTTGCTTAAAGGTGAAAATCATTTCATTTTTGAGCCATTCAAACGAAGAGTGATTACCAAGAGCACAACTAAGTGATTTTCAAGCTTTCAACCAGCGATTTGCATTGATTTAGCATCTACCCAAGCAATCTAAGCATTTAACTAGGTATTTCCTTCAGGTGCTGAGTTTTTTATAGTTTGTGAAGTTTTCTTTAAATGTCAAAACCTAGTTCAGTTTTTTAAAAAATTGTGTCTAGTTCAAAGATGACCCAAGGGAAAGTGAGCCATGAGATTCAACTTGTCAGTAATGAGGTAAGCAACCTGAGTTTAGGCCCATACCAGAAGTTGCATATAAAAATGATCCCATTGGTGCCCTATCCACCATCCTTGAAAAAGTTTTTATGGTTCAAGATGTGCGAAAGTGTTATAACTGTAAAATAAGAGCCATAGGAGACTTGGAAATCTTTATTGCCTTTGACAAACTCTATGATAATGGTATATTGAAAGATGAATTTTCTATCATAGAGAAGAAGGGTTTAACCAAAGCCCTAGTTTTTTCAATCATATTCAAAACTGAGTGGATACGCAAAATACTTAGAAAAATTCATGATGGAGCATTCTAGTTAGAGCAAGGACTAGTTAAGATTACCAAGAAAATGGTTCATAGGGTTACAGGATTTCCAACCCTAGATTGGCCTAAGACACTGAGAAGTGAAAAGAAGGAAACAATAGAGAAGAACACAAGTGCAAGATGGAATAACAGGGGAATGAAAATTGACACAGTAAAAAACCCCTTATTAGACTTTGTTGTATGGATCATATCACACAAATTTTATCAATCTAGGAGGTTGAATAGTGTACCTTGTATAGCTGTTGATGTTGCATACAAATTGATAAAGAAAGATCACACCTATGACCTCGTAGAGCTCATGTTGCAGAAAATTAATGAAAATCTTGGAGCTATTAGAAAGTTCAAGGGAGCACAATGCAAATTTGGATCAATGTTGGTTTGTATGTTCTTTTATGTGATGAAAGAATTCACTTCATTTGGCAAAGTCAACTAGAGTCAGAACAAAATAATTATTGATCAAATAAATGATTTCATTGCAAAAATGGGAGAAAGCTTTGATGATCAAATGTCTATCTATTTTGATGATTTCAAAAATGCAATGAAGTAAAGAATGAGGATACCAGTTTCACTGGTGGAAAATCATGTAAATGACATATGCTTTCTTGTTGATATTGACTATACCTATATCCAAGAAGTCCTTCCAAGAGCAAGATGGCTTAGACCATTGGGATATGAGCTTGATGTTGACCAAGCTTCTACAGCCATCACAGCATTACTTGCAGAGGAAATGGACAAATCTACCAAGGCATTTGGAACATATGACACTGTCAAACCAAGAGTTGTTACAGAACTCAAGACAGCCATAGCAGTCAAGAAGAAGGAAAAGCTGGTGAAGAAGATAAAGAAGAAATTTGGTGTTGAAGAAACAAGTGTAGCAGGTGAAGCCGAGGAGATTAGCGAAGGAGAAGAAGAAGGTGATGATGAGAAAGATGAGGATGAGCCAGAACAAGGGCCACTTGAATTGTCACAAGGCCAAGGTGAAGACAAAGATGAGAATGTTGAGGAAGAAGAAGCTAAGGAAGCACCCATCAAAGGCAAAGTCATCAAAAGAAAGGCAAAGACACCTCCTGCTTCTTAGCCTTCACCAAAGAAAGTTGCCAAGCCAACACCCAAGAAGCCAACAACCAGAGCTACAACAAGGGCCTCCACACAAAAGGCCAAAGAGAAAGCTACAAAGAAGAAGAAAACAATCAAGAAGACATAGGAAGAGCCAAGGAAAAGAAAAAGATATGTGTCTCAACCTGATACTGATGAGGAAGATCAGACTAAAAAGGTAAATCATCCTCCTAAGTCTTTAGTTGATATATTATGTGAAAAGATTAGGAATGGAGACTTAAGTGATATGAAAAAGATTGATTTCAATAAGTTCAGTAAAGAGGAATAGAATAGCATAGAAGAATTAGTCTATGCATTAATGGCATAGTTCAAGTATACACCTCTTGAACTAGATGGACAATTGCCAAAGGAATTGTCTAAAATTTTAGAGGACAGATGGCATTTCTGTCTAATGATGGAAAAGGAGATGAGGGAATCAACTCTAGCAAGCATACTGCCTGATTTGACAAACGAACAGATAACTCAAGTAGTCAAAAGGCATAATAAAAGGTTTACACCTAAATATAGGGCATTCTCCATTTTACAAAACAAAATTGAAGAAGTTGTACAAATAACCACAAGAGCATGGAAGAAATTATATAAGAAAACTGAAGATGTCCTTGAAGAGGAATACAAAGAAGAAGCTATTGCTAAGCCAGAAGAGAGAAGAAAGAGGAGAGAAGAGAAGACAGAAGTAGAGAAAAGGGTTGAAGAAGAGGAAAACAAGGATGAAAGAAAGGAGGAAGGAAAAGATGAAGACAGGGGTACTGATGAGCAGCAAAGTGTGCAAGACACACAACTTTCACCTCCTAGTCCTCCTCACTCTACTACTACACGTGCAGAAATCATAAAGATTAAGGATGTTGTTGAAACCTCATGTCAAAACATCAATCCATTAACTATAGAGGATTTCACTAAGATCCTTGACCAAAAAAATCTTCAAGCACAATTGTGTACAAGTTCCATATTGGTCAGTGTAGATGATCTACAAAAGTTAGTAGATAAACTCAAAGAAGCCAAGGTGTCACCACAAGAACCACCTCAAATCATTCAAACTACTTGACTTTTATTTCTACCACCTTCATCACCACCAAGAATAGCCATACAATCTCATCAAGAGCTGAGTGCAACAGTAGAGGAAGTCATAGGTACATCAGTATAGACAATGATTACACCCCCAGCAGCAGTGACACAAGAAGAGGATAAGGAGGAATCTGCAATAAAAACTTTGGTTGAATTGCCAAAAATAGGTCCTCCTACCAAACCCATTCAGAAGCTAAGTACTAAAATGATGACCTTACATGTTAGTACACCAAGCTCAAGTTCTACTAGGGTAGACAAGACCATTCATTATGGCATTCCTGAGCTTGATGAAGAAATTAAAATACCCTATTATGATTCAAGCACTTTAACTGAAGAAAAGATGAATGAAATATAGAGTGCATTGGATAAGAGAAGGAGGCAATGAGGCAATGAGGAAAGACTACAAATACAAGCAGGAAATGAATGAGATCAAAGATATATTCATGGATGCCTTCAGCGAACAACCTCTAGATTCAAGCAGGCCAATCCTTGAGCAACTATCTGATATAGTTGACCAAGTGAATAATGAAGACCATGATACAAATGCAAAACTAATGGAATGGTCAGAAAAGAAGTTTGTAGGCAAGGTAAACCAAAAGATAGCTAATAACATAATTTTGGGACAGGTTGACCTAGCTAAGAAATTGGATAATGTAAAGATTGTGTTAGGGAACATCTTTTCCCTTTACAAAAAATTGTGTGATTTTTCCAGGTTCACACAAGAAATAAATCAGAAAATTTTGAACCTTGAAAGCAACCTTAAGCTCTCTAGTATGAAACTACCCTCAAATCCTGCATAGAGTGAAAATAAATTTTCTCAAACACTTCACACTCAGAGGGAATTGCTGCATTATCAGTAGAAGAGGCCACTATTAAAGAAAAGTTGATGCAAATAAAAGCCTCAATCACTCCTCACTTGGAGATATTACATAAGGAGCAAATGTATGTTGAAACAATCCTAAAGAAGGATCCAAATATTTCTACACATGAAGGACTTGTTGATCTAGCAGTAGAGCTTGCAATCCAACACAAGTCATTGGATATTACATTGAATAACTGGGATGCAGCTCTCAAAATACTCCTTGAGGTAAATAAGACATTTTTGGCGAAGCATGGCATTACCATTTAGTACCCTTTGACATCAGTTTCAATAAGAGGGAGATAAATAATGGAGATAATATTCTAAGGGGGAGATATATTAAAGGAAGAGAAATGCATATAGCAAGAAGATAAGGAGATAACAAGATTAGAAGGCAAGAACATGACAGAAACAGAGAACATCAGGCACAATGGCACAAGATATCATCATGCATGACATGATAAGGCATAATCAACTCAAGGGGAGTCATAAGGTATACTTTTGTTCACAATATCTTTTTGAAATTTTGTAAGTGAAGAATGTACACATAAGGATTGGATCATGAATGATTAGTTAAGTGTTTTTGACACTCATGTCAAAGGGGGAGATTGTTGATAAAATAAGTTTGACAAATGAGTGTCAACACACTTAACCATTTTCACTATACATGCCAAGTACACAATGGAAGCCAAGCTAGAATTTCTTTATATGTTGAGTCACAGATACACTAGTGCATTTGAGGTCATTTTGCGACCAAAAATTGCAACCAAGTTTTTTAAATGGGTTTCTTGGTTGCGTTATAAAGAAATTTTTTGTTTTTTTTTAATAACTAGCCCGTGTTGGTCGCAATTGTGACCAATTATTTTGGTCGGAATTGTGACACACAGGGAAGCATAAAACAAAACAAAAAAAGGGCAAAACATTTCATTTGGCTTTTGCACGAGGTTCATTTGGCTTTGGCGCGAGCGAGGGTCTCCATCAACATTGGCTCTGCTACAGATCCTTTTCATCTGGCTTTGGCACGAGGGTCTCCATCAACAATGGCGCGAGCATCATCAACATTGGCGCGAGGGTCTCCATCAACATTGGCGCGAGGGCACGTCTGATCTGGTGCGTTTGATTGTAGAAATTTTGAGGACACGTCTAAAATTTTGAGGAGTTCCATGTGATTCCATTAGACTAATTTATGAAAACCATTGTAATGTGCCTTTAAAATAATGTATTGGGTGCATTTCATTTCTATTTCCATTTGAAATTGCTTTCAAACAGTCTACTGCATTATGCTTTGACATCAGTTGATGGGTTTATGATAGTTTGAACAAAGATTACTGATCTGGCCCCCCGTTAGTGATAGTTGGGTAGGTTAGGTTGGTTTCAACCAATCTGTTTCCTGGGGTTAGCAATAATCTATTTAGGTGCCTTCCCCTAGCGAATAGTAGGGCATTCAAGCCCGCCCAGGTGGGCGGCGGTGCCTTTTTTTTGCTGATCCACCCAGAGGTGGGAATAATTGATGTGCTTACGTGCATTCATATTAATTGGTTATTGTATAAAATTAAAGTTGGCTCAATGTTTTGATTTGTATAGGCATAACATTCCACTTATTCTCATTTGTGAAGGAACTCCAATCGATCACAGTACCATTTTTATCACTAACCATTTATATCAGATAGTGATAAAAATGGTCAGTGGGTCATTCAGAATAGCGGCTTTTCAAAGAAACAACTTTTATCTCTAAATTTTCGATATTTTACTTGAATTAGATGGTTTCATAGGCATTTATAGGAAGCCAAACAACATTACATAAATCTTTGAAGAGATTGCTTCTCGTAGTATTGGGGAACAAATGAGTTGGGTGGCAGGCCACAACACTCATAGTTGAATGCCATTTACACCGCACATCTTTTTCCAAATCTTTTATTCAACAAGACCACATCACACACCATAATAAAAATGGACCTTCCTGAAACTTATTCAATATCTCAATTATATAGCCCATGCAAGACATCGTTTAACATCACAGTCAAAATGGACATCATGTGGTCAATCTTTCAACTTATTACCGTATACTATGGGTATGTCTATTGAGGGAATGATTGGAAAATTGCACAGAAAAATGTTAAAAAATTGTATAAAACATGGGTAAAAGCATAAATCTTAAAATGGTGAAACTAAGGCTAGAGATTTTAGGGAGTCAAAGAGATGTTTAGTGACATGATTAGCTTCTGGCATAGATCAGATTACATAATTAGGGATAAGGATTGTAGTCTGTAACTCTTTTTTGGGGCATCCTTTTTATGATATGCAGTGTATCATCTCATTAGATTCTTCACTCATACTATGTGACTTTCCATGAACTGCCTATTTGGATTATGTTCATGATCTCAACTATTAGGGGAAACTCTGCACACTCTGTCTTCTCTCGACTGTGTAGGGTTCTAGAATTTTGAACACTTTTGATCTCCTTATGGCTTGAAGAGCCTTATCTTTATCAGGTCTTCTTCCTTTGAAATGGATGTCGTCTGAATTGACACTAAGTTTCTTATAAAATGCAATTGGCTACTTTGCATAATTCACACTAATAGAAACAGCAACACCAACTACTTGTTACTCTGCAAGGAAAAAGTGAGCATCTTTTGCACCCCTTTCACAACTTTCATGCAATCTTTTGTGTCTGTTACAAAGTGCACTCCACATTTAATGATTCGTCTTGATAGAAGTCCTCTCCTTGGAAAATAACAAGCTTTTTCATTCTTGAATAGGGCTTGACTACTATTCTATTTATCCCAGGAATGCCATGTAAAACTCTCTGCCATATACTGACATATTTAGGTTGTATTGTGTTTTTTAATGGACACTTTTAATGGATTTCTACCAAGTCACTACTTTAAGAATATGCTCTCTTTCATCAAGATTACTTTCTAGGATAGTTACTAAACTTTTTATGTCAATACTTCAGTTAGAAATATGCTTTCTTGTTCAGCAACACAAAATCTGCCTTGTCTTCATAATTTTTATTATAGTAATATTTACTTTAATATATTTTTATTAATATTTACCACAATGTCAATTAATATTTACTTTAATATATTTTTATTATAGTAATATATTAAAAGAAAAAATTAAATCTTTACAAAAAAAATTAATACCAAAATATTTCTTATGAAAAAGATATAGGCTAGTGTAAATGTAAAAAAAATTAACTAAATTTTTCAGATGTTAAAACTAGCACATATGTGAATTTAAAAGATTTATTTATATAATCTATTAATATTTTCTTTAAAATTTATCTCGACTCCAAGGAAAAAGCTGAGTGAGCAAACATAAATTTGAGTGGTAAATGGATCCACCTAGGATTCTATTAGAAGCCAAAGTGGATGCCCGTATTGCTGTTCTTTTTACTAAAATAGATTCAAAATTCATAAGCTTGTATTAGATAAAAGGGAAAACTTTATTCAAATTGTCAAAAACCTGTGACTGTCAAATATAGGGCCTTTGATCATTTCTGCCATAAACATTCAATAGAAAAATCTCTTGTCCATAAGTTTTGGCTTCCTCACACTTACAGACACCTCAATTCTAATTTATATATCTGAATTAAGAATCATGAAAATTAATTATAGTTCATAATTTTTTTCTACTTTCTGAGATCTATATAATTCTGATGATGGGTGTGATTTCAAAAATTGATAAAAGCAATTTGAGACAATCAAATTAAATTGTAAATTTTTCATCTTGGAAATCTTAGATTTGAATCTATTGAAACTTAATACATAATAACAAAAACATTTATAACAAAATCTACCTGAGCTTTGAAGACAAGTGGTTCATAGTAAACTGACAAATCCTCAAAATTTAGTATAGAAAGACTTTCAGGCCACTCTCCAGACAGAATCTCTTCCACAATCTTAATCCTCTCCTCTCTTTCCACTTCCACACTTTTACTTGAACTCACATTGAATGCATACCTCACCTGACCTCTTGATTTCCTTCTCTTCCTTTCACATTGAGATACTTGTTTTGGTAATAATGGCAGTGCAGCAAATGCTACAAACTTCAATTTCACTGCATTTACCAAAGACATTGGTTGTTCCTCTCTACTTTATTATACTCAATTCAATATCTCTTGCATTTTGACATTTATATAGCAAATTAAATGGGCCATACTGAAATAAATGAAAGCTAAATGGTTTCAGAATTCAGCTTCATTTCGTGCAGATATACATTGAATCTTATCTTATATGTGGGTCCATTTTAAGACACATGTCTATACATTGGCAAAGATTTGGAATGCCTTGGCACATTCCTCTGAATTATTGTGCAGTGGATAAGATGGACTAAGCTATTGAAAGAGATTGATGGTAAATTCTGTGGACTCTGATTTGCATGAAACAACTGCGTATTACAAGTGGCTTCTACAATGGAGGACAAACTATTTTTGACTCTTGTAAAACAACTGGCTTCTATCATGGAAAGTGGGGAAGCTAAATTTTAGGGGCTTTAAATGAAGCCAAATCTTTGAATGAAGGTCCCAAGGGGCTTCACTCGAAGCCTCGATGCCGATATTGGTGTTGGGGCTTTGAATGAATATTAGGGCTTCATTCGAATCTAACATGCAGACCTCGTTCATACTCCTAATAACCGATCGGAAAAGCTTTTTAATCCAAAATTTTTTATTTTTTGTCTCATGGTTTCATGTATGAGTTGGTGGACTAGGGTGCTAAGAGGGAAGTCAGTAACATCATACCTTGCATCAGCATCTCTGTCTATGGTGCAGGAGCACCTAACTCTTATGAAGTACAACTCAGCAACTGTTTGACAAGCTTTAATAGTTGACATGTAATGGGTGATCGGTGTCAGGCTACTACGTATGCATTAATCCCAGTCTTGAATGCAAAAGAAAATGTGAATTCACTAAATAGGGTCAAACTTATTTTTGTTGATTTAATAGATTTGATTTGAGAATGATGGTCTAATGATTTGAGAGAAAGAGTTGAGAGACAGATGGAGAGACAGATAATACAAGTGATAGAAAGACTCCTAGATAATATTCTTGAGGAAAATGTGTATTATAGTCCTTACCATGTTTTCCTTTGATCTACCAAAAGGATGGTGGCGTCCTGCAAATGGCATGGCTCTTTCTACCACTTGTATTATATCTCTCTCCATCTGTCTGTCCATTCTTTCTCTCAGATCATCTGACCAACATTCCCAAATCAGATCTTGACCCTATTTAGTGGATTCACAACATAAACTTCAAATGCTTCTCCTATCAACTATGTAGATTTCACAATAGCTAAGAAACATAATTGTAGGCATCATGGTCACATTTTTTTGGAAACGTAATTGGGTTGTGTACGCAAGCAATTCAAAGCAACCTCCACACCTTCAATTCCAAGTTGAATTCATCTGTAAGAATGATCGCTTGCCAACAGTTGCTGAATACATCTGTAGCTCATGAACACAAGGTCCTCCAACAAATGTATTCAACAACTGTTGGCAAGCGATCATTCCTAGCTCATGAATACAAGGTCCTCCAACAAATCTATTTAACAGATATTGGCAAGCGAGCATTCCTACCTGCTTTTGTTTTATAAGGTTTGTCTCAATCCCAATAGGTTGTAGTTTCATTTTCTAGATGCACTTCGTCACTTGGGTATACAACTCAATTACATTGATTCCAAAAAAATGTGACCATGATGCTTACAATTATATTTTTTAGTTGTTGTGTCCTAAGATCCCTTATGACCCTTTACGATCGTTTACGATCCCTAAGAATAAATCTTAGAGCTCTTAAAATGTCGTAAAGGGTCATAAGAGACTCCTAGGAGGGGCCATGATGAGCTTCCACCTTCACGTGGTTGGCCCTGTTAAGTAGAGAATGCTATAGTTTTCAGAAAACAAAGAGAAGCTCAATAATTTAAGGTCTTAGTCCATAGACAAATTAAATTAGACTTATTATCCAAAACACATAAAAAACATGCACATAAACATGGTAGGCACTAAATAGAGATAGTTGGAAGAGAATTAAAAAAAAGATTAAGGATTATGTTATTTTAAGAAATATTTAAATAACAATTATAAATTGAGTTAAATCAATAAGTATTTGTTTCTACCTTTTCCAATATAAATTTAAATATTGAATGGTCTCTCCTTTATATCTTAATCCTTCAATACTCATAACTCTTTATTGCATTCATTTTGATCATTCACTAAACTTAATTAAATTATAACTATATTACATGTTCTTTTAATTTTTTATATTTTTACTTTTTATTTTTATTATTGAATGTCATGTCAAAAAGGGGACATTATAGTGAGATGCATTACAATATAGAAAAATAACAAGAATATTATTGAAACAAATTGATACAACATTCAGATTATAAAATCAAACTACTGCAACAACACAAATTAACCTAACAGAAAGCATAGAATACCATTCCCATAATGACCGAACATTTACCCACTGAACTACACCTCTTCTAAATAATGTAAGATGTTGATAACAAGTTGATACTGCCATCACACATGTCAAATTAGACTAATACACACTAAAAGCCACCCTAATCAATTCTAGCGAACATCTGGATGCACACTTATAATTGATGTCAATCAGAATACTGAAGGTCTAGAATAGGGCATAGTGGCTGCTGATATAGCAGGTACAAACTCGTAGAAAGCTGACTAGATTCGCCAAAGTCTACATAACTAAGACTTAGCATCAAAAGTTCTCCCTAGGCACCTCGAAACCACCAAATATTGGCCCCAAAATAGCAGCCCGTCATCTTCAAGCTCTCACATACTTGCTCCACTTGGTACAGCACCCCATAAAGGTATTCTATTCACTTTCAACTTGGACAGCCTACAATATGGTCTTTGTATACAATTCATTTTTTGTCGTTTCATTATATGGTTTGAACAAGTGTGGGAAAAAATCAGATTTTTATTATGAATTTTCTGTTCACCAATCTATGTTAAACTAATCAGCAAGGTCACTTTCCTAATACTTTATGAACTGGATGCTATTCACAAGGTCAGTTTCCTAACACTCACTATAGTACTTGCTATTCAATTGAGATAGACATGGCTCATTAGTTTGTTTGTATTCTCTTTGGATTTTGTTAAAGAAGACAGCTGAATGCTATATGATGAACTAAAATTTCTGTGGTGTCAACAGGCTTGTGCATTTCTTGAGCCAAATTACCAGCCCCAGTGACATTTGTTGTTGTTCAAAAGCGGCACCATACTAGACTATTTGCAAACAACCATGCAGATAGGCATTCTATAGATAGACTTGGGAACATCTTGCCAAGTCTTCAGTACATAATAAAGCAACTAAATTTCATAAATTGTTTTTTTGATAGTCGATTTGTTTAAATATTGCCCATCAAAAATTACTTAGTACATCTCATCTTTTTTCTGCACAGGAGCTTGCAGTTCTGAAGAATCTGATAGCGAAGAATTTGAAGATGATATTGTAGCAAAGTATATTTGGTGTTCTTTTTTAAGTGAAAATGTGATTGGAAATTTTGTATATTGTCATATTTCACTTGCAGAAAGGTCAAACTGTAAATAGAGGTGAAGTTGTATGGATTTAAGTTTCTTCTTCATTATTTATAATGCTCTCGATTCCTCCTTTGTAGTTGTAAAAATACTTGTTTATTTTCACCTTTCCAGATACCCTTTACCAGGTTCTTCAAGATTCCAAAATATCTTGGGCTGACCCCACTCCAGCATGTCCTAACTCCTACTTGGTTTAGAGACCATACTCCTTTTTATATGTGTCTTCCTTTTACTACTCCATCTGCAGGTTGCAAACAAATCATCTTTCTTCCACCAACAAGTCATTCCATTCAAGAAAGACCATGTCTGACGATATCAATGCACAAAAAAATAGGGAGGCAATTGCTAGACTGCGGTCTAACTTAAAAAGAAAAGGTGATGGAAAATGTTATTGTCCTTGCAAAATGTGTAAGGGCTTAAAGACTCGAAGATATCTAATCACAACAGCGGACCAACATTGTAGGCAACATGGTCACATTAAAGGGGGAAACGAGTATCGCCCATTGGTATGTATTTTATTAGTTTATAAATTACATGAGACGTGATTTGATGATGACATCATGGTCATGGTTAATATAAGGTAATCATTTTCATATAGGTCAACATCACTGAGTTTCATGTTATGGACCATGACAATTCGGAGAATGCGAATTTCCAAACGAGGGAACATGGAGGTGTGAATATTGAAGTAGAAGGTAATGATACCATGGAAGAAGATCAGGATGATGAAGATCACGATGATTAAGATGATGATGATGATGATGATGATGCTGATGATGATGTAGAGTTTGATGTACCTTTACTTGAGAAGGTAGAGCAACCCCTATATGAAGGCTCCAAAACAACTCTTCTTTCCATTGTATTGCTATTGGTGAACCTGAAGGTAATGAATGGTTTATCCAATGTAGCAATGACACGTATGTTAAGGTATGCCATCTTCTTTCATTATTTTACTCGTAGTTCCCTTACAATTAACATTGGGTTCATGTAGAAATTAATATTCTTTAAATAAAGAAATTATATTTTTGGTCGTAGGTTGATAGGTGAGTGTTTGTTACCACCATCAAACATTCTACCTCACTCGTACTAAGAATTATCTGCCATCATGAAAGATATTGGAATGGGGTATCAAACTATAGATGCATGTCTGAACGATCATATTATATATTATAAATAGCACGAATTTGCAACACAATACCCTACTTGTCATATCAGTAGATATCAATCAGATCGATTAAAAAAAAGGTTCCTCGCAAGGTTCTTCGGCATATTCCCATTATTCCACGTCTGCAACGATTATTCAAGTGCCATAGCTTGGCACAATTTATGGATTACCATGCACGCAATAAAAGTCAAGACAACATTATGCGAATGCCTGTAGATGGTTCGGCATTTAAGGAAATATAGGAAAAATGGCCACACTTTAAAGAAGAACCTCGTAATCTCAAGCTTTCATTAGCAGCAGACGGTGTCAATCCTTATGGAGAGATGAGATCTATTTACTCAGTGTGGCTTGTTTTTGTTATCAACAATAACATACCTCCTTGGTTGTCCATAAAGAGAGAGCACATAATGTTGACACTGATTGTTCCAGGTATTTTTTGATTTAGTGGTCATCTAAATTAATTTATTATTACTAATCCATCAAATGGTCAAAATAATTATGTAATGTTTTTGCTCATTCAACTAGGTAAGTACCAAGTCAAAGATATCAACGTATATATTGAACCCCTTATCGATGAGTTGGTTGTGTTATGGAATGGGGTTACTATGTATGACATTTGTAGACCAATAGGACAAAGATAATTTCAATTTCATGCAATGCTTGTATGGACAATACACGATGCCCCTGGGCTAACACATTTTTGTGGTATGTTCTCTTCTTGACAGCTCTTTTTTGGTATGTCAAAGTTAACACATTTAATCCAATTATACATGATCTTGTAGGTCTTCAGACAAAGGGTAAATTTGCATGTCCAGTTTGTGGTCCAAAGTCAAAATATCGTCATTCAAAAAGTTTAAGAAATCAAGTGTTTGATGAGAATAGACACTTTCTACACAAAAATCATAAGTACAGAATTACCAAAAAACATCTTTTCAATGGTCTAGAAGAGACTACATCAAAGCCACAAAGAATGACACCTCACCTATGGAATTTGGCATACAATAAAATAAATTGTCGAGGTAATGTCATTCCATTTGATGCTTTTTGTTTCAAATTTATATTTTGATATTGTGTTTTGTTTACTGATGATGTGATTGATGGTTGTGAAGGTCGTCAAGACATCAATGTCCAACTTCCAAAAGGACTAAAAATTTATCCTACACAATTTACTAGGTTGTCGTACTACGAGCAACTCCCAATTGTGCATTTGTTTGATCCTATGCATATTGGAAAGAATGTAGCAGAGACATTATGGAAAATCTTGGATGGAAGGCGTGACAAAGATCAAATTGTCAAAACTTGTAGTGACATTGAAGAATCCAACCATGCAATGAAAAATGGTATTCGACCAAATAATAATGGAGATCAGATTGATACAAGTTCCCTTAGTTGGTTATTGTCAGAGTAGTAGAGCAATGCTATAAAAGAAGTCATAAAAAAATACGATTTCCCACAGGATTTGCTGCGAACATAAACAATGTCATATCAAATAAAAGTGAATTTGGGCCAGGGTTGAAAACACACGATTGGCATACATTTATTAAGGTAATTCATGTTATTTTGTATTCACTATATATTTATATACTGCATGTAGTTTCAATTGCATTCTTTTATAAAATATTGACAAGATCATTTTACAAATATTGCAGTACGTTCTACCTCTATCTCTCCCACACCACTTTGCCAACAATGTCAAACAGGTTATATATGATATTGGAAAATACACGAGGTGGTTGTCATCTAAAGAAATCAATAAAGAAGATATAAAACATTGGAAGAGAAAAATTCCTCTTCTGATGTGTGAAATGCAAAAGTGTCTACCTCCAAGTTTTTTCAATGCACAAGAACACTACCTCATACATCAAGTTGAGGAGATTTAATTGTGTGGACCTGTACCAACCAGGTCAATGTGGATGGTTGAGAGGCACTTGAAATTTTTGAAAGGCTTGGTTCACCAGAGAGCACATCCTGAGGGTTCCATGGTGGAGGGATATATGGTATACCAGACCATGGTGTACATTACTGAATATCTTCCTAAGTTTGCAGCAAACATCCATGTAGATCATATTTGGGATCCCAACTCAATTAACAAATTCAAAGGGGAGTCCTTGATGGGAAAAGGTAGATCGAGGAAAGTGAGAGGTAAATCTAAGATTTTATTTTAGTTAATTAATTCATATAAATCTTCAATATAAGTTATTTTTAATTGGTGTATTTATTTGAAACAGGTGGTTGAGAGTGGGATGCAATACATTTGTATATTGTGAACAATCTTGATTGGATGACAGAATAGATTGAACGATGTCAACAAAATGGTTGCTCATTAACATGGGAAGGTGTTGGTTCATTGGTTACAGAAGCTCATCATAATGGAAATTCCAATGTTATGCCAATGGTAGTTGATCTAGTAAATGGTTTAAGAGGTGGAGAGGTACGTAGAAATTTATTAATGATCATAACTCGACGTATGTTTCGTATCAACTCACGATGCAAATAATTTACATAGACTTCAAAAATTGTAGGTCAAGCACCAAAAAGCTATGTACTATCATGGCCACAAATTCCGCATAAAAAGGTTTGATGACACAAAGAAAACTTGTGATTCTGGGATAACTACAGTTTTCGAGGTCACCAATATATCATCTAGAAGTGACATACATCCTCAACAATCTCAAAATCAATACTATGGCATCTTGGATGATATAATTGAGTGTGAATTTAACACCTTCAAAGTAGTTCTATTTTTCGTCAAATGGTACAGGTTATGACTAAATCAAAATGATCCAGATAGAACGGTTATTCAACATGATAATAGATTTACAATTATCAATACAAGGTCGTTTGAGCCAGTTGGAGATGAGCCCTATGTTCTTCCAAGCCAATGTGAGCAAGTGTTTTACTCAGAGGTTCCAAATAAACAGGGTTGGTCATTTTTTGTTAGACATGATCCAAGAGGAAGGCCGATAAAGTATAATGTTATGGAAGAAGAAGATATTGAAGATGATGAAGAAGCAGATGATGAAGATCAAGATGATGGTGATGACGATGATGGTGATGGTGATGGTGATGATGATGATGATGATGGAAATGATGATGATGATGGTGATGGTGATGATGGCAATGATGATGGTGATGATGGCGATGATGATGGCGATGATGATGGCGATGATGATGGTGATGATGGCGATGATGATGATGATGATGATGAAGAAGAAGAAGATAATCAATGACTACAAACATCGTCACCCCTTCTGTTGATGATCTTGCATTCCATATATAAGGTAAATTTGTTCATGTTTACGATGTTGCATATTGTTCATGTTGTCTTCTAAGTTATTTGTAGCATACACGTATCATGTAATTTTTAGCGAACTTAAGATAAATTATTAACATATGCAGGAAATTTGATTATATATTTATTGTGTTCATTTCTAATGATTACAACATATGTTATTTATAGTTACCAATGTTTATGTTGTGTCTGATTATGACCCTTTTTGCAAACAGTCAATTGACTACAGGTACATCATCACCCCTTCTGTTGACATGTTTGCGATGTTGCCTATTGTTCATGTTGTCTTCTAAGTTATTTGTAGCAAACATGTATCATGTAATTTTTAGCTAACTTAAGGTAAATGATTAACATATTCAGGAAATTTGATTACATATTTATTGTGTTCATTTCTAATGATTACAACATAGGTTATTTATAATTACCAATGTTTATATTGTGTCTGATTGTCACCCTTTTTGCAAACAGTCAATTGACTATAGGAGATTTGACCCATTTGGCATGGATTGTGCACAGTGACATGGATCAGCAGGTATAAGTCAATAAATAGACATAATTTTCTTATATTCTTCTTGTTTATCATTGAGCATGTATGTTATAAATAGACATTATATAATCATATAATGTATATATAGACAAAGAAGGTCCGTATAGAAATATAATTGTATAATCACTTTCAACTTACTACATTTTATATATGTCACTTTCACTTTCCATTTGATGGATTGCAGGACCCACCAAATAGGTACTTGTCAGATCTATCTACATAGAATGAGGGAAATGAGGAAATGGTAGATGAAAGCTCTACATGTAGTACGGCTAAAAGAGGGAGATCAACTAGAGGTCAAAAGAATAGAAAAAATTTTGATAAACGCATGCAATTTTTCCTTGCTAATGGGGGGTCATGTTCTTATGATGATGAGACCAAAGGCGACATCAAGGTGCCCTTTCGGTACTCACACATTGAGAAAGAATGGATACCCAATGAGCTACCTCCAATTAACACAGATTTTTGTGTTAATGAGAGGATATATCGCATTGCTCCATCCTCATTACATGGTTTGGGCCTATTTTCCATGGATGGGATAAAGGTATGTTACAACAAAGTTGTCGAATTGTTCAAGTATGTCAGTCCATGTTACAATTACAATGATTGGATGCAGATTGTTCGATATAAAAAAAGTATGCGTAGGTATGGGGTATCAACTAATTATATACAACGGAAAGAAAATGATCAAAGTAAAAGATTTGCTATTTACATTGATGGGAGACCAAAAGTAATAGGTAATATTGCAGGTTTTATAAATAGTACGCGACCTGCTTCAACTAGTAAGCAACCCAATTGCATATTTGAGGCGCGTGAGGGGAATGAATTTTTTGTTTGTGCAATAAAATCAATAAGTGCAGGGGAAGAACTGCTAATTGATTACCATTTAAATCGCATAGATACAAACAATGTTACTATCATGAGGGCTATAAGTACTATTTACCATTTTGTTAATAAGTTTTTTTTTGTTGTCTATTGCTTTTAGTTAGCTGAATTTTTTATGTTTAATCTTTGTGACAGGATGATATGGATCTGACAGATGATAGAGGTTAGCAGGATGCTACTCCCACCCCTTCTTCAGCGAGGGTAAACCTTTTTGAAATTGTACAAATTAGATAGTTGAAAAATGATATATTATTACGTTATTTTATTTACGGTTTTTGAGTTTTTATGATAGTTTTACTGATATTCCTCTCACAATTTGATGTTCAGGATAAGGGTAAAGCAGTAGTAGTGACCATCGAGCCACTAGCTATGCATTCTGATGAGGCCGATATTGTTGATACTCCCAATTTTATAAAAATGTTGAAAAAAAAAATCAGGCAAATTAATTTAGAAGCAATGAAAATTTTGGATGAGGCAAATATGGAACCCGAGGAGATGAGAAAGAGGCTATCAGAATTGAAAGCGCAAGCTCAGCGTTATGAAGTAAGCTCCAATGAATATTTAGTTATAACAAAAGTTTAATAAAGATTTATATTTTATAATCTTTTATGTTGTGAAGTAAAATATGTAATATGTGCAAAAATACTTTATTGATGCAATTTTTTTAAAGAGTTGTAAGAAACTTTAACTACTAAATTCTTGTTATACAGGAATTTTTGGGAATTGATCCAGAATGTGGTCAAGGACAATGTGGTGAGGGCGGTAGTAGCAGAGTTCCGGCTGCCACTGGTGAAATAATCTTTTAGTTGACAAGTTAGAAGGAATTTTTTATTTTCAACATTCAAAACTTCTTAACTCTTACTTTTATTATTTCAGAATGTCTTTGCTAACAATGTATTGTTCAAGTCATCTAGTGCAGGAGACTCCTACGAGGTTGACGGATGCCCATACGAGATTTTCGACTGCAATGTCGGCAACAAGGGGACATCAAATAGTAAATCCTTGTTTTTCTATATTTGGTTTTGTGTTAATTATGAGTTGATAATATGTACTTTAATCTTGGGATGCATCACATAGTGTATTGTTTTTTTTGTGGTAGGAGATGCACCGTCTGGTGCGCTGCCAAATGTGGATCATAGTACATCTATTGGTGATAATCCACCATCATTTCCTAGAGCTACCCGTGTTTCTAGCACAGGATCTATGGAGACATCGTTGTTGATTGATGATAATGAATTAATGCCTTTGAAATGTCCTAAGCTTCCAGGTACTTTAAATAATTATTTTTTATATTGTAATAAGGATTTTCTTGCAAGATGTAAACATGATAGGAAGTGGTGAATGCAAGGGATTTTGATGTGGAGTGATGCCTCATGACCTTTAGTGTGTCGTATTGTGCAAGTTGTTTAATTATTCTGGAATTCCTTTTTATTAGGGGTTTGGTAGGATCATCTGAATTATCAATGACCTTTTGTCTATACCAATAATTCTCTAGTTTAGGAATTTGGTACATTGCAATTTCATGCTTTGAGTAGAAGATACTAACTAATTTTTCTACAGAGAACCAAAAGTGGGAGTCTTCTTTCATATGATTCATTTTAATGGTTTTTACTATTAATTATCCCATGACATTTTTTTCAAGAAACGATACATTTTATAGGAGGCTTTATGACCTCACGCTGCGAAGATTTGGGCCCACCATACGTACTAGGTTGTTGTACATCATAACTAAACTAATTTTATCCCACTATTTTTTTAATATCATTAATTGGTGCAACATTTTTCCTTTCATTCGAGTCTTTTATTATACTAGCTATATCTAACAATTTTGTGTTTTTTCTTAAAAGGTGGAACTACCAATCTCAAAAATTAAAAGATGGGCTCATCAAAGATATAGAGCATGAGTTTGGTAGTAATATTTTTTATCGTAAGAAATTGTTACAAAAGGCTGCCAGACATCTCAAGGTTGTGAGAGACACATTTAGAAAGAGCCTTGTCCACAACTCGAAGTACGAGCATCCTCCCTTTGTTTCAACGAGGGACTGGAATGAGTTCATTTTGGATGCAAAGGAGAAAGGGCAACGTCCGCCAGAAGAAAGTGCACCAGAAAATCGAAAAAGGTATGCAATAGTATTAACTACTAGTACATTAATGAGAAAATCTAGGGTTCAACTTCAGTATCAACAATTTCAACTAGCTCAATTTAATCTATCTATTGATGAAAGGTATGTAAGTCATATGCTGACACAATTGCTTATAAATATCAATCTCAATCTGGGCATAAATCCTACATAAGATATATTGACAAAATGAAGCCCTTTATTCATATTTAGTGACAAATTTTAGAGCCTATGTCTCCTATGGGTTCTTTTCTCAAATCTTATCTTTGTTGAACTCAAACTCTAATTCAACTAAGAAATTCCTACTCAAAGTTGTGACAATCGAATCTTGTGATATGATGTACCATGTTAGATTTTGAGTCATAAAAATAGGCAATGCCTTGACCACTATACTTGTTGACTTTCCCTTTCTTTTACAATAATTGCTCTCTATCTTGAGTTTCCTATCCCCTGTTTTCTTTTGGGTCATGTGTGCATCAAATCTACACTTAATCTGCATGTAAATCCTGATGAAATCCATCATTGAAGATATCAAATCCCATATTCTATAGTATTATGTTAACTATGATAACAATATATAATGTTGTCATTAGTGATTGTTATTTTATACTGTCATCAATTCCATTTTGTGCTTTGTTGCATATCAAAAAAGAAGTGCATATACACTATACATCAGATTTAAGTGTGAAGCATCACAAAATCTAATCTCTATCTTCAGATAACAATGTAGTCTAAGAATCCTAAAGAATTTAAAGCTGAGCATTTCCACCACATCTAAAATCCATTCTTTTTTTTTAGTATTTTTCGTTGCTGCTGAATCTTTGATCACATGGATTATGTGTCTATACCCAACCAATAGATTATCCTTTTTAGGGAGTCCCTTCTTTTTCTCCTGTGGAAACTATAAAGATGGAAACTCATTAAGAGATTTTTCCTGATATCACCCTACTTCCAATCTTTCTCTTCCGTTCCTTAGCTCTTTGCAAGCTCACAAAAGGCGTATCAGCTTAGGTAACATGTTAATTATTTGTGTGTAGACTAATTCAAACACATATATCAGTGAAGTAAAGAGACAAAGTACCAAGCCTAACACATCTACCTTGGGGGAGCACTCTTAAAATACAATATAATGTACAAAAAAATTCACTGTGTGTACAAATGAATTTTCATGTGATTTGAACCTTCACCTGCACCTCTTGTTCCTTCACATTCTCATCCTTTTGAATTCAATATTTCTCGCTATGTTGTTTTGTCAAAATCCCTAAAATAGGAGTTATTTCTCCAACATACTACCACGCATAATCCTCAATTTTGGTATTTAAATTTTTTTATTGTAAATATGAAAGGTATGTAATTCATATGCTAACACAATTGCTTATAAATCTCAATCTCAATCTGGGCATAAATCCTACATAAGATATATTGATAAATGAAGATATATTGACAAATGAAGCTTCTAATATGTTCTCTCTGTGACCAAAGGCACTCACCCTTATAAAACCTTCACCTGCGGGTCCAAACCCACTTCCTGGAGTTGTAACTATATGTGCTTTCTCAAGGATCTCAGTAAAAATATCCCATGAATTTTGACCAGGAAATCGAACCCATACATATGGCGCATTTTTTCCTCCAAAGACATCAAACCAAAGTGAAGTAAATGTTTCCACAATGATTCTAGTATTCTCTTTATATCATCTAACATATTTCAAACTTTTCATAGGTTGTACGACACATCAAAGGCAACAAAGGCAAGGCTGGAAAAGGTTGGGTAGCACAAACTTGGCTCTGGGGGATATTCGAAAATCAAAGCACGCGTTGTAAGTAGCAATAAATGAATTGCAAAGAAAAATTATTTATAAAATGCAAATAATTTTGTTAATTAATAAAAAAATGCAGGGCATTGATTTTAATCTGGAGGCCACAGAAGAACACAAAAAAATTGCCTTCAAGCAAGGCTATGCAGCGGTCGTTGAATGCCTACGGCAAGCTTCCATTGCCCCAACTGAATAGTCTCCTGCATCATGTGCATAGGTAAATATGCCAAAAAAATATATTAGAAATTGAATACTTGAGCAACAATTTATTTGATAATAATGTGCATGACATTGCAATGCAGCCTGTTAATCCTGACACAGATCATACACAGCATCATGAAGCCCTTGATGTGCATCGTACCATCGATGGAGGTGCTCATTTTTTATTTAAAACTAATTATGTAATTATTAATACAATTTAACATCTTTAATTGAACTTGGTATAACCTTTTTGTGTTGAGGATATAGAATCATGTCGTGCTGAACGAGTACCAGAGGATGTTCAGACTGATCAACAGATAGATCATGTGGCACATTCAGGTAAATAAAATCTATGTTTTGTTCTTTTAAATTAATTTTTTGATTTATAGTTCTTTTACTTAAATAAAAACTCGTAATTCACTAATATAAAATGGTGGGAATTTAACCTCATGAAGTACTTGTTATTGCAGCGGACCCCCCTTTGGTGCAGCAGCCTCATGGTGTTCCTGAATAGATGAGGAGGAGACATGCGTTAGAACCAGTAGAGGAGGGAGATCCTAATGAGGACATTGATATTCCTCTTAGAAATTTTATGAAAAAAAGAAACGGCAAGAAAGAAAAAAAGAGATGATTATTCATGAATGACTTACTCTTGAATATTGTTAATGAATATTGTGTTAATGAATTATTCATGAATGACTTAATCTTGAATGTTGCATGTTAATGAATTATTTGTGAATGTTTTGTGTTTATGAATTTTATGTGTTAATGAATGTTATCATGTGATTATAATGATTGAATATTCTATTTCAAAAATGGATGAATTGAATGTTATTAAATTTTAATGGGGAATTTAGAGTGATGTTAGGGGGGGGGAGGGGCCAAATGAGCTTCCACCTTCATGTGGTTGGCCTTGTTAAGTAGAGAATATTTAACTATTCTCGAAACCAATTGAAGCTCAAACTTTAAAGATAAGCTTATAGTTAATAGTGACAACCAATTAGCAAGTCGAAATAAAGTTCTTCGTTACAGGTACCTTTTTAGTTTTTAAAGCACGATATCATGTTTTAATATTGTATAGTTTTTTTCTCTTAAGTTAAAGTATTATTTTACTACAACAACATAATTTATGACCATTTTAGTAACTATTCTAACATCACTTTATGACAAATCCTGTTTCTCAGATGTTGAGCATGGTTGCAGTTGTGCATTTGGCATTTCAGAGGATTGGTGTGGTTTATGGGGACATAGGAACATTACCACTTTATGTGTATGCGAGTACTTTTCCTGATGGCATCAAACATCCTGATGACGTTCTTGGGGCTTTGTCTTTGATCATATATTCTCTCACTCTTTTGCCCCTCATCAAATATGTCTTCATTGTATTGTGGGCCAATGATAATGGAGATGGTAAGATTATAACAGCTCTAGTTTCACTTTTTTTTAGGTCAAAGTTTGATCTTTTTGATGTGAAAACATGTGTTCTAAGTTTAAAGGGATGGTTTCTTTTGTAGGTGGAATGTTTTATCTTTATTCTTTGATTTGCTGCCATGCAAATGTCAGCATGATACCCAATCACCAGGAAGAAGACAGGAAACTCTCCTCATATACACTTGAAGTTGCAGGTAGACAGCCCAATAGAGCCATTAGGATATTGGAAGCTCTTGAACAAAGTAACTTTGCCAAGAGATGTTTGTTAATACTAGCCCTTGCGGGGACTTGTATGGTTATAGGAGATGGCATCCTCACCCCTTGCATCTTTGGTACATATTATTGTTTTTACAATATGTAATGCTTTTTGTTGTTATTTTTCAATATATTGTATGCTTGTTATATCAATGTTTCAATAATGTGATCTATTATCATATGTTAGAAATCAAACGATCTCAAAGTCTACTTAATTCACAATAAATCCCTTAGATTGTACAAAATTTGTTAACTTTTCCCTTTCATTTGTTCAAGTAGTTTCACTAACACTTAATTTGTTGATATATTTTAGTTCTTTCAACAGTGGAGGGAATCAAAAGGGTGGACAAGTCACTCAACCAAGGTGAGTTTTCGGCATTTTCTCACATTATAATATTTGAGATGGGTAGGAAGGTTATGGTGAGCAGAAAACATGAACACAAAATTAGATTGATAAACTAATCACATTTCATTCTTTGTCCTATTCCTCAATTTCATGCTTGGGTTTTATAACCCCAATTGATCTTCCTTAAAACATTATTCCATTTCTTTTATGAATTCTAAAGTTAGGAATCTCTGAAATTGTAATGACTTTGCAAGGTATCCCAGCAAATCTCAAATTCACATTCTTTTTTTTCTATCTTAAAGTCTTGCCTGTAGGAAATTGTGATCTTGTGTTGAATACACATGTTAACCTGCGAATTTATCTGACTTTCTCTTTGGACCTGCTTTTGGTGTAATCTTAGAACCCATATTGTTGTACTCGAATTTGGAAGGCACGCTGGAGATGGCATAGCTGTGAAATGCCTGTGTTTGGAAAGTTGTTTGGTTTTTATCTTGATTGATGAATAGTTTGTTGTCATTATGTGGATAATGGCTTCGGTTACGGGCATCTTATCTTTCCAAAAGTTGTCATACCTAATGACCTGAGAACATCCTAAAAATTTGACATGTTATATTTGATTTGGAGGAGGAAGAAGTAAAAACAATTCAAAAGGTTGTCTAGAATGAGAGAGTAGTGTGCTTCCATAGTTTTCATCTATCTTATTTTTGTATATTGGAATGACTTGAATATTTTTAAATGCAGGAAGAACTGCACCAAAAAGAACATAAAAACTGGGATGAATTTTGAAGATTGCTGGAGGATCATAAAGCAACTGGCTTGCTTACAGCAAAGACACACTTCATTTGAAGCAGGCTCTTTGCTTTATGATCCTCCAGTTCTTTGATAAAGCAAAGAACTGGAGGATCATAAAGCAAAGAGCCTGCTTCAAATACATCTGGTTCACCACCCAAGGATTTTTTTGAAGATGTTGCAGAAGGGATGAAAAAGAAGGTAAGAAAGTTGCATATATTTTAATAATTTGATTGCAGGATTTAATTGCACTTTCACAATCAGGCTTGCAATCATTATTACTTAAGGCAATGTATGTTTGATTCCTTTGATGTAACCATTTTTTGAATATGTATCTTTGGCAGTACCAGGAGGACAAATCAAACATAAAAGATGCTATGGAGTCAGGAAAGGTGTGTCTTTTGTGCTTTAAGATTTTCCATTGGATGTAAAATATATTGTAATCTTTTTGATGTAATGATTGCAGCTCGCAATAACATCAGCATGGACTCTTGACAAGTTCAAAGCCTCCATTGGGGAACTATATGATTTGGCTGCTGCATCTGAAACAAATCATAAGGTTTGTTCTGGTTGCATTTCTAGATTTTTTGTCTCAGCTACAGAAGACTTCACAATAAAAGTATTTGGTATTTTCCTTTGAACAATGTTGTCACATATTGTTATGTTCCTAGTAACTACTATTTATACAAACAAGGATCTTATCCTTATGTTCCATATGACTCTGGTTCCTAACTGATTCGATCATTGCATCAGCTATATTATGTTTTGACTCATTTGCACTGGTAAGTAGTTGTTGGAAGTGAATCGCTATCACAAATGCATTAGACTGTTCTCATTAGTGGATAATGGATTTTTATTAGGTTAAACTGAAACAATTGCAAATGTTGAAAGTAATGCAAGTTGTTTTGGGATATATGATTTTGTTAGGTCTTACTGACATCCTGTGTATTGCTTGCAGCTTGTGTTTGAAGAAGTGATTGAACAAGTAAAGGAAAAGGAAGAGAAAGAAGCAAAAAGGAGGGAAAGGCTGGCAGATGATTTCACGGCTTTGCTTTATTCTCTGAAGGTTTACATTATTCATTTTGGAAAAAATCCTTCTAATGCAGTCTCTTTTTCCTCTACTACTTTTACACCTGGAGTAAAATTTCACAGAGTTTTGTACATTAAAAATCCTGAATATGAATGAATTTCTATTCTTATCATAAACGAATTTCTATCTATGTAACGATAAATTAGTTATATATTGTTTTTCCATTTCAAGAAATTGTTGCTTCCTCAGAATGGGAGGATTGCATACCTTTTCTCAAAGATGCGGAAGCATACAGGTAAAAGAGCCACTATCAGGAATTAATCTTATTGTGAGTAATTAAAGGTAGTTATCATGTACCTTACACTAGTAGTAGCTATAAATATATTGGATATGAATATTCAAGGCAATTAGTGATGAAAGCTTCTCTCGGGAGATATCTGATAAGTACATTGCAAATCTTCACGAAAAGGTTAAGGAAAACAAGCGCAAACGAGATGAAGAAGAGGTACATGACCTGATTATCATTTCCACTTTCATATCTAATTTTGTCAAGATCTAATTGTTGTTTAAATACCTTTTGAAAGCATATTTGGGTGAGTGTTGTACTGAGAATGCAAATTAGACCTCCTTATGAAGATAATTGTATTACTAACAAGTTATTTTAACTACTTTTACAAACTAGCTATTAGAAGTTAAATTGTTGCAAACTAGCCTTTATCAAGATTTCATATGACCTAGATGAGATGAGTTAGGGTTAGTAGACTAACCAACATGAAAAAGCCAAAAGAAATACAAAAGTTGTCAACAACACTCTTGACATTCTCTATGTATATCCTAAACAAATGTGTTATCATCAAATGCACTTAACGATGATGTCAACCATTCCAATATGCATGCAGCTTTAATGTTAAATGAAGATAATTCTAATGTAACAATCAATCATTCTAGCGATTCTTTTGGCCACAACTTCTTCCAGGCTAAAATCTCTTCCTCTGTAATTAACTTCCGAATGCCTCCATAAAATCCTTCAACCTCACCTCCTGCTTCATGATGACGTTTCCTATTGATTGGAGCACGTCTCCATCGAGAACCAGAGGTATATTGATGAAGAGATATTGAATCTTATTAATATAACAACTAACTTGATAGCATTAATATACATTATGGATGAAGAGATATTGAATCTTATTATGGACCTTATCCTTGGTGGCTATGAAACGACATCTAACTTGATAGCATTAATTTTGAAGTTTCTAACTGAATGCCCTAAGGCATTGGAGCATTATTAAAGAAAACATCAAGGGATAATATTTGAATTGTGGATATTTGTAAATTATGTTGGTTTTAGACAGTTATAGTTATAGTTATATATGCGCTCTTATGATGATGTGATTGGGACTATAAGTTTTTTTGTCACGTTTATCTGTTTGAAAAATAGATGAAATTATTGGCTTTTATTCCTGATAAATAATTATTTCCTAATTTTATTCTTCCCTGCAGGAACCAAAATTTAGATGCGTTGTGCCAATTATTGCAAAGCCTTTTCTCTCATAGGAGCCTTCTAAACTCCACAAAATTTGAGTTGTAAAGCATAATTGCTCGGTGGAAATAGGATATCGTGCACATTTCTTCCTCCTTCCCATTGTTTTGTATAAAATAAATCATTTGACGAACGAAACAATGGTGTGGAGGAAGAAATGTGCATGATACCTTGACTCTCATGCATCAAGCAATTACACTTTATAATCAAGTTTTGTGTAGTTTTGAACGCTCTATGAGAGCAAAGCTTTCAAAAAAAATGGGACAGCGCATCTCAATTGCGACACATTTTGGTCTCAATTGTGACCAATATTCGTCGCAATTGAGACACCAAACTGGCAACCTTTTAGGTCGCGAGTATAGCACTGGCGTCGAAAGCTAAGCGTCTTTGGTCAGAATTTCGATGAAAAATTGGGCAAGTTTACGTCAGAATTGAGAAAATAATAGTTTACATTGACTAGAGTACTCAACAAAATTTGTGTCGATAAATCCACGTTTATGTAGTTGAAATTCCGACGTGAAATGAATGTGGTGAAAAACTGACCAAATTTGTGCGATGATGACTTTGGTCACTTTAGCGACGTACACTTGTCAAAATTGAGACCTTTTTGCGTTGCAAATTAAACCTAAATTTACTAGTGATAGTGTCGAGCAAACTATAGTTGATGCCAAGCAAAACACACTACGGTATGTGTCAAGCATTGCGAAGTTAATAGGAGTCGAGTGATTCAGGAATCAGTAGGAGCCGAGCAATGCAAAAAACTAAGAGGAGTCGATTAACGCAGGAATTCAATAGGAACCGAGTAATGCAAGAATTCTATAGAAGTCGAGTAACGTAGGAAACACAGTGGATGCTGAGCAATCCAGAATAGATGGTGTCGAGCATGAGTATTACTTCATGTACCGAGCAACGCAAGATTAGCATAAGAGTTTGTGCAATCACAAACAAAGATGTAAAATGGTTATGCATGACTCATGAAAGGATAAGGAGATAAGATCAAATCCTCCCATCCACCTATGTGATCCTCATGCAGCCAATCAAAAAATTGGAGTTGCATGCAACCAATGGGTGAATTTCAAGGGTTTGAGCAAGAACATTTCATCCAAGGATGCATAACGATCCACTAATATTTATAAGGGAGTCCTGACGCCATTGAACAAGAGTTGGAGAGAAGAAGGAAAGGCAGAGCCTATTATTTAGGTTATTGTAGAATATTGGTGTCAAAGATTTAGAGGAAAGGATGGCATTTACACATCTAGTTGATCAAAACAAAACAAGGAGCACAATCAACAAATCAAATCTAGCAAAGATCAGAGATAGAAGAGCATATCAAGAGCCTAAGATCAGCATTAGAGATTGCATTAGTTCAGGTGTATTATTCTAATACTCTCTCACAATTGTATTAGGAATTTGGAAATCCTATTGAGTTAGGTAGATTTAACAGCCTTATGTAAATCCTTTAATAGGGTGGCATTCTAAGTTGAATGTTCTTAAGTCCTCTAACAAGGCACACTCCTAACAGGGTGTAGAAATCCTTTAACAGGGTCACATTTAATAGTGTTTTGTAGCCTTTAACAGGGTAGGCCTTTAACAGGGAAAACCATCATAAGTGGTTGAAATCAATTGCTGTAGTAATTTCGTGGGTATCATCCCCACCCCAATTTTACCTTCTTATTCCTGGAGGGTTTTTGGGTCATAAAAATCTCAAGTGCTATGTGGTGATGCATGTTTGTTTCTCATGATTTTTTAATGTTTATATGCATGCATGTTCATTTTAGTTATATGTTATTAAGGATTTAAAAAGTGGATAAAAGGCCAATACTTCTGATTCACACCCCCCTTTCAGAAGAACTCTTCCCATTAAGACATTCCAACAAAAACTTGTTAAAGAAGAGGGATCCTTTTCAGATTGGAACACTAATCTAAAAAAGAACTAGACTAAAGTTAATTAATCCACCTTTAATTTATCCTAAGGAAAACTCTCAAGCTCAAAATGAATGTACATAGGTTCCACTTCTAAATGGATGGAAATAACTAAAGTTTGCTAGAGTATCAAGAATAAATAAAGGAGTAGAAGGGATAAGATGTGTCATTAGCTCAGAAATAGATTGGATACTCAAGAGAGCTAAACCTATTGGGATAGCAACAAATAATATGGTAGAATTAGAAGCACTTTAGGAAGGTCTTTGTCAAAGTTTAAAATTATGAATTAAGAAACTCATCATTGAAGGGGACTCTCAAATCATTATCAATGCTCTTAGAAAGAGAATGAAACCGAATTGGATCATTAATTCAAAATTAGAGACAATTTTAAATAGCATAGACAATTTGAATAAACAAAAAATTTACATATTTATTAAGAAGGAAATAAAATATCAGACTATTTGGCCAACAAGGGTGTGGATGGTGAAGATATTACTATAATGGCACCCAACTCTTAGTTTTCCTTCATCAATTAAGCACAATATATAGCTAGTTTTCTTTAAAATCCATTTATCTTTTCGTCCCACGTATTATTATATGATTAGTTAAGAATTTAATGTAATAATAATAAAGTAAGTATGTCTTAATTATTATTCACTTCTTGTCCATTCTCATATTCCATCATGAATTAGGAAGGTTTGTTTTCTTGAGGTGCTTCACATGATCTCCCTCTAGAAGCACTGTGCCCTCTTAGTTATAAGATTGCTTTTAGGAGTCTATTTAAGGACCCATGTTTACTCATTTATTTATTAATTTTAGCCTTCAATTCTATTTTTCAACATTATGGAGTCAAACATTACTTTGTTTCATGTGACAGGTAAGAACCATGGCTTTCAAGGGTTTAGTTAAGCCAGAACATTGGAACAAGATTCTTAATTTTGTTAATGATATGTCAAGGGTGGCCATTAGTAGAGCCCTTGGGGAAAGGGATTTTGATTTTAGCTTTTTGTGGCATACTAATAGTGATTTTATAGGGTCCTTCATAGCATGTTTATTTAGGGCTCACATTGGTCATTGGGAAATTATGCATCTATGCTATAACATCTTCGACCTCACCTAATTAACAGGGATAGAAGAAGTTGTATTGGGTGTCAATGGGCATTTGGATATCCCCCTAGGAGAAATTTATATGGCTAACCCTCCTAAGAGCCTGGAAAACTTAGATGTGATTAGGCATCCTATTCTACACCTTAGAGATGTCAACCTTTTTAACCGTATTTGGCCTAAGATGGACGCTAGTAGCCACTTTTTGATGCATTGGAATAGTAGTGACACAGGACAAAGGTTGGTTGCTTCATTACCTTCACATTTTTTACTCTTACACAGAGCTTGGAGTAGCCTTCAAGGATCTTAGCAAGTTGGACTTCTCCCTTTTGAACCTGTTCAAATCTGTGAGGCCTCGCCCCGACCCCTCCTAGCATCGATGATACATTATTATTTTGTTACTCATGACTCGATATGTCAAAACATTATTTGATGCACTGAATAGTATTATGCTATTTTATGATGTGTGATTCTTTACTTTCAGATATTTGACCTTGTCATTTAATGCTTTATGAACATGTACGATGATGAAGTAAATGAATGCAAAACTAACACTTTGATTATGCAATTTTAACAGTCGAAAATATGAGTAGAATTAGATAAACAATTGATTATTAGAAAAATGGATGTTTTAATTTATATGGTTTTCTCTGATACGTAAATTACATAATGCATGTGATTTCTTGAACCTACTAATGTGTGCAATGAGTGTGCAGGAAATTTAGTCGAGAAATCCAATGGAAAGACGGAACTGAACCCCTTGTTAAATTGTGTTATCTTTGTATTGTAATTCTTTGAAGGTTGTTATTTGGTCTTACTATTCTCCTAGATTTTAATTGTTCCTATTAAGTCTTTAAGGCCTAAAAGCATTAAATTTAAGTGCCCTAGGGGTAAGGGTATGGGTGGGGAGTACTTTCCACCACCTTAGCCTCTTTGTTTGACTTTTAGGGTCACTCAAAAACTCTATTTTTGGTTGATTTCGAAAATTGATTGTCTCCTAATTGAGTTGGTGACTCAAACTTCATCTTGAGGTTATTTGAAGTCTAGTTGAGTTAAGGATCATACTTAGAGGCATTTTGGAGTAGTTATGGGGTTGTTATCCAATCTGTAGTTTTGGAGAAAGTTTGAAGATTGAAGGAAGAAAAGGAAAAGCTCTTCTCAAACCACCATTTTTTTTCCATAACTCTTTTGGTGAAGGTAGGAGTTCTTCACTTCTTTGAATTGTTTCTTCATTTGTTCATGCTTGAATTTGGAATGAATCATGCATAAGGCATTGTGTTGTTTTTGTATTACTTGCTTGTGTGTTGGGGATTGATTGGGGGGGATCTTAATTTGTTTTTCTTTTGATGTTATTCTCATGTTTGCTTTGATTTTTTGTGTTTTGAGGGGATTTCATGGGGATTGTTTTAGCATTACTCACCCTTGGATAGGGAAGAAGTGGTCATGTACGGAGGAAGGGCCTTAGTTGGACCTCAATGGTGTAGAGTCTCCTCTCATGGTGAGAGGAGGGAAAGAGGGTAGGGTGTATGGGCCCCTACTTTTCATCACATACCTTGTTTGATATTGTGAATTCTTGTTTGATATATAGTAAGAAGCAAGTTATATCATCACTTAGAAAATTGGCTTCAAAATAAAAGAGTGCACCTCCAGAAGTTAAAAACCTCTCTGGAAAATGTATGGGAAAAATTATAATTCTCCCCAAGTCATAGAGAATATTCTCTGAATTATTCTTTTGTATTACAACCAAAAATCAATGCTAAATCTTTTTAAAAGGATTATAAATTAAATGCATTTGAAATTAAAATATTTAAATGGACATCTTGTTGACATCTCTCAACAAAAAAACTTTTGCATTAAATCTCCTTGTGACAAGAGAGGTAAGGTACTTACCTAAGTCATCATATCTACCCATTAAAATAAAAATAAAAGGAAATTTTGAAAACTTCACCCACTTAACTCTCCCCCCCATTCTCTTACCTTATTTTTCTACCCCATTAAGGGCTAGGCGTGGGTAGCACACTGGCCATAGGGAAGTGCACGGGGGCCACTTGTGTGGTCAGGCCATTGGGCCTATGTAGAGGGAAGGGGGGGTAGGTTTTAGGATATAGGTTCTTAGGTTAGTAGTTATTAATATTATTTTGTTGTTAGTATAGTTTTAGAATTAGTTAGCATGTATAGTTTCGTAGATGTTAGTTAGGATTTAGATGTATGTTAATTTTAATAGGAACAGCATTAATTTATTTATTAGATTAGTATGTAATTTAGGGAGTGACATAATAGTTATATAGAAGTGTAGATGTTAGTATAGAATAGAGACTTAGTTGTTAGATTAATTATTAGTTCTAATTTAAATGTTTTAATTTGAAATTTGTATATTTTAATTAAAATAATTTTAGTGTTTTATTAATTAGTTTTATACTGTTGTGAATTAGTTAGATTAATCATAATATTGACACCTTAATATTGGACTTAATTTTATAATAGTTTTGAATAAAGTTTAGTTTAACTTATAGATTTATTTGAATTAATTCTAGTCTCAATTTTTATTGTAAATAATAGATTAATATAAATTAGATTGGTATGAGAACGTAGGAGTTAAATTGAAATTAAAACGTAGATAGTATAATTGATAATAATGTTTATCTCTATGGTATGTATATTAAAGGCTAGTTAGATTCTTGAATTAAGTTAGTTTAAATCGTAGTTAGTCTTGTCAAGCTAGAACTTAGTTTTAAAGTTGTTAGAATTTTTATATGTATATTTTTAATCATGAATAATATTGGCTAGCTCTGTATATTAATTTTAGCTAAAGTTTTAAACTTAATTAAGTTTTATCTTGGTCGTAATTTTAATGTTTTTTTTTGTATCATAGTATCATGATTAGATTAGTAAAGTGTAGTTAGTGACATTCTTTTGAAATCAATAAAGGTTACAATCTTAATTAATGTTTAGTAGAAATTTGATTAAATGTGAATTTAGTTCAATTGCTAAGAAAGTTAATCATTATGTTGTAAACATAACAAGTTATGTTAGACCAATATGATAATGTAATTTGTTTTGCGTAGTTAAATTTAAGACCAATTGATATTGTTGTTCGAATAATTTCATTTATATAATTGAAATTTTAATGTAATGACGAACCAAATGTTGATACCAATTTAATAAAGAGAATTTAACTTTATCAATGTATTTCTTCTCACGAGCATAAACTTAAGATGAACATAGTAGATGCATCCTTGTGAATCAATCTCTTAAACCTTTGAGAACCTTATTATTATTTATAAAAAAACAAAAAAAATTGTGTGTGTGTTTTGCCCTTATATTTTGGGCATGACAAAATCTAGCAAGGAAAAGACGACATCGGTACTGACTCTGGGGGCCATGGCTACAGATTCAGAAGAAGTAGATGACTTAATCATGGTTTTCTAGAAGTCTGAGGAGGATGTATAATTCCTTGGCCTCTTTGGGCCCTCTCGATGTATCTAGGTTTTTTTTTCCTTTTTGGGCTTATGTAAATTGTTGGTTTAATCCTTTTGTTGATTGATATGGGCATATGGAAATTTTGTATAGGGTAACATGGTTGTATGGTGATCCTTGGACTGTATTGAGGGTTTTGTGTTGTAATTAGGCTATCATCTTGGGCCCTTTCTCTCATCTCCACTCCTTAGTCATTTTGGTTCTTATTAGTTCTAGTATATACAGGCACTAATATGTATATCTTTATCACTCAGTAATGAAATTAGTCTTTAAAATCTTAGTTTTGGATCTGTTTTGGGTCTTTCAAGTATTTTTTTGATGGGTGGTGATCAGTACTTATTGATTTGTAAGCTGGCTTCCAACTCGTAAATGAGGAGAGTTAATATTTCTAGTACATGCATCAACTAATTCTGGGATATCCAATTCAACAATGCTTTAACCTAAGATATGTGTAATTTATATATATATATATATATATATATATATATATACATCTTAAACTATATAATCATAAATAGTAATGTCAATAGTAAGTGGAATATTTAACTAGTAGAGTTTAGAGCAGATATGTCTAGTTTTTTGGCAGTTATCCTTCTTTTAATTATTTGTGGTTCAGTTCTCTAATGATTTGGCTCCTAATTTTTATTTTCTTTCTTCTCGTTCAACCATGCTTCAAGCGTACTCTATGTCTGAGTCTTTTTTCTCATTTCATCAACTATTTTAAAAAGTGTTTTTAGACTCTGTTCATTTGGGTTTGTCCTTCTGATCAATGGTGACTTGAATTCAAATAATATATATGCATTTATTGAAAACAAAAAAAGAGCAAACTAGCCCAAAAAGGGATCAAGATACTTAAAAATTGAATAACATTCAAAGCTAACTAAACTAATGTAGGTATGTAATAACCCAAGATGATTCTCAAATACAGAAATCTAAGTAGTAATCTAGATGAACAATTTATATTTTATCATTATATAATCGTATTATCAAAAGAAAGTAGAAATTATATTAAACAATAGTAAGTAGAAATGTTAACTTATTCCCTAAGTTTGATATGAACAATTTTAACAAATTGTTTTATATCCAATGTTTGGGCTTGGCTTCTCCCCTAGTTTTGTTCCCCTTTGTTTAATACAGATCACACTAATTTTTTATTATACCCCCATTTGTTGTTTGACGCTTTATTTTGTGTATGTTGCTTCGTATTTTTTTTGAAAGTGGCATTAATTTTATGCCATTTCATATCTAAATGATGAGTGTTGTCCAGGTCTTCCAATAATAAGACAAACAAGAAACATGGTTTATGCTTTATCCAAACAGGAATGCTAATTTGATTTGTAAATTTACATAATTCTATTAGACCTTAAAGCACACTCCTAAAATGGGAAAGAAGTAATTACAAACTTTTGAAAGAATAGAAAATATACTCTTTATCAGATCAATCTTAAACTGAAGTTACAAACAAACCTAATAGTTCCAATTACAGTTATGAAAGTAATGATAACTCTTTTAAGACTAATGTTTTTGAGTGAGTTTTTGAAGATGCAAATTATAGCCAAGAAGTGGGACCACATTTAAGGAAGTTTAAAGCTGACACCATGGGTAGTAAGAGACATTTGGATATCCTGATTCGTCGCTTTATTAACTTTTCCTTCATAACTTCATAAATGTATAGGAAGGAATTCCTTCCTATGACCCCAGCTATATAAGGGGCACCTATAATCTCACTCTTTATAGATACATCTAAAACCTAAATAGGGTATGCCCCTCTTAATCTTGTAATAAGTAGAGGACCTTGGTCCTGGGCAAGTTGGAGGTTTTCTTCCTCTATTTTTTCCTACCAATACCCATTTGAATGGA